>CM036753.1:76916440-77293940 GCA_020796225.1 Arion vulgaris
ATTGTTAATAGTTGAGTTAGCTTCTCAGTGATGTAATATGTTTCTGATTCGATGTGATTCAAATCTTTCCTACATGGATTCTCACTTGTAGTTTTGCTTACAAGATCGTTGCCCTGGTGGGCTATCTGCTAACTGTTGAATTAAAACGACAATATTTGTACGGCTACTGATTAATGCTTGTCCATAATTCTCTGCATGAACACGTGTGTTGGTGTCAACGCTTTTAAATTTAATCCACTCATCTGAGTTCATGTATGTATTGAAAGACATCTGTAAGCTCTGGAGTACTGTACTGTACTTTGTCATCTCCAGGTAGAAGTCGTCCAGGCTAGTCTGAAAACATAGAAACATGTTGTGATGTGATATTGCTTCAAGCTGCAGAGATGTATATTATTTACAGATTCATGTTAAAAGTTTCATGGACATCTAAAAATATAAATAACGGAATTTAGTTATCCGTTATGTAAGGACTATCATCACAGCACTCCAGACATGTTCATAGATCGTTGTCTCAACAAATTCAGCATAGTTCATCGTCTCAACATCGGTTTGATGTTGATTAATCAATTTGTTTGTATATTTGATATGTCGTTTTTCTTTCGTGCTGTACCAATATCGACACCCATCTCTCTCAATATGGTCAGAGACTGGGCTTCATAACGCCGAAACTCCTCCGTTCGGAAGGACTCAATGTATTAAGAATGTCACTTTGGTCAATTGCAGTGCACTATAATATCGTAGCCGGGACATGCATTCTATCAGTTATATCAATATCCTTCACTCCGGCGTACCTAGGGACAAAACCAAAAGTGATTTCTCTGATCCCTATCTGTACCAACACCTCCACCATGTTTCTTCTCACCATTCCTGTTTTGACTTTAAGAATCATCCTTTTTTTCCCCGATCCAGAAGCACTTGAGCTTTCAGCTCTTCTGCTCGGTGCCATGGACATCGTAACCCTTCGGTTGGGTGCCACGAACACCGTGAATCTGGTGAACCTGTGGCTTCTCTGCCAGCCAGCGGAATTGAACCCGCACTCACAGGGAGCTTGTCACCCATAGTCCAACGCGCTACGACCACGCTGGGCAGGCGGGCAAACGAGGTATTTAAAAGCCTATTGTTTGGTTATTAGTTATTGGTTACTGAACTGACTTCATAGCTTTCCAGGCAAATCTATAATTGTTTAGTCTTTCCCAATCAATGTCGAAGAGTATGTACACGTATGCTCCCTGTGGCTCGCTAGTTGAACAAACTCCTCACTCTGCCTATCAGGCATCCAGTTTTACTTGTACAACGGATAACTCCAAACTCCTTCAATCGCTGGATGGATTCAACTTCAATATTAGTGTCCTCATCTAACAGGCAGCTGTGAAGAGACCGCACAACATTCCCTTATCCATCCTCGACAATCAATACTTTAATCTATTATTTAAGACAATCAAAGGAAAATTCCCAACTTAAAACTAGATATCTTTAAAATAAATGCGTTGAATACTCCAGAAAATAAATAGCAACAAAATTACAGTTTGACTTACCACATTTTCTGGTTGAAGAAGATTATTGAATGAATTACAGTTCATCTGGAACTGGGAACCATTCTGGAATAAGACAATAAAATATGAAATCAATATTCGAATCATAAGTTTTGTACACACATTTTCGAAGTTTATGAAATACAGATTAACAATTTAACTAAAAGTCTTCTTTTTTTCTTCTTTCCTCAAATCTTGTATTGATAAGAAAATCAGCTCCATGATTAGAAAATATTTATAGAATGGGCTTTTGTGTGCGCTTCATGAACAGTGTTTTTTGTTACCTTTATTATCTCTGAATTCCACCTTTTTTGTGGACGGTCGTTTACTTTGTATAATCTTATTGGAGTAACGTTGCTTATTGAGGCGCACTGTCTGTTGGTAATCGGCTTATGTGACCGAACCATTTAATTTGTTGTTTCTTCATGAAGTTCATTACTGATGTTGTACCCAATTCAATTAGAAGTCCCACTTACAAACTACTATCATTTTCAAAAATAGTTTTACATTTTCATTGAGTTACAAGTACTTCAAATGTAACTTATCTTCTCTAGACATGATCCATTTACTTCTAGACCGAGTTCTTTTTATATAGCAGACCGATCTCAAGCCTCGAAGTTTTCACTCGTTTATCCAACGTCAGCATATTTCTTCCACCCCCGCCCCCTCTCCTTATTTCTACACAACTGCTAATGTACTAGGTTATGTTCAATTTTTATTGTTTATAATTCATGTAATTTTATTGTTTAAAATTATTGATATTATTTTCCTACTATTCTTCACAGCTGAATTATTCTGTTCTAAAATATTATATTTCTAAATTAACGAGTACAGAGTTTTGTCAATATTCAACTTACCACTAGCTGAAGCAGATGTAACACTTCTTCATGTGATGTACTAATAAAGTGACATACATCCTGATTTGGGTCACACAGAATTCCAGTGAGTGGTAAACTTCTAGTAATTGTGAGTATCGCCATGGCACAAGCTGTATATTAAACAATATTTTTGTATAAAATCTATAGTTACGTAAAACTGACATTAGATACAAAAAAATGTCTCATAAACAAGAGATTAGAAGAGATCATGAAAATACAAAGAAGCATAAGAGAATTAGATGAAACATATGAATAAAATAAAAACTAAATGGAAAAGAAAACTCTTCATGTAACGCTTGACAGCATCATCAAGAGAACAATAAAAGAAGAAGTAAGAGAACTTTCATAACCTTGCTTTCAATAAACCAGTTTGAAGACTTAGACATTATTTTATGTAACAATAACATTTATGAGATGTATAATTTTTATTACAACTTTATTCAAAAATATCAGTTCAATAATATTTACTTATTCTACTTTGTCTACGCATGTCTCTATAATTACTATACCATTCTCTATTCTGATCGTTTATTTTTACCTAAATAAAACAAGTGAGACATCTTTCTTTTTGCTGTGAGTAGCAAATCTGAAATACAACAATAATTGTCTTGGAAGCAATAGTTTAATGAAGAAACTGTGGATGTTTGAGTTTTGCAAAACCCTTTCCCAGCTATTTTTTTCCCATTTTTTTGCATATTCATAGAAATTAGTGATTATTTTTGGGCTGTAAATTTGGCATTTTTTATCTTCACCCAAAATTTTGAGAAAATTAATATTTATTTTGGGTTTTTTTGGGGAACTGGGGAATTAGATAATCTTTTTTAAATAAAACGGGAAAAATTTGATTGATAGTGATGTCCGGGTTTAAACCCTTATGAAAAATTTTTGATAAACTGTGGATATTTTGAAAAGGGTTTTTTTTCGAGAAATACTTCTTTTAATCAGTGAGACACTTTGGAAAGAATCGATTTTGGGGAAATAATTTGAAAATTAAAAACTTTGCATATCGTATTGATATCATGATAAGATAAACCAAATGTAAATCACAGGGGAGAAGAGATCCCGATGAAAGCATAATTTTTAAGAGAAAAAATAATAAAAAACCCAAAAGCGACGTAATCTTTTTTGGGGAAAAGTATCATTCATCGACAACTTGGGAAAAACCAAAAATGGGTTTTTTGAACATCTCACGATAGTTCCCCCCCAAACCACAACAGATGCTACACCACGTGTTCAGAAAGATAAGATGGAAATATACTCAAAAAATGGCGATTTTGGAAATACATCATCGGGTGCCTTTCGGATGGCGGCGTTTTGGGATTTTCCAAAAATTTCATTTGTTGGGGGCATCAACCCCGATGCTGACCCCTTACCGTCCCAAACAAGCCAGGCTACCCAAAAAATTTTCTTTTTTGTTTTCCCCTTGTCCCCCCCACCCTCGATTTTACCGGTAGTCACAATGTTTTCTAAAACCCCCCGTCCCTACCACACCCAAAAATGATGAGCCTCTTTCATATTGATGATGTTTTTTTGTGTCTTGATCTCATTCAAAACCTCAACTTTAAATTTTTAAGCACCCCAGGGTTTTCCCCATCATTCACCCGAAAATCACTTTATTTCTGTGGAAACTGGGAGTTTTTGATCTGAAAGGTTCATTGCCCAAATGTTTCGAGGGTATGCCGCATTATTCTAGGGTGCACGGAAAAACCCTGTATTCTGATCGGGTTTGGTGACTTTGCAAAAATTGCTTCTTTTTTAAGGAAAACGATGTTTTCGCTTGTCCTATTTCTGTTTTTTTATTTCTAATCGGCACTCCTTTCGATGTTTGGGACTGGGGGAAAATTTAAATTTGCTCAATTTGTCTTAGATCAGCCCCATTTCCCGTGAGGGGCTTTTTTGGAAAAAATTTCGTTTTTTGATATGATCATAACCCGTCTTCAATATTCAAACTGAGCCCTTTTGGTTGATACTTCGGGTCACAACATTATAAACCCAAATTTCGGGAGCTTCTTTTTATTTCTGTTATTAAGACACACACAGCGTATCTCATGTTATTTATGAATGTCCTCCCACGGGGTTTCCGGGAATATTTTAAGACCTAAAAATGTTTTTATTATCTTTTTGTCTATTCTTATAGCTGTTTTGCCAATATAGGGTTCCCTTAAGGGGATTTTAGATTTTTTGCTGTCGTTTGTTTTTTTTAAAATTTTTTTAAAGTTTTTTGATGGTTATATATATTTTATAATAATAGTAATAAAAACCCTTTTCTGTCCCCTTTAAAAGTTACATAGGGCCTGCAAGTAATTCCATACTGCCTACCCTGGGAAATCGATCTCAAATCCCCTTATGGGAATTGAGACTTATACCCTCTCAAAAGTTTTTTTCGGATTTTTCCCCCTTTGATCCCACTTCAATATTTTTTTTTGGGATATTGGGGATCTTTTTTCCTGAACGTTTTCCAAAATTCCACCCTTCTTTTTCTTAAAAGTTGTCACTATGGTTGCCCGGGAAAAGCCCTGACTTCATCATTTCCCTCCCTTTCCCTTTTTAATTTTTTTATTATTTTTCGCAGACACCCATTTTAAAATGATTCAACTTGTTTTTATATTTTTAGTCATTTTTCCCAACCCCTCGGATATGTTAGATTGATACAAAATTTGAATTAAAAATTGAAATTTTAAGAATACTATAAAAATTTGGAAAGTTCCATATTTTTTTTTAGATTTTAAAAAAGCTGATGTTGCTTGTAAATTTCGTTTTATAATTTTTTTTTTAATTTTTCCCAAAAAGAATCAAAAAAAAAAGGATTTAAATGGGTGAATTTCCCGTTATTTTATCATTTTGGGATTCCAGGTGATATCTGAATTTTATTATAGGTGTCTACATTATATTTTTTTTTTTTCATAGCTTATCGGGGCAGTTCAATTTTTTGATTTTAGATGACAAGTTGTTTGTTTTTTTTTTTTGCATATTTTGGGTTGTTTTATTTAACAAGACAATATCATCTGCAAAACCCAAAATCCCAGTTGATTTTTTTACCCAATCGATCCCAAAAGTTTCCCCCCCGCAACATTTTAGCATCACCCAGTTCAAGGGCCACCCAAGCAATAGCGAAGACAGAAATACCCTTTTTTTTACTGTTCCCGGTTTCAACCAAAAAACCATTTCGCCGTGTCCACCATCAGGGGGAACCGCAGATTCGGAACCCCCGGGCCCTTTTTGATAATTTTTTATTATTTTGTCGGGTATTGCAAAGCACCCTTAAGAATATTCCATATAGAGATTATTTAAAAAATAAAAGATTTTTATATAAAAGAAAAAATTTATATCAGTTTGTTCCCTTCAATATGTTTTTTAAAAATTTAAATGTAGGGTCATTTTTTTTGGGCCCAAACAGCCCACAGGTCTAAACCCACTGCCTTTGATTCTTTTAAAAAACAATCTTGCTGATTACTGACAAATGATTCCCCCAGTTTTTTTCCTTCGATCCCCTTTGGAGATGTTGTAGTTTTAAAGAATGTTGTCGTTACCCAAAACCTTATATATATATATATATATATTTTTGGATCTTAATACATATATGTATATATATATATATGCGATATATATATAATATATATATAAAATAATAAAAATTTCCTCTTGTTTTTATTTTGTTGAAAAATTAAAAAGAATGTTCCAAAAACCCCCTCACCCTTGGGTAACTCGCTCAGTTTTTCCAGGAGTTGAGACTGACATTTCTTGCATCTTTTTTAAAAATTTGGTTATATTTTTATATACACTTTCGTTTAAATTGAAAAAAGCAAAATCGGGCTAATTTCTTTTACAACTATAGAAGTTTAAAATATACTGCAGTTGTGTTTATCAACTGTACTATTCTTTAAAAGAATGCTGGAGATTAACAGAAAAAGAGATGTTCAAACTTACCCCCTTCTTGTCTCGGAAATTTTAACTTGTTCGGGCCCAAATACTTTATCTGACCAAGAGCTGCTTACACTGCGTAAAAAGAGAATATGAAACCCATCATCTAAAAGAGACGCGGGAGATGGAGGGGGTTTGGGTTTTACAAAATGGAAACTTATCTTCACAAAAAAAAAATCATTTGGGGGGAGTAAAAAAAATATAGGACCCCCAAAAAAACAACATGGAAAAGAATAAGAACAAGAATAAGAAAAAGGAATCAAGTTTGAAAAACACAAAAGAAAAACCCAAGAATAGAGAATAAAACGGGTATTTTTTGCTAGAGGAGGCGGTAGCATAGTTGAAGTTAATTCGCTTTTAGAGAAAAGTGGCCCAGGTTCAAAACCAGTGGGGCCTGAATTTTTTTCCCCGATCGTAAGGCTGGGAGGTCGACCCCCAGTTTTAAATTGGGCCCCTTTAAAAATGGGAAGGATAACATGCAGTTTACTTTTTTAAACCCAAAATTTTTGGGAAAAAGGATATCACTTTCAATCAAATTTTACCCGTTCATAACTAAATTATCTATTCCCCTAGTTCCCCCAAGGGAAAACCAAACTAAATTTTAAATTTTTTCCCCAAATTTTTAGCTGAAGATAAAGATGACCAAAATTGACAGCCACAAGATAATCACTAGTTTCTAATGAATACAGAAATAAAAAGAAATAAATAGCTGGTAAGGTTTTTTACCCAAAACCCAAACATCCAAAGTTTTTTCCCATTAAACTATTGCTTCCAAGAAATTTTTTTAATTTAGATTTCCCCGAAAAAGAAAGATTTTTAAATTTTGGTTTTATTTAGGAAAAAATAAACGATCAGAATAGAGAATGGTATAGAAATTTTATGGGAATAATGTAGAAAATTAGAGTAAAATATTAGGGAACTGATAATTTGAAAAAAGTTTAATAAAATTTAAAAATTATAAATGTTTGAATAAAAAAATTTCTAAGTTTAAAATTTTATTGAAATGTTAAAAATTTTATTTTTTTTAATTGTTTTAACCTAGCAATAAAGTTTTCCATTTAGTTTTTTTTTTTTATTCAAAAGATCTCCCTTCAATCCCGTTTTATGACCCTTTTTTTTTGGGTTTATGAAAATTTTTTTTAAATCTAAGAACAAACAGATTTTATAAAAAAAAATATTGTTTAATAAAAGGGCGGACATGGCGATATTTTTACAATTACTGAATTTTTACCACTACGGGAATTTCTTTTGGCCCCAAACCGGGATGTATGTCACTTTTTTAAACATCAATGAAGAAGTGTTACATCTGTTCAGCTAGTGGTGTTGAATATTGACAAAATTTTTATTTTGTTAATTTGGGAAATATAATTTTTTGTGAACAGAATAATTCAGCTGTGAAGAATAGGAAAATAATATCAAATTTTAAAAAAAAAATTGAAAGGGAATTATAAAAAAAAAAATTAACAAAACCCTTGGGTAAAAAAAAGATTGTGTAAAAAAAGGGAGGGGGGGGGGAAAGAAAATGCTGACGTTGGATAAACGAGGAAATTCGAGGTTTTAAGATCGGTCTCAATAAAAAAACCCTTTTTTTTGGGGTTTAAAGGGATCTTTCCAGAGACGAAAGATTAATTTAATTTGAAGAAATTGGTAATCAATGAAAATGTAAAACTTTTTTTGGAAAATGATAGTAGTTTGAAAGGGGGGACTTCTAATTAAATTTTAAAAAATCAGTAATGAATTCATGAAAAAAACAAAAAAATTTTAAATTTTTTTCCCCAACATAAGAGACTACCAACAGACAGTGGGTTCCAAAGAGAAAAATTTTTATCTGATACATGGGAAACAAAACAAAAAAACCACAAAAAAGATGGAGTTCATATATAAACAGACGGCAAAAACACTGTTTTTTGGCCACACAAACCCCGTTTTATAAATACTTTTTATCATGACGTTGTAGGAATACATGAGGGGGAAAGAAAAAAAAAAAAGGTTTTTTTTAGTTAAATTGTTAACTGTTTTTAAAACTTAAAATTTTTATAAAACCTGTAATTGGAAATTGATATTATTTTTTTTGTTGTTTATTTAAAACCCAGATGAACTGTGTTCATTCAATAATCTTCTTCAACCAAAAAAATGGGAAAGTCAAAACTGAAATTTTTTAAATTTATTTTAAAATACAAAATTTTAAGTTTAAACACTAACCAAAGTAGTGATTGTCGGGGGGATGGATAGGGGAATTTTGGGTTCCCGTTTTTTTCAAGCCCGCCTTTGGTGAGGACTAAAAAATTTGAAGTTAACTATGATTAAATGAGTTTTGAGTTATCCGTTGTACAAGTAGGGGCGGGGATACGGGGGGACAGAGGGGGGGGTGTGTTTAACCATCAAAATGAACCATCAGTATATATCCCTTTCAAATCAAAGGGGAAAAAGACACACCTATGGATTTGTCTTCTTCTTCTTCTTTTCTCGACTTTTTTTTTTAGGGCCGTTTACCATTTCAAGTAAAAAACACCCTTTTAAAGGGACGTTCACAATTTTTAAAAAATTTTTTGGGAAAAAAACCCTTTGATGTGTTCCATTTCAACCAGCGTTTACTACGTTTCGCTCCCGTTACCCTTTTTTGCTGCCCCCGCGAACATGCAAGGCAAAGGGAATTTTTAGGTAAGGCCCTTTAGACGATTGCCCCCCCGGGGGTTGATGAGCCCAACTGCTCAGAAAAACCGGTCTTTTATGGTCTTTTTGGGTTTCCCAAAACCGTCCAGTTTTGTGAAAGGTTTACTCATTAGATTTTGAGCCCCCCAATCAAAATACAAGACAGCAGAATTTCCCCGGGGGAAAACCCCACTTTTTTTAATTTTCTGCTGGTTTGGTTTTCTGCATTTTTGGGGGGTTTGGCCCACCCTCCCCCTCAACGCCCGTCACACCTGCAGAGCCTTACGCCTTTTTTGCAAACTATCTGTCCCTTTTGACGTCTGCCCACCGGGGGGCCAACCTGTGCACGTCCGCATGCGTGCTCGCTCTGCCGGGGTCCCCCGCCCCCCCTTTCCCCGGGCCGGGTTTCCACTGTGCTCCATTTGCCTAGGCAGTTGGACGGGGGCCCCAACCGCCCCAAACCCGGGAAATCCCGATTTTCCCCTCATGGGATCCCCCTTTCGCCTTTGGGCCACTTCCCAACATATTTCTGGTCCCCCTTTTTCCCTTTTTGCCAGACTTTTAGCCCCTTTTGCCAGTCATTTTTTTCCCAACATTTTCATTCCACCAAGGTTTGATGAAAGGGAGTCCAAATTTTTTTCGGGCAGTCTGTGGGGCATACGAAGGGGGTTTTTTTGGATCGAGGGCAGGGGTGTACTGAAAGACAGACGACCCTTTTCTTTTCGAAAATTAGGTCTTTTTAAGAAGAACAATGCAGGGGAGAGGGATCATTTTTTGAGCCCTGAAAAATTTTCCCATCGAGCAAAAGTATCATCGGGTTGTGGAGAAAAAGTGCCTAATGACACCATTAGTGTCCCCAGGCTAGAAGCTAACTGGGGGGCCGGCTGCCATTCAATATCGTCAAGTCAGAGTTTAGTAGAGCAAAACCCCAAAAGCGATCCCCCTGTCTATTCCAGCCCCCCCGGGACCACTTGAGAGAGATGGCATGATTTGGTACAGCACGAAAAAAAAACGACATATAAAAATATACAAAAAATTTGGGATTAATCAACATCAAACTGATGTTGAAAACGATAATTGCTGAATTTGTTGAGACAACGACCCAAGAACATGTCTGGAGGCTGTGATGATAGCCCCATATAAGGGAAAACCCAAATTCCCGGGTTTTAGATTTTAGAGCCATAAAACTTTAACATGAATCTGTAATAAAAACATTCGAGTTTAAGTAAATAAATCACAAAATGTTTTTATGTTTTCAGACTACCCTGGACGATTTTCCCCCGGGAAAATGAAAAAAGGCGCAATACCCAGAGCTACAGATGTCTTTCAATACTACATGAACTCGGGGAAGAGTGGATTAATTTTAAAAGGTTGACAAAAAAACACGTGTTCATGCAGAAAATTTTGGGATCTTTAAAAAGGTTTTAAAAATATTTCTTTTTAATTAAACGGGGAAAAGAAAGAACCCTCACTCGGGGAAAACGATTTTAAAGCAAAACTAAAAACAGAATCCATGGGGAAAGATTTAAAATTACATCAATCAAAAACATATTACATCCCCAAAGAAGCAATCAACTTTTTAACAATGGGGATCGTAAAATTAATACTACTGGGGAAGTAGATAAACAAGATGAAAAAAAATTAAATAATACAAAAAAAGTAAAAAAGCAAAAAAAAAGGCTGATTCATTTTTTTTTTTTAAAAAAAAAAGTTTATCGAGAAAACGAGAAAAAAAATTTTGAAATTTGAAAAGCCTGAACATTTACCCGGGAGATTTTTGCTTTTTCCCCTTTCTATCTTCTCTCTCTCTCTTTTTATTTATCATTCATAATTGTCTTTTTTTCATATATATATTTTATATATTACCTAAAACAAAAAAATTTTCCCTGAGTTATTAATTGGACTTTATTGCTACCCAAAAAAGTGATTTTTATGTCCTCCCAATAATTTTTTTAAAAAAGTTTTCCCAAATTAATTATTCCCGTTCTTTTTTTCTAAATTTTTTTTTTAAAAATTTACTGATTTTTGAAATTTATTATTTTTATCTCTGCAAACATCAGTTATATGGCTCTTTAAATTTTTGTAAATTTTGCCACTGTATCAATTTTTATGATTTTCTCCCCCCAAAAGAAATTCGAGATTGTTCTTAAGTTTTTGTCATCTTCCAACTGTTTAAAGGGAAAGGGGAGATCTAAAGTTGTAAGTGTTATGCACAAAAACACTAAAAAAAATGTATTCATGAATTTATTGATTTTTTCTATCCCCCCCATTGCAAAATTGTTTAGTTTATTATTGTATCGATATAAAATTTGTTGTGTTCTATTTATTATTAAGTTTTTTTGAAATGAGAAATATCAAGTGGGTCCCAAAATCATTTTAGGTTTTTAAGGTTTACGTGGGGTTTGTTGTTATACAATTGGTTTTAAATACAAAGAATGATAAATATTTTTTAAATCTTGACAGTTTGATAAACTTTTTGTTTGTATTTTGTTGTACGAATTACCATTGATCATTTTTTTTATGACCCCTTTAATTTTACATTTATATTTGTGGTGCCCCATTTTTAGAAGAAGAGAATTAAAAAATATGTAGAACAAACCCCAAAATTGAAAAAAAATTTGATGCCAAAAATTTGAATGAAAAAATTGAAGTACTTTTGTTATAAAAAAAGACAAAGGGGGGAGAAGACCATTATATAATGAGTCACCCCGACAAAGAGGAAAAAAGAGGAAGACCACAGAAAAGAGGGATTAAGATGTAAATTTGATGATTTGAAAATGACGGCGCAGAGGCTGAAAAAGGGCCCCATGAGAGAGGGAATTTCAAAGGGCTGTCAGGAGGGCAAGTTCGGCTAAAGATAAGTTATTTAGATAAAAATTGTTATTTATTGAAGGGGAGCCATTTTTTGAAAGGCATGGGGCGTTTTGTTTTGTTGCAAAGATTGTTTTTGGTTTCGGGTTTTTTTAAAATAATTTCTAAAGCCCCAAATTAATTGTTTCCAACAAAATTGATAATTTTAATAAAGATGTTTCATTATGTTTTTTTTTTTTTACCTTTCCCATTTAAAATACTATCCCCTTTTACGGGAACAAAGGGCCAAGATGGGGGCCCTAAAAAATAAAGGGGGATAGTCTTGTGTTGTATTCATGTTTTTATAAGAATAAGTAATAGAAACATCAAAAAAAACTACACTATACAAATAATAATCTTATCACAAAAATTATAAAAAAAACCCCCCATAAATACACTATACAAATAACAATTTTCCAACATACATTTTATACAAATAATAATATCCCCAAATACCCCATACAAATAATAATATCCCCCAAAACATTTATACAAAAAAAATTCTAATACATACACTAAAAAATAAAATCTCAAAAAATTTTACACTATACAAATAATAATACACCCCCTTACACTATACAAATAACAACCTTTATACAAAACCCTACAAATAAAATTTTAAATCACATACACTATAAAAATAATAATCTCACACATACACTATACAAATAACTTCAAAATACACTATAAAAAAAAAATAATTTATCACAAACTATACAAATAATAATCTTCCCACATACCATACAAAAAAAACCCCCCAAAAATGCACCATACACAAAACTAACAAATAATAATCTCATCACATACACTATACAAATAATAATTTTTCACAACATACACTACAAAAATAACAATCTCATCACATAAAAACAAAAAATTTCTCACAACATAACTATAAAAATAAAATTTTACAACATAATATATAAATAAAATTTTACAAATAAAATTATATAAATAATAATTTTTACAAATACCCCTATATAAATAAAATTTCACAAATACACTATATAAATAAAACCACAAATACACTATAAAATAAAATCTCAACAAAAACACTATATAAAATAAAATCTCAAAAATACCCCATAAAAATAAAAACCCCACAACATACACTATAAAAATAATTCTCAAAATACATTTATATAAATAATAACCCACAAAATACATTAAATAATAATCTCACAACATACATTTATATAAATAAAACCAAAAAATTTTTAATTATATAAAAATAATTCCAACATACACTATATAAATAAAAATTTCCCCACAACAACACTATAAAAATAATAACCCCAAAAAATTTAAATAAATAAAAATTTTACAACATACACTTATACAAATAATATTATTATCACATACACTACACAAAAAATTAATCTCACAAAACACTATACAAATAATATTATTATCACATAACTATACAAATAATAACTACAAATAACACTATAAAAAATAAAAATTTCCAAAAACATACAATTATACAAATAATATTATTATCAAAATACACACAAATAAAATTTTTAAAAAATACACTACACAAAATAATAATCTCCAACATACACTACAAAAATAAAATTTTACAACATCCCTTCAAAAAATAAAATTCAACAACAAAACACTACAAAAAAAAAAATTTCACAACATACCCCTAAAAAAATAATTATCACATACCCCTACACAAATAAAACCCCCCAAATGTACCACAAATAATATTATTATCACATACACAACAAATAAAATTTTCACAAAATACACTATACACATACACCTCCCCGGGTCCATAGGGGAGGAGCTTTCAACGAATTTTTTGTATATTCTGAGCGTTGTTTTAGTACCGAAAATTTGTTGGGGATTTAAATTGTTGTGAAGTCTGTTTAAAAATCTGCATCTCCCCTTTCCAAATTTTTTTGTTTTTGACAAAAATTTTTTTTGCATCTGAAGAAAAATTACTGCACAAATAGAAAAAAATATTTTTAAATTATTGCTAGCTGGTATCCTATATTAAATATGTTTTTCTGTTTTTCGGGGTTTTTTCCCAAAAGTTACTTTTTTTTTGAGGAAACCCCAGTCCAATCTGCTGTGTTATTTTATTGTTTCGTCTATATTTTACTGAATATTTTTTGGGGTTTTTAAAATCTTCTTCTTCCCCTCTCTACCTTTTCTTTTTCTCTTGTTTTTAACATGAGCCCTTTGATGTTTAAAGGACAGCAAAAATGTATTTATTTTTAACCCTTTCCCCTTTTTTTTGGGTTTTTTTAACTTAGATTCATTGCCCTAAGTTTTTGTTCTAATGTCGCCTACCCTGGTTTCTTTTTGGTCTTCTACATTGTTCGTTTACCTTTTGATGCCCTTTCCCCAAAAAAGGTTTTGATGATATATTTTTGGGCCAGAACACACGGCATTTTCCCAAGTTTTAATCCCATGGAAGGTCGAGAGGGGATTTTTGGGGCGCTTGTTTTTGTTTTTCCTTCCACCCTTTTTCCCCCTGATCCTTTGGTTGATAGAACAGAACGGGTTTCATATTAATCTTGGTTCTTATTGATTGGGGTTTTCCCCAGACCATGGGAATGAATGCACTTGGTGCCTTGTTTGGTCTACTTTTTTGGGGTAGATTCACCCTTTTTTGGGGCTGATAAACTTAAGATATGTGAAAGCGGGTTGCAAAGGGATTTTATTTTTCTATTTTTGACTAGTGCTGGGGTAAAAAACTGAGTAAATATTTAGGGTTTTTTCTGACGGGTTTTTAAAAAAACCATTTTGGCAAGGGTTAAACAGCAAGTCGTTTTTGGAATCTTTCATGTGTGAGATAAAAATTGAAATGCCCTAAAAAATTCCCCAGGTCTTCCAGTGGGGAAAGGGGAAATCCCACCTGGCACCCCTTTTTGGGCCCCCATCTTCAGTTTTTTTATTTGAAATACTAACCGGGACAATGTTAATAATAAGACAGACATCACATTTCCTATCGACGTCTTTTTTGGTTTTACATTTTCACAATGTTTTAAAGCACAGTAAAACCTATACCTTCTGAGAAAAACCAAAACTTTCTTTTATCCCATCAAAGTTTTTTAAAAGAAAAAAAAAGTTTATATAAAGTTAATTTTTATTGTTCTAGCTTTGGGAATTAATAAAACATGGTTTTTTGAAAAATTCCGAAATTCCAGAAGATTATACTGAGCCATTTTTGGGTGTTATTTTTTAAATTTCTCGTGACATCCCCCATCACAATAAGAAATAGAGAAGTTTATATTTGCATTATTTTATTTTATTTTTCCCCAAAAAACACAATTTTTTTATGTGCCTCCCCTCGATAATTTTTAAAGAGTGTTTTGGCCGAAGGTTTTGATTCATTCCCCCGGGCTTTTCCCCCATAGGGCCCCGGTTCCCATGAAGTGGGTACCCCAAAGGCCAAAAGTATTGACAGAGCATGAACCTGGGGTTTCCCGGGGCAACAACTTGGGAATCCGGGAAAAAAATGACTGTGAACAGAAGGTGAGGTAAAAATTTGAATCCATGCCCTTGGAAGGGGGGGGGTTTAAAAGTTTAAACCCAAATTTAGCCACAGAGACCAGCACTCTTTTAAAAAACCCAAGTAATTGGTAAGTAAAAGTTTAAAGAAAATCAACAAATAATAACTTTTCTACAACACAAATATAGATTTTAAAGATGATTTTGGATCGGTTGAAAACCAGTATGAGAAAGTTTCAAAATTATACATGGTGTTCAAGATAAAAGTAGCCGATTGAAAAATGAAATTTTTTAAGTTACGCATTGGGTTTTTCCCATTTACTATTTAAACCGGTCCTGACAAATGTCCTTCGTCACTTTGGGGTTCGGGCCCCCCGCACTATAATTAAACACCAATGTAAACGACTGTCTTTTGACCTATACAAACGTCAAAATTTGGGAAAATTTTAGTTTGGATTGGCTCTTTGGCCTACTTTTTTTTAAATCCCCTGTATTAAAGCGTCTGATACAATGGGTACAAAGCAAAAGGTGGGAAACTTTAAAAGATAGACCTCAGAGATAACAGAGGGACGAAAGAGACTATTTATGAAGCTCAAAAAGGGGGCTTGTTTTAAAATTCCTTCTGACCTGACGCTATGAGGAAAAACGGGTTTCAAAAAGAAAGAAATTATTTATGGCGTGTTTTTTTCTATAAATTATAGTTTGTTCAAATCTATTGCAACTGACAACAAAATAGAAGCTAATATTAAAAAATATATTATGAAACAATATCAACAGAAGAAAAGTATAAAGATTTTTTAAAAAGTTTTTTATTCAAGAGTTTCAAAGAAAAAGGGTTTTTCGATATTTAAATATAGGGGAATAAAAAAATAGAAAAAAAAGGGGGAACCAAATAAAAAAAAAGGATTCCTGCCCGGGAATTAGATTGTTTAAATTAAAAAATATTCACTTTAAGAATGCAGTTTATTTTACTTGGGACAGAAGAAAAGTCAAAAAAATTAGGGGGCCTGTACAAATAATTTTCTTTTTTCCCAGTTTTGGTTTTCAGATTCTATAATAAGGGCCACCTCTGTTCTAGACGGGGGCCAGGATACATTTTTGGTTCCTAAAGCGGGTTTGGGGCCCCCCTTTCTTTCTTCTCAGGTTTGCATATAAGTTTTTGGGGACATGCTTTGTCGTCATATCGGGAAAAGTCAAATGAAAAGGCCGTTGGTGCCATTTTGGGAATCTAGTGACAGGTGGTGTCTCTTCTCGGCCCCCTTAGGAGGCAAAATGGGGGTTTGTCCAGAAAAAAAGTTTGAAAACATTTATTTGGAAAATTTTTTTTTAGGTTTGGGATAAATATAAAAAAAACAGAGGGGTTTTAAAAAGAGGATATGAAATCAAGAAGAAGAAAAAGGGTTGGGAGACTTTTTGAATTTTTCTAATGTTACGATTTTGGGGATTATGATACAGATTGGAAAATAAAAGAAAAAAACAAAATAGTAAAACAATCAAAAAAAATGAAAAAATAAATTTTTAAAAGAAATTTTTTTAAATTTTTTTAAAAAACAAAGTAATAATGTATGTGAAAATGTGTTCTTTATGAAGAATATTAAAAATTTTTAAAAAGTGAGGGTTAAAAAAACTTGGTGAAAGGCCCAAAGGGCCTAAAGAGAAGGTACATTGTTTTTTTTTTAAAAAAATTTTTTCCAGGGCCCCATTTCCCCATTGTTCATTTTTCTGGGAGGTCTTTTGGGTCAAACCTTCATTTTTATTTTTGATTTTCTACAAATGCTTTTTTTTCTTCTTTTTTTTAATGAAACTTCTCCCGGGGCCTCTGTCTCGTTTTTTCTTCCACTTTTCCCAGTGGTTTTTGGGTGTTTTTTTTACTGTTTGAAAGGATTTGCTTTCTAATTTTTTCAAATTTTTCCCTTCCCCCTTTTTTCTGATGTTCTGCTTAGGAAAACATTTAACTTTTGGGTAGTTTTTTAAAGGGGGGCTGAACCATTTAATCTTTTTTTCCAATGAAAAAGCGGCCTGTCTATTATTCTAACCGGGATTTTTTCTGGTGGGGGAAAATTTTTTTTCGAGGGCACGAATTTCAAATATATTTTTTTTTGGGTTTCTGTGCTTTGTTTTTTATTTTTCGGTTTTCTGTAGCACAAAGTGGGGATAAAAAATGTTTTTTTGAAATCTGTTGTTCCCGTAAAGGTGGTTTGGGATCCCTTAAAAAAAGGTATTGGTGTTTAAAGAGGCTGTTTGTCCCTTACCCTTTTATTCTTATATCCCCCTTCTGCTCCTTGGAATATTTCCCCGGGTATTTGATCCCAAAAATTTTAATAATGATTAAAATTTATTGATCTGACAATTGGATAAGGTGAAAAACCCTTTTTGGTAAGGTAAAAAATTTCCATGTTAAAAAAAATTGGGGAACATGTAAAACAACAATTAATAAAAGTTGAAATTGCATGTATAATCAAACAGGGCCCAAAAATACAGAAAAATTTTGTTTGTTTTATAACAGAGATTAACCCCAGTTTATAAAGATTTGAAACTGAAAAACAGATTACCTCAGAGAATATATACTAGGGGTTACATCCCTTTAAGAGATATTGGGCCCATTTCAAATTGATGAATTTTTCTGATAAAATGAAAAGTTTTTTGAAATTGGAAAAACTTAAAAAAAATGCCCACACAAAAAATATTTGATATATTTATTGAAATATAATAGTGAATCATGTCTATAAAAAAACATGAGCCACTTATTTATATTTTTAAAGATATTTTTGGGAAATATAATTTTTACTTTAAAGTCAATAGTTATAATAGACAATAAGAATTTTCAAAATTTTCTTTTTAATTTAAAGAAAATTTTATGTTTTATTGTTTCCAATTTTTCCCGAAAAAAAATGTATTAAAAACAAAAGGATTTTCTCCCTTTTTGTTCCAAAAACCTTTTTTACTGCAGGTTCATGTCTTGCTTATTTTGTTGAAAGATGACTACACGCCCGCTAGAGGGCAAAGCCGATACATTTTTTTACATTAAAAGGGTAATCATCCCTTTGGACGAATATGTTTCTTAAAATTTTTTCCTTGTGTTTATTGTCGTTTCCAGGTGTTTGTTTTTCCAAAACTGGGGAATAGAGGAAAAATTTTGAATAGTCTGTTGTCTGTTTAGATATTTAGGGGTTTTGTTTATTATATCTTCATGAATCTGGAATTCCCAAACCCCTGGTTTTTAAAATTTAGGGGTACTATGTATGATTCAAGGGGAAAATTTAAAATTTTTTAAAAAATGTTCCCTTTTTTAACTAACCCAGATAGAGATCCCCCAAAGCTAGTCTGGAAAAAAAGAACAAGATTAATGTAATAAATGAATGTCGTTTTAAGGATTTTCCAAAACATATAAGCATGCTAAAACCCATAAACTTTAAATAATTTTGATTTAAGAGACCGGGGAAAGAATTTCTGAGGGGAGGCAAAGAAATATCCAGCTTGGATGAGGTTGGAGGAGTTGCCCAGACAGAGCAAAAGGGGAAAATTTCTTGCAGGCCCTTTTTCTTTAAAACCCCAAAAAAAGGGGAATTTTTATTATTATTATTTGATTTAATAAAAAAAACCCATGGGTAGAAAAAGAATAAATAGATATTTCAGAAAGAATTAAAAACAAAAAATATTATTGAAAAAAAAGTGAGAAAAATTAAAACATTTTTGACAAAAAAACATAAAAAAGAAAATATTATGGGAAGGGGGCCCCGACAAAAAGGAGAAAGAAGGAAACGGAGAAGATGGATCCAAGATAAAATTTTTTTATTTAGCATGATGGTTACAAAGAAGGACATTTGGGCTATGGGAGATAGGGGAAAATTTTTTAAAGGGCTTTTGGGAAAGTTCAAATCAAAACAAAATTATTGAAAGAACCATTTTTGTTTGTTCCTTTTTGTGCCAAAATAGGAGGTTTTTTACTCCTGGATACGGTTCTTTCCAGCAGGTTTGATCTTGAAGGGTTTTATCCCAAAGTTTACTTTTTTTTGATGGGTTTTTCGGGATGGCCCTTTGGGCTTCCCGCTTTTTCCAAACCGACCACATAAGACCTTTTCGATTTAGTCTCTTTTTGCCCCCTCTAACACCGGGCCTTATTTCCAAAGTCGTTTTTTTAAGACTTTATAGGGGTTTCTGGTGTGTTTTATCTCCCTTTTTGAAACGAAATTACCCATTTGACTTTAAAATTCTTGAGCAAATTCCCCAAAGCTGTTCCCGTTTCTTATCAATTTTCTTTTTTTGATTTCAACTTTTACAACCGAAAGGCAGAAAAGGAAAAACTTAAAAAATTTAATCCCGGGAATACTAAAGTCTTGGGGTATTCTATTTATCCCTTTATTTAAGGATTGTTTAAACAATCTTTTCCCCCAAATTATGCTATCAGTGCCAAACCGGGCGCTGACATCAATGAGGGAAAAAAAACTATTTACATAGGATTGGGATCACAGAATGCCCGGAAAAAGAAGAATCAAAAAGAAACAAATTTTAAAGGGTTTTTACAAAATCAGTACTGAACTTTTTTCAGAAACAACAAATTAAATGGTTCGGGCCCATACAGATTACCAACAGACCAAAAACCCCAAAAAAACAAAAGAAAAGGGTAAAAGGGGGCTGTGGCTCAGGGGGATGGCCGGCCCAAAACCCGACGCCTTTAGTTTTGAATCCAGTGTGACAGCTGCGGAAATTGTTTGTTGATTTTAAAAAAAAAGGCAAGGCGCCACCTGTTCAGAAAGCAAAAGGCAAAAATACTAAATGGGGGAGGTTTTTAGAAAAAAAACGACTTTTTACTGTGGTTGATGGTTTCGCCCTGGGGTATGCCACGATTTTCATTTTTTGTGGGAAAAAAGAAAAGTTTGGGGGAAACAAAGCAAAGTGGATACAAAGCAAAAGTTGGGGGATACAAAACTTTAGTGGATACAAAACAATGGGAGTGGATACAAAGAAGTTTTGTGGAAAAAAGGAATGTTATGGATAAAAAAAATGTTAGGGGTACAAAACAATGTTATTGGGAAAACGCAATGTTAGGGGGTTAAAAGAATGGAAAACCACGTTTAAAAAATAAAAAGTTTAAAATAAACAAGGGTTTTTTAAAAAACACTGTTTATGAAGGACACAAGGGCCCGTTCTAGAAATCTCTTCTTCTTTTGACGGGAAAACAAAAAATTATTGAGAAAAATAAAAAAAATTATTTAATTTTTTTAGATTTTAAAATTTAAAAAGAAACAAAAGGAAAAAAAAAGATAAAGCCAAAATGATATTAAAATTGTTTCCTTTCATAGTATATAAAAACGTTAATGTGGGAAAATTATTAGTTTTATAGAATAAAAAAATATAATACAGTTGAGGAGGGTTTTAAATTATTAAAGTTGAAAATTTTAAAAGGGAAAAATGGGAATTTAAACATTTACCACATTTTTATTCCAAAAAATTTTCATTTTTTTTGTCCACGGCGGCTTGAATGCTTCTTGAAAACAAAATAAAAAAACATTCAAATTTTTAAAGCAAATTATCAATGATTTATTTTCTGAAGTCCATCACTGAATTTTTAATGAATAACTATATTTGGTGATTCTTCTCCCCACAAAGGGAAAATCCCCACTGACAGTGGGCCCAAACCCGTAATAAGACAAGGGGCTTTTGATGTAAAATTTAATTTTTTGGGGTTTTAGAAGAATATAAAAACAGAACCTTCTAATGAATTTGTCCCCTGGGGGGGCTTCACATCCTACTTATCGGGTTTTTAATGAATTCCCCAACGGGTTCAACTTAAACATGGGGCCCGGGGTTTTTTCCTCCGTCTTCGGGTAAAAATAAGATCGACCAACATGGGCACTTAAAATCACTTGAAAGCCAATTTAAAACGTTTACACAGGGAAAAAAACCATTCAAATTGGCCTTTCATACAGTAACATTTTTAAAACTTCAAAAAAAAAAATTAAAGTTCTCTAGTGAAACATACCGTTACCGGGGGCACATTGATTGGAAAGTTTTCAAACATCTCTATATTTAAAATTAAGATTGATGATTAAATTATTTTGCCTTTGTTCTGGGTATTTTTATTTATATGTGGTTGGTAGAGATTTGTGGGTCTTTTATTAGGAAAACCCTTTTTCCCGTGGGGTTTAAATCTGATGCGCCGTTCTGTTTTGATGAATTGTTTTTAATTTGTATTTTTTGCCCAAAACAGAGAGATGAATGGTTGGGAGTAAAATTTTTTTGGGTGATGTCAACAAAGAGAGGAAAATTACAAGGTAGTAAATATTTGTTGGGGGGATGTCAAAACCCGAGAGGATGACAAAGGTAGTAAATATTTGTAGTGATGTCAACAAGAGAGAACACAAGGTGGGAAAAAAATTTTAGTGATGTCAACGCAAAAAGAAAAACAAGGTAGAAACATTGGGAAAGGGTTCAAGCAGAGAGAGAACACAAGGAGAACATATGGAGGGTGTCAACCCCAAAAGAGAGGACGACACAAGGTAGTAAAATAATGTAGTGATTCAACACAGAGAGAGAGAAAAGAGAGGGAAAACAAAAGTAGAAAAATATGTGTAGTGGGGTGTTTTTGACAAAAGAGGACAAGGGGTAAATATTTGGTTGTTTTTTTTTACTAAATTTTTTATTACAACAACTTACCAACCCTCTTTTAAGATCTGAACCATCCCTGATAGATAAGGAATAGAACAATACATTCTGTCTGATTTAAAAACTTGGGCACACAGTTTTTACGTGTAAGAACGCGGATCTGGAGGGTTTTAAACCACCGGGAAACCAAAACTGAGGGCAATATTTTTTGGTTTTGATATTCAGTCATCGAAATAATTAATTGAGGGGAGAATAATTGCTTTTTTAAAATAAATGTTATGTTTATTTTTTAGCAGCTCAATACCCCTTTGCCTGAATTTCTTTTTAGTCAGAAAATTTTTGAAAATTAGATAAACCTTGGGACTTTAAAATCTAAAATTTTTCACTAAAAAACACCCACCCAACACAATTTAAGACACACACACACACACACATACACATACATTTATATATATATATATATATATATATATATATATATATAGACTTTAAGGGGGAAGATCACATATTTTTTTACATATTTTACATGAATTAAACATAGAAAATGGGGTTGGAAAAAATGTTTTTGGGTGAGGGGGTAATGACGCGTTGGGTGTCGTGCGCCCTTTTGGACGGGGGCTGGGGTTTGGGCATAGAAGTAAATGGGGTCTTCGTTTTGAAGTGGGCCCGGGGCTTTTTTTGGTTTTTAGGGCTTTGTTTGGGAAACCAGATCGCAGGGTTTAGTTATGCGTTCTTTTTTTTCCCACAGAGAATCCTAGGAGGGTGAGAGTTACGAACTTTCATTGTGCAACACTTGGGGAGGGTGGAGTGGGCAATTTTTGCAGATAGGAACGAGACATATGGGACAATTTGATCAAAAAATCAATCCTTTTGAACCTTTTTTTAATTTAATTAAAAAACATTCACTGGGGAAAAAACAAAAACTAACGAATTTTAAATTTTAAAAAGGGGAAAAATGTAAATTTTAAGATAAAATCGTTATTGTTTTTGGGGTTCATTTGAAAGGGGGTTTTACTATTGTTTTCATTGAACAGATTCTATGATGTTTGTAAATCTGTACTATGATATTGTTTTTTTTTATGTAAAACAATGAAAATACTTTTTTTATTTTGAACACATCTATTTATCGGGGTGATAATATTCAAAAAATTTTAAAAAAAGGGGGGATCAAAAATTGTCCTTCATTACTGACTGGTTTTTTTTGTATAATTTTAAAATATAGTAAAAAGTTGTTTATTTTATTGTAAAATTTTAAAACAGTCAACATTCACGTTATTTTTTGCCGACTGGTTTTGAGGCTGTTTTTTGGGGTAGCGGGTTTTTAAACGCGCACAATGAAAAACACAAAAAGGAAAATTTTGGGGCAATTAGATAAAACACTTTTAACTGCGGGGAAAAACCCATTTACTTTGGATCCCCCAAATTTCAAGTACTTTAAGTCGGGAGGGTTCGCTTGGAAGACGAGGTCAAATTTATAATGAAAAAAGTTTTGTAACAAAATTTTTCAGAGGTGCCATATTATGCTCGATGACCACCCCAATCCCAAGAGCAAGGAAATCAACAATCGAATATGTGATTTTATACACGCTTTTTAGTTTCCCCTCTATTTGTTTAGTACGATTTAAACAAAAAAAGGGGGTTTTGATAACGTAGTTTTTTAGCTTTTTGGTTTTATTATTTGTTTCCCCCGACGTCAAAAAAAAAAATAAAAGGGGTGTGATAACGAAATTGTTTTATGCTTTTTTTTCCCCTTATTTGTTTACGTAAAGTCAAAAAAAAATAAAGGGATGTGATAACGTAGTTGTTTTTTTTTCTTTGTTTCCCCTTATTTTTTTACACGACGTTAAACAACAAAGGGGGTGATAAGTGTTTTTTATGCTTTTTCTTTGTCTTTGTCCCGGGGCACTCAAAGGTGAAAGGGAAAATTTTTCCAAATAATGACTTGAAATTGACCCCAACCCTTCATTTGAGGACGGGGATAAATACGGGCACAAAAACGATTACAAAATTTTTTTATATTATAACGCCCTTTTTACTTTTCTTTCCTAAATTTTTTTAGTTTAGAATTTTTAAAAAACTGTCTCAAATATAAATTTTTTATTTTTAGAATATTGTGTTGGGAATTTTTCTTTTCTAGTTAATCATAGATATAAATGAAATCCGGGTTTCAAAATTTAAAATATGTCTGACCATTCTAAAAAGGATCTAAGGCGAATGGTTGACTTCATTGCTCCGGTTTTCCCATATGACTTTTTCCCTTTTTTGGCAGATAAAGCAGTCATCTACCAAGTGGATTGCACAAAAACACGAGCCTGGGGACCAATCCTTGGGGGTCCCCAAAAAGCACATTTGTCTCGGGCCGGGCTCGAAAACCCCCCCGCCTTTTTTTTGCCCGGAAACGACTTTAAAACTTCATCAATGAGATCCTCCTGCTTTCCTTTACAAAATTTGCCAACCCATAAACATCCAGGAATAAAGTTGAAATTTGATTTCCCCCTTCCCCGGGAAAATTTAAAAAGATTATCTGAAAATCTGCCTGAAAAAATGGGTTAAATAACCAGACAGTCACATCTGAAGACTTGACTTGATTGACACACCTGACATGCCATCAGAATGTCAATGAGGGGGAAAAAGGGTGAATTTCTTTCACATAATGGCTTATTCAAACTGGGCAGGTATCGACAAAGCCAAATACAAGCAGTACGCACTCGTTTGTGGGTGTAGGAGTCTCAACTGGAACGTTTGCGAGAAAATTTGGGTTGTCTTGATACACTGGAACGTTTTAAAAATTAGAAGGGTTTAAATCTTGATACAATTTGGGAAAATTTGCGGGAAATTAAAATTAAGTTTTGAACCAAAAAGTATTTTTCCCTTTTGGAGAGAAAAAATAAAATAATCAAATTTTTCAAACTATGATGAGCAGGTAACTTTTGAGATGATTGCCGCAGCGGGGGGACTGGGAAAACGCGTGGGGGAAACCCAATTTTGGCATAAGTCGATCAAATCAATGGCAAAAACAAAAATATGAACGACAAAAAGACAACTGGGAAAAATAATGATAATATTATATCTTTAATTTTTTCCCCTTTTTAACAGGGTTTAAAACTTGATTTAAAAATTAGTGAGGGGAAAAAAACCAAATTTTAATTAAAACAGATGAAACGTTTATGATAAATTAATTTTAAAAACCCCCCATTCAAAATTGAAAAAGGTAGCGTCTGGGTAGAAGTTTGCGGGCAAGTCACCAAGAAGGCAAGATTAGTCCTCGGGGAATGATAACTGGTAAATTTGGGTTCCCCATTTATTGGGGATATCGGAAAAACTGATCCAAAAATTGATCAATCATTTTAAAAGTTGACAGTCTATAATTTGACTTGATCTGTAATACCCGGGCGTTTAACCCGGGGTTTTACAAAAGGACTTTCGTTCTCAAAAGGTTTTTGAAAAAGGGGGGTGTTTAAAATAAGGGGGTAAGGGAAAATTTGTAGAAATGGGTTTTATATTTCCTTTATTAAAAATGAGAAATAAAATTTTAAAGTGTTTCCCAATTCCGATTTAAACTCATTCCCGTCCCCTTTCCCATACATAAAAAACAAAATTTAAGGGTAACGATTATTTTGTTTTTTTAATTTTTTACGCTTACAAATAAAAAAAGGGAAATTTGTGAATATTAATTCACCCCATACCATGAGCTAGAAAATTATTTAAAAATTTCCCTCAATCACAACCAAACACAACAGCACCATAGTGACTGTTCATTTATAGCATTGTTTTTCACTTGGTACAAACGGGTTTTTAATTCCTTTTTTTTTGGGGGAAAATATACATGGAAAAAAAAATATATAATTTAAAAATTAAAGAATTTATATATTTTTTAAAGTTAATTGTGATCCTTTACAGGCCCTTTGAATCAACCCCAGCTTTTTAAAGCTGTTTGTGATTTTTTTAGGCCAAATTTCGTTTTAGAGTTTGCCCCGTTTCTGGGAAAGGGGCGCCATCGCCATATATATAATATTAGATGATGCCTACTGCAAACAACGGGGGCACAAAAACCTTTTTTTTTGGTTAAATTGGGTTAAAATTAAACTTTGAATAAAAAGAAAATAAAAATTTTTGGGATATGGAAAAAATTAAACAATTTTAAAATTTTCGCTATTATTACATCTACAACCGTTATTTTTATCAAATAATAAAAAACCCCCATTCCCCGACAAACCCCAATCATCACTTTCTTTTTTCCAGATATATCATCATCAATAACACAATCGCCTTTTGGTGCCGGGGGGCCGTAAGGAAGCAAAGAATAATACCATTCAAAAAAACATGGCATGTCGTAAGAAGGGGCCGATGACCGAAGAGGTGACCGGGAAACTATTTTAGTAAAAAAAAATCAAGAAAAAGGATGTGATGGGGTCCCCTTTTAGGTAAGTGACACAACCCTATAGATCTTAAAAACCCCGATTACATACAAATTCCCCAGAGTGTTAGCAAGTGGTCAATTTGGGAGGCAAAGAGGAAAAATAAAAACAAAAACCAAGCCATCACTGAAAACGGTACCACTGATAACTACTGCCAACACGATAAATTACTGGGGGTGGTAACCCCTTTATAATTCACGTTAACCATCTTTTACTACCGTTCTTTCCAAAATTACGACTTCTTTAAAATAACAACCCAAAATCCTTTTAAATTTTAAAATACTACCACAAAATTTCCAGATCATTAAACCCCAAATAATCACAGCATACAAATAATCAAATTCTATTTAACAAAATCACAGGGATACATAATTCAAAAATTATCTAATTTAAACAACCCTAGGATACAAAACTATCAATATTATATCTAATAAAAACAATTACAGATACACAACTATCAACATTTTCCCATTTTAACAAACAAATTTACAAAAATACAAAAATTAACACCCATCTAAAAACAATCAAGCATACACAACTAAAAAAATTCATCTAAAAAACAATCACCCATACACAAATTTTCAACATTCTATCTAACAAACAATCATAGATACACAACTATCAACATTCCCCCCTAAAAAACAATCCCTAGCATAAAAAACTATCAACATTCTCTAACAAAACAATCACAGCATATACAACTATCAACATTCCATCTAACAACACAATCACCACTACACAACTATCAACATTCCCCTTTAAAAACACAATCATAGATTTCACAACCATCAAAATTCTTCTTTAAAAAACAATCATAGATTAAAAACTATCAACATTCTATCCAATAACACAATCTTTTAAAAAAAAACTATCAACATTCATCTAACAAACAATAACCCCTACAAAAAAACCATCAAATTCTTATCTAACAACACAATCCCCAAACAACTATCAACATTCCCCCCTAACAAACACAATCATAGCAAAACAACTATCAACATTTTCCCCCCTTTTAAAAACACAATCACAGCATAAAAACTATCAATATTCCCCCCTAAACAACACAATCCCCAGCATAAAAACTATCAACATTCTATCTAACAACACAATCATAGATAAAAGCTATCAACATTCCCCCCTAACAACACAATATAGCATACACAATTTTCAACATTCCCCCCTAACAACACAATCACAGCATACACAACATCAAATTCCCCCCTAAAAAACAATCAAAGCATATACAACTATTAACATTCTATCTAACAACACAATCACCACATACACAACTATCAACATTCTATCTAATAAAAACAATCATAGCATACACAACTATCAACATTCTATTTAACAACACAATCACAGCATACAAATTTTTTAAATATTTTTTATCTAAAAACACAACCCCGGCATATTTCAAACTATCAAATTCTTTTCTAACAACACAATCATGATTAAAAACTATCAACATGCTATCTAACAACACAATCAAAAGAACACAACTATTCCCTTCTATCTAACAAAACAATCACAGCATACAAAATTATCAACATTCTATCTAAACCCCAAAAAAAACAGATAACAACTAAACATTCTATCTAACAACACAATTACAGTTTAATACAATTTTTCAAATTTTTATCTTAAAAAAAATCACACAAAAACAAATTTTCAACATTCTATCTAAAACACAATCAAAATTTTAAAACAAATCAAATTTTTTTATCTAAAACACAATCCACCATACACAAAATATCAAAATTCTATCTAACAACACAATCATAGCATACACAACTATCAACATTCCATCTAAAAAACAATCATAGGATACACAACTATCAAATTTTTCTATCTAAAAAAAATCAAAGCATACACAATTATTTAACATTTTATCTAAAACACAATCATAGCATAAAAATTTTCAAATTTCCATCTAAAACACAATCACCACATACACAACTATCAAAATATTTATTTTTAAAAACACAATCATAGCATACACAACTAAAAATCCCAAACTAAAAAACAATCACAACACAAATTTTCAAATTCCCCCCTAAAAACAATTTTAAATACAAACTTAAAAATATCCTATCTAACAACACAATCAAGGGGGATACACAACTATCAACATTCTAACAACACAATCATAAATTTTTAAAAAATTATCAAATTCTATCTAACAAAACAATCATAGCATACAAATTTTCAACATTCTATCTAACAAATACACCAAGCATACACAATTTTCAACATTCTATCAAAAACAATCACAGCATACACCATCAAATTTTCTAACAACACAATCATAGCATACACAACTATCAAATTCTATCTAAAACACAATCAAAGGATACACAAAATATCAAATTCTATCTTTTAAAAACACAATCAAGATTTTAAAAACTATCAAATTCTATCTTTTAAAAAACACAATCATGGGGAAAACAACTATCAACATTCTATTTTAAAAAACAATTTACAGCATACACAAAACAAACTTTATCTAACAAACAATTATAGCATACAAAAAACTATCAACATTCTTCTAATAAAAACAATTATAAAAAATACAATTAAAAAATTATATCTTAAAACACCAACACAGCATACACAACTATCAACATCCTATCTAAAACAAATTTAGCAAAAACAAAACCAATAAAACCTATCTAATAAAAACAATCATAGTATAAAAATTCAACAAAAATTCTATTTAACAAATAAACCCCAGATATACAACTATCAACATTCTACTAAAAACAATTGGTATTTTACACCAATTAACAATTTTCTATCTAAAAAAAATCACAGCATACACAATTATCAAATTCTATCTAACAAACAATTACAGCATACAAAAACAACAACATTCCATCTAAAAAACAACCCTAGCATAAAAATTACAAATTCTATCTAAAACACAATCAACATGTCATCCCACTTCCCGCAACATTAAGTCAACAAACCAACCCTGCACAAACCCAACAAAGCCCAAACTAAACCCCCAACGTTTTTGTAATTAAAAACCCCCGCCGAGAACATCAATACTACCAAAAAGAATTATCAACCACCAATTATTAAAACCACCAAAAAATCCCTGATCCATTTAGAACCCTTTTTGGAACATCATCTACAGAGATCAGTGAAACTCCGGGGTTTCAAAAAAGATTCCTGAGGCTATTTATGGGCCCCCTGTTTTATATTTCCCAAAGTCTGTGTGTGGGTTTACTTAAAGGGGTTTCCCTCCACAAAACACCAAAGTTGGAGAAAAAAAACGAGACCACAATAAGGGTTTAAAAGGGAAAGATTTTCGAAAACGGGTAATATTGTTTTTAATAATTAAAAAACCAAAAGGGTTTCTATCCTATCCAATTTTGTTTACAATTTGTCGTGGGGCCCCAGGGTAACAAAAATATAAAAAGATTTTGATGAGATGTTTTAAAAAAAGGGAAAAACGACCCTTTTTATAGATAAAAATGTCATTTGATTGTTCAAACAAGGACCTCAAACCCCCTCCCAAAAATTCACCAAAGAGGTAAAAAAATTGCATGGGACTAAAAAAATTTTTAAAAGGAAAAATTTTTAAATAGAATCAATTTTTCGTTTTTTTAAAAAAATAAAACCAATTTTATCCCAACGTGAAACCCCAAAATTTATTACATTTACCAAGTTGACCATCAAACATGGCGTCATCATTTCTGTTTTAAAAACAATGCGCTAAGATACGCATTGTCATTTTCCCGCACCCCAAATTTGATTATTCAACAACGGGAAAAATTTAATGTCAAAGCTCAAACGAACTTTAATTTGAAAAAAGATAAATATTAGGTTTTGGGTTTAAAATTTTCCCAGGTCATTTTTTTTGTTAATTCAAATATTATTATATGAATGCCACCTAAGGTTTTAGCCGTCCAGAATCAACTGAAACGAAGAGCAACAAGTAGGTCTGTAGAAAATGTGGTGATATCAGGAAATCGGAAGGGGGCCAATAGGTCGAGAATGGCCAATGCTAGAGTTCAAAAAAGGGGGTGCCGGTTAACTTTTTCGGGAAACTAAAAGGAACGCATTTGATAAAAGAATCGAAAGACATTCAACAAACAGCCGTCCGACTCGAACAAGACGCCGACGACGAGACAAACACGAGTTGCCAAATGGTCTTTTGGGGGGAAAAGAAGATTCAACCAACCCCGTAATCTTTAATACGAAAAATACCCAAAATTACCATTGGGGGATTGACACCATTTGTCCTCACTAAAGGCAAAATGGGTTGCAAAAACCGAATTTTGCCTGCATTACAAGGGAAACCCCAGGAAAAGTTAAAAACTGGTTTTTGGGCGAATATTTACCCTTTAACCTTTTTAAAAAAATCACAAAATACAACCCTGTTTTAGGGTGAATCTTTTGGCACAATTCCCCCAATTTCATCAAGGATTTATTCAACCTTTTTAAATTCCAAGGCGGCATCATTTAATTTGGGTTTACCCTTTCCACAACCAAATGAAGTCCCAAAATTTTCAAATTTACTTTATGGGGGGAATGAAGAAGCCTTTGCAAAAAAGCGCATCAATTGTAATTCCCGGAACTAATCACAATACATGTTAACAAACGATGCTAACACAAATTTAAAAAAGTTATGTTAGAAGTTTCAAGACTGTAAGACAGGTTTCCCACTGACGAACCCGAAAATTTGCAAATAAGTACTAATAGAACAACTTCAAGAAAAAGTTTTAAATATTCTACAGAATTACGGGGACTATCTGTGGTTGTGCCAAGTGCTATACTTTCTTAAGAAAAACAAAGGGCAATAAAATAAATGTTGATTGCCAAAAAAAAAAACCCGGGGAAAAGGAAACCATGTAAAATAATCGATACCCGTTATTGATATGGGAAAGGAAGGGTTTATTATTTTAACAGAATTTTAATTTCCAACCCAGTGGAAGTACCACGTGTTATCATTAAAGTTTGGTTTTGCCGATTATTTCCCACGAAATCTAAGCACCTAGACTTTGGAATGGGGCGGGGGTTTTAATGCCCCGAGGCGGAATGTTATAAAACAAACCATTTTAACGGCTGTGCCAAAAGGGGAAGATGGTTTTTCCCGGATACCATTGATCCCATCTGATAAATTGAATTCAAAGGTACAAAATTTTGATAGACTTTCTTTTTTCGTCTATAAACAAAGCACAAGGAAAATCAAATAAGGGAAGATTGAATTGGGGATTGGAAATGTTTGAAAAGGTTTTAAAATATGGAAAAAGTCTAGAGTTAAAATAGAACAAATTTTTATGTGCTTTAAACGACGGGAAAAAATGAATGTTGTTTTTCTATCAGGCCCTAGCTGATAAAAAATATAACTTACAAAATTAAAGAAGATGATATTTTGGGAAAATTTTAAAAACTCATCAAGGATTAATAAAAACTTTTACCCAAAGGGTTAACAGCAAATTTTTAAAATAAAAAAAAGGGAAATCCGTTTTAACCCTCACTGCTATAATAATAATAATTCCCCCTCAAAAAACCCTTATACGTTACATAGGGGCCGTAATTTCTCCATACCGCCATCCTTGGGGAACCTGCTCAATTCCCCCAAGGAACTGAGGGCCGATATTTCTGCCCTTCAGCAAAACCTTTTGGGCTCCCCTTTGGGGCGACCCCTCTTTTTTGAACCCTTTTTATCCCACTTTTTGCCTGCTTTTATATTTTTTGTTGATCATTTCTCCCCAATGGCCCAAAATATTTCCATCTTCTTTTTTAAATAGTTTGTCACTTTGGGGGTTTACCAGACATGTTTTCTGATTTCCCTCACTTCCTGGGAAATTTTCCCTTTATATTTTATTATTTTTCCCCAGACATCTATTTTCAAACACCCAAATTTTTTTCTATATTTTTTGGGGCATTTTTCCCAAACCCCGCTGGTAATGTTGATTGGGTAAACATTTAAATTGAAAAAATTTTAATTTTTGTTTTAATTATATAACTTTGGGGGTTCCATATTTTTTTTTTGACCCTTTGTAAAACTGATGTTGCTTTTCCAATTGTACAAATTTCTTTTTTAAAATTTCCGTAAAACTTCCTACCTAAATAGGGGAACGTTTTTTTATTTTTTTTCATTTTGACCCCGTGGGGATATCTGCATTATTTGGCCCTAGGTGTCTACATTATATTTGTTTTTTTTATTTTATCTGCAGTCCAACTTTTGATGCTATAGATGACAAGTTGTCTGTTTTTCTTTGCATATTTTGGTTGTTTCTACTTAACAAGGCAATATCATCTGCAAAATCCAAATCTTCTAGTTGACTATTTTCTACCCAATCGATGCCAGTTTCGCCCTGCAACATTTTCGCATCACCCAGTCAATGGCCTCTCTAAACAATAGCGGAGATAGAATACAGCCTTGCTTTACTCCGGTTTCAACCATAAACCAGTCGCTGTGTCCACCATCAGTGCGAACTGCACACTGTGAACCATCATAGAGGCTCTTAATAACGTTTATTATTTTGTCTGGTATTCCATAGCATCTCAGAATATTCCACAGAGAGATTCTGTGTAGACTATCCAAGGCTTTTTTAAAATCGATGAAATTTAGTATGCGTGGTTGTTGCTTCTCAATATGTTCCTCCAAAATTAGTCGTAGGGTAATACTTCTGGATGAAAGTTGTGATATCACTTGTAAATCACAGCTGTCAACCGCCTTAAGATATGCATTAAATAGTATTGTTTATGAAAGATGTGTTGGATTTACCGACGTTAGTGAGGACACAACCTCAGAAGGTTTGTGTAAACATATTGTTAGCATGGCAGAAGAGTACAAACTTCGGAAGAAGTTAGTTGGACAAATTTATGATGGAGCGTACGTGATGGCAGGTCATTTGAATGGCTTACAAAAAAGGTTATAAATTTTTACCCAAATGCACTCCTTACCCATTGTTATGTCCATACATTGAATCTACAACAACATTTGATAACTATCAAAGAATGCAAGAAGAGACCGGCAGAGGAATGAAGACATCAGGAAAAAATTGGTACAACATCAGTACTAAACATCATCAAGAAACAACAAATTAAATGGTTCGGTCACATAAGCAGATTACCAACAGACAGTGCACCTCAAAGAGCAATGCTGCTCCGATACAATGGGTACAACACAAAAGGCAGGCCACGAAAAGATGAACTTCAGAGATAACAGAGGCGACGAAAGACACTATCTACGAAGCGTACACAAAGGTCCGTTTTAGAAATCTCAGAAATCTATTTTTGACCTGACGCTGTGAGGAAAAACATAATTGGAGAAAAGAAAGAAAGAATGGCCTTTCAGCATTTTTGGCTAAATCGTCCAAGAAAACATTATCTCTTCAAGAATTTCTTTCCAGTAAGATGCCAACTGTTGCACCCACCAAGTGGAACTTCACTTCTAGATTAGTACATGTCAAACCAGTCTGATGTATCATCACATGTTCTTCCAGCCGCCACTTGATCACTATAAAGTTCTCTTATTATCTGTATCAAATGTAATGGAAATCCCATTTCTCCCATAATCTTCCACAATTCCTGATGCTCTACACAATCAAATGCCTTTGAGTAGTCAATAAAGCGTGAGTATAGATCTACATTATACTCTCTAGATTTTTCTATGATTGTTCTCATGTTAAATATATGGTCACGTGCACCTCTGTTCCGTCTAAACCCAGCTTGTGTTATGTTGATATTTTCTTCCATTTTCCTATACAATCTTCCCGTTAGGTACTACCCGATTAAAAATCAATCGACAGTAAATAATAGGAGTATAATCTTGCAGAGTGGGAGTTGAGCATGAGGTTGACAACCCATTCCTGTAGAAGATATTGTGTGATGGAACCAGAAGCAAGATATGTTACACCGCGTGAGGGCATTGACGTCAAACAAGCAACTGGTTTCACATGGAAGTAAAAAAAAAAGAAATATATAAAGACGAAAGATTAACTTCATTTCTTTTCTTATTTTCTTCTTCCAACGCTCCATATTGATCGTTTGTTAATCACTCTGTGTGATTTGTATGTGATCTGAGCCTAACAGAGATTGTACGTTGTACCAGTTATGCGCCTACAAGTAGGCTAGCACATCCGTTTTTTCGACGCTTATTATTTACTAGGTAGCTTCCTAGGTCCTACATCAGTCACCTTTTACAACATGCTTTGTAAGTCGCAGTGGTGCTACTCTTTGCTCTCCTTGCGGGCCCAGGCACCACACGGGCGGAACCGGGTTTCTACATATGGCTTCGTTCCCTCCGTAGAAATTACATACCGCCGAGATTGTTACCCAAAGCGCGAACCACTAACTTTCAGAACGCCAGGTAAACTACTTAATCACTTTGCCATAGATACCTCCCTGGTTTCACGAAACATCCAGAGGAACGTTGGAAAGAGAGTTTACAGATTGTGGTCTAACGTGACAATTGATGGAAAGGCGATAGAACATCAACAATGGAAATCTGGTTGTTTTTGGGGAAGGGGGAGGGGGGTTCGATCCAGAAGCACAGCTCTTCGGCTTGGTGCTTTGGACATCGTAACCCTTCGGTTTGGTGCCACGAACACCGTAAATCTGGAGAACCTGTGACTTTTCTACCAGCCCGTGGAATTGAACCTGCACTCATAGAGGGCTTGTCACCCGTTGTCCAACGCGCTACGAACACGCTGGGCAGGCGGGCATAGCTTGTCATTAACGAAGACATGTTTGTATGCCATATAACTTGTCATTAAAGAAGACATGTTTGTATGCCATATAACTTTTCATGTAATTGCACTAGCCATGCAGTCATTCAATATCACAGACTTATGTTCCTCCTGTTCTACACCGATAAAAAGCAATACTACAGGCAGTATCGACAGTTTGATATATAAGTATCTAAACTCAATAGCTTTTGAAACGAACTGACTGTGCATATTTGGAGTCTATCATTAGGAGACGAAGATGGAGGTGGTTTGGACATGTATGTCGTATGTCGGGGAGGGGGCATTGGCTATGACAGCTCTCAGATGGACAGCGGATGGGAAGAGAAGGCCTGGACGTCTAAAGGAAGCATGGAGAAAAACGGTGGAGAGAGAGTTGAAGGAGTGTGGCCTGACGTAGGAGACGGTTGGTAGAAAGGCAGCAGAACGGCAACAGTGGAAGTCTCTTGTGGAAGCCTTATGTGTCAATTGGAACACAAAGAGGATATAGATAGAAACTCAACAAGTGAAACTTGACAATGTTTGTTTAACAACGAGATATCAAGTTATACATAAGAGCGTCTTCTATGGAGAGATTGGTGTTAATATTCATCATGCTTGTCCCTTTTTATATGAAAAATCAAGAAATTAATAATGTGGATTACAATCCTGTTAGTTATAATAATACCAGTTTTGGAATACCCTGAAGAAAAACTGTAGGCTTTCATATCAACAAGTGGTTTTTCTTGTATTCTAGAGAACAAGCAAAACTGTAGGCTTTCATATCAACAAGTGGTTTTTCTTGTATTCAAGAGAACAAGCAAAACTGTAGGCTTTTATATCAACAAGTGGTTTTCTCGGTATTCAAGAGAACAAGCAAAACTGTAGGCTTTTATATCAACAAGTGGTTTTCATCAACAAGAAAGCTCATCATTAATATAAGAAAGAGGCAATCATCATTCCTCGGGCATGTGATGAGGAGGGGAGGTTTAGAACACATTGTGACAACCGGTAAGATCGAGGGTAGACGAGACAGAGAAAGACAGAGAGAGAAAATTTTGGATAGCCGGACTTCATGGCACGGTAGAGCGTCAACATCTGAGTTGATAGCAAACACCAACGACAAAGATTTGTGGAGATCCATGATCGCCTACGCCAGCCGGCACAGCATCTGATGATGAGGACATACAAAACCCTTTACAGGGCGTAGCCGTCTGCCGCAGAGATTAAATATTACAAAATCAACTTACATGTATAAAACGCTTTAGGCTCGTTGACAAGTTCGCGTTTTTTTGACTACATGTTCATTTGTGTTCCAAACATTTTTTCTTTTTTATCTTCACTAGGCGCTCCTGTCGTTTGATGTGTCCAAGATATTTAATTGTCCTTGATTTTATATTATTTAATAGTCAACTCTCTTTAGTATCAAGCTGTTGCAGAACAGAAGCATTTGTTCTGTTTTAAATTTAATAGACTCTTTAGACAAGCTGTTGCAGAACAGAAGCATTTGTTCTTAAAATTTTATCATTATTAAAATGACCACCTAGACAAACGGCAGAACCAAAGCATTCTCTTGATTTTATATTATTTAATCCCTTCTTTATCAATCTCTCAGCTAATATTTTTTCTATATATTTAATAGCAATTTTGTTCAATGTTGCAGAACATGAAGCATTTTTTCATTAAGTATTTATAGAATTGTTCAAGTTTTGCAGAACAGACTTTATTCTGTTTTTATTGATTTAATAGCCAACCTTTGTATCAAGATTAAAAGAAGAGCCCTATTATATATTAAATGCATCGTCTTAGTATCAAGCTTTCACAACATTTTCTTGATTTTGTATTTTTTAATCAGTTCTGACTCTCTTTGTCAACCATGTTGCAGACCATCAACATTTGTCCTTCTGTCTTCCACGATCTCTCCATTCCCTGAATTTTACCTGTAGTCACCAAATGTTCTCTCTCTCTCTTGCGTTCCCAGCCTAGACTGATGGACCAACTTTTATCATGAATTTTACTGTTTTTTTTTTTTTTTATGCCCCACCAAATGTTCTAAACCTTCTCTTCGCATTATATGCCCGAAGAACCTTGATTGTCGGATTCTTATTCTTTTGATAAGGTTTCTTTATGTGCAGGCCTGATTTAAAACCTCTGCATTTGTTTTCTTTGCTGTCCATGGAATTTTCAGCATTCTTCTGTAAAACCACATCTCTGTGGCTTCCAATGATCGTGTTGATTGTTTGTTCATTGTCCATGATTCGCTGCCATACATAAGTATTGGTTTAATATAGCACTGGAGTACTTGTTTTCATAATGGCATTGGTAGTGAGTTCAAGCATAGTGTGTTCTTCATTTTCATAAAAGCTGCTTTCGTTTGAGCTATTCTACTCCTAATCTCTGTTGTACATTTTCCATCTGATGTTAGGAATGTTCCCAGATACTTGAATCGATGGACTTGTTTCAGTGTTGTGTTATTTATTTTGATATTACATTTTTGGTGTTTCCTGTTTCTTGGAGACAACCATAAACTCTGTTTTCTTTATATTCATGCTTAATCCTTTCTTTTCACTTTCTCTCACTAGTATGTCTATCAAGTCTTGTAGATCTTGTTCATTTGTAGCCATGAGAATTGTGTCATCAGCGTATCTTAGGTTGTTTATATTTTGTCCACCGACTGCTATTCCTGTCTATTCTTCTATAGATCTCATGATGTTTTGATATATAAGTTGAACAGGTCTGGTGAGAGTACGCACTCTTGTCGTACTCCTAACTGTATCGCCTGATAGATTCCAATCTTATTCTCTAGTCTTATAGCTGCGCTTTGTTGCCAGTACATATTCTTGATCAGTCTCAGATCTTTCCCATCAATATTTATACTTTCTAACATGCTGATTATTTCTCCATGTTTTACTTTATCGAACGCCTTTGAGTAGTCTATGAAACATAGGTATAATTACAACTTCATTTCTATTGATCTTTGCATTATTGTTCCTACTGTATATATTGCGTTGTTTGTTCCTCTGCGCTCAACAAAGCCACAGAGTACAGATACATAACGATGATACGGATCCTTACACATAATAAATGTACAGTGTTAATAGCAATATCTACTTAGAACATTACAACATACCAGTCAGTTAACTATAGATCCAAGTTTCAAACTATTTAAAAATATATATATATGGAAGTTATTCTTTTAACATTATTACTTCCCCTACACTGGCATTGCATCCGTTTAATCGTCTATCTTGTCTTATCACGGTCACTAACTGACGTCATATCCTTTCATGTCAATATCGTTTCTAGTAAACCATTCAATCTGGCAATCTTTTTTTTTTTTCGATACAGAAGCACTTGAGCTTTCAGCTCTTCGGCTGGTGCCATGGACATCGTAACCCTTCGGTTCGGTGCCTCGAACACCGTGAATCTGGGGAACCTGTGGCTTTTCTGCCAGCCCGCGAAATGGAACCCGCACTCACAGAGGGCTAGTCACCCGCAGTCCAACGCGCTACGAACACGCTGGGCAGGCGGGTAATCTGGCAATCTAAAGACCTTAGTATATGTTATTGGTTATTGGTTACTAAACTGACGTCATTGCACTCCGGGCAGACCCATAGGTGCTCAGTCTCCCCAACAGATACCGAAGAGTATGCATACTGATGGTTCCTGTGGTTCGCTGATTAAACACACCTCTCACTCTGCCTCTCAGGCATCCAGTTCGACTTGAACAACTGGTAACTCCAAACTGCCTAAATCTCTTGATCGATTCAACATCGATTTTAGTGTCCTCATCCAACAGACAGTTGCGAAGAGACCGAAGAATATCCCCTTATCCATCTTCAACTCCCCAACAATCGATGCTGTTGATGCAAACCTGCCCGCTCTCTCATTACCATAAACACCCGCATGCCCAGGACAGTATATCCACGTAAGCCGCTGGAGGTTAGAAACTTTTATAGACGACATCCACTCATACCGAAACCTGCCCTTCTGGATCTTGTGAAGCATCGACTGAGAGTCAGATACAACAACTACCCCAGTAAATGAAGTCCCAGAAATCCAATAGAGGGCAGCAGTAACGGCCTCAACCTCCATCCTCATACTAGAAGGAAGTAGTCGTCCTGTATGCCCCACTTCGCTCTGCAACAACCCTACCATGCGCATTAGTCAACAAACCCCAGCCGGATTTCTCACCACATTGAACCGACCCATCAGTATATATAACAACAGCATCATCTCTTGCATTATCTTCTATCAGCTGCTTAACTTCGAGATTAGCCTTCATGTTGCCCCAATCTCTAAATTCTCTTCCAAGAGTAATGATAACGTTGAGATAGTTGGTCATGCTACCATCTGTTGGGATCCATTCTTCCCTTTTGGTAGGTCGCAACCGTAGTCACCTGGCCAATTGTTCTCTCAGCCTGGGCCATCCACGACATGCCACGCTTGATTCTCGTGCCCTTAACATCATTAGTGTTCCTGTGTAGTGGATGTCTCTTATCCGAGTAACAACAAAGTTGTTGTTTAAATTCCCAAACGTATCCTGTTTAAACCTAATTAATAACTCGCATATATGCCTTGGTTTGGGCGATTGCATGACGGGAGCGTATATATATATATAGCCGTCCATCGCAAGCGATGATGACAACAATCTCAGACGTGTGCTGTTGCACCTCTCTGGTGTGTGCGGAGGTGACTGTAGAGTCAAATCCTAGAACAGAATCCCCGACCACAGGTGGGGCATACATGATCAAGGTTAGACATGTGCGTATGCTCTGTCTTTTCGCGCTGCTCGTTTTCTCTGTGACTCAACAATACGATGATTCTCAGCTATTCGGGTTCCTCTTTGTTGTTACAGCGCCACATTTGGCGATCTTGCGCAAGGATTCCCAGCACGTGGTGTCTATATCGAAGCATTTCAGAGACACTTTAAGAGTGTCCTTAAAGCGTTTTTCTGTCCACCAGCTAAACGTCTGTCCCCTTGAAGCTCGCCATACATCAACTGTTTTGGGATGCGTTTATCAGGCATCCGAGCAACGTGACCGACCCATCTCACTTGGGCCTTCTGCAACAGGGTGTTGACGCTTGGGATCTTTGCTCTTGTGAGGACTTCGCTGTCTGGAATTTTGTCCTGCCAGTTTATTTTTAGTATTCTGCGTAGACAGCTTGTGTAGAAATGGTTTAATTTTCTTCCGTGTCTGCTATATACTGTCCATGTCTCGCTTGCGTACAGCAGCGTGGTTATCACTATGGCCTGGTAAACTTTCAGCTTTGTGATTATGCTTATCCCTTTCCGTTCCCACACAGTGACACAGTGACGGGAGTGTAGTGACAGAAGGTCAAGCATATATCTCATCTTCACAATAGGGGTATCTCTAGTGCAGCCCAGAACTATACGCATACCTTCATTCTGAACCCGTTCGAGTCGTTCACATTGTGATCTTGATATCGTAAGAATTCCGAGTCCGTAATCTACCACGGACATAACCAGTCGTCGAACAAACGGGCAAGTAGTATCTGCTCAAGGTGTGCGGCCACCATAACTTTGAGAGCCGCAAGACCACACTTGCACCGTTGAATCGTCTGTTCAATATGGTGTTTGAAAGATAGACTACGATAAAAGGTTATTCCAAGATAGCGCAGCGTGTCTCTGCGCTCGATGGTATGTTCATCAAAAATTACACGGGGTAGGTCAGCCTTGCCGATGTGATTATTCAACGAGCACCACAACATACACGCTTTTTCAGGATTGACCTGAGAGCGAGACTGTCTACAGTAGTCTACACCAACCCGAGATGGTACGCAATGTTTTCTGAATGTCGTCAACCATCTATCGTCTATCTCACCCAGTCCTATATATTAAGATATCATCTGCAAATGTCCATGTCCGACCCAATCCGGTTGGCTGAATTTTAGCTACATTTGCTGTGTAAATATTAAACAACACGGGAGATAGAGGAGAACCTTATATATGTACAAAAGTTAAATTATTTAGGTCATGTGTGATTCCTGTACTGATCTACGGATGTGAAAGTTGGAAATCAACAAAGAAAATTGATTAGAAACTGGACAGTTTTGAGAAAATTACTAAAACGTAAAATGGAGTGATTTCGTTTCGAACAACACAGTGAGAGATAGAACACAGCAACAACCCATATCAACTATTATAAGGAAACGAAGGTGGAAATATTTAGGTCGTGTTTTTAGATCATACGAAAAGAGACTAAATAGACAAGTCCTTATGTGGTCATCAGTTGGGAAAAGAAAACGTGGAAGACCTAAGAGGACCCTACGAAGAACAATCCTACAAGAAAGTAAACTATTGCGATGTAAAACCATTCAAGATTTCCAACTGCTAGCAATGAACCGCATCACACGAAGCTCTAAAAACCTCTGCCCTATGTACCGCCTTTGGCACGAAAGGAACGAACTCACAAACTAACTAACTAAACCATTCTATTACTTGTACAAGCTCTATGTTGTGCGTAAACTTTTGTTCTTAATCTGACTTATTGTTCTACTGTCTATCAACATTGCCCGTCTATTATATGCGTCCTATTTACCATTAACGTTACCATTTACATGTGAGGTAGCTGCTTCTGTATTTTGTTCTACTGATTTCCGAATTTTGATAATCCTTATTTACAATTGTCTACTGGATCATGCGCAGACTCAGAGTTGTTCCTGTTAACTCTGAATCTCAGTTCAAAATCGCAAACGATTTAACCACTACACTATGTCAGAGCCTACCATCAACTTTTCATGTCAAATTTGCTTTCTTTTCTTCACTAAGAACAATGAAACAAATTGTCTCTGAAGAAAGGAATAGGAGACAAGACGTTAAGTTAAAATTTGTATTAAAGTAGAAAGAAAATATCAACACAACTGTTCTCTAGAATTGAAATTTAGTGTGCTACTAAACGTGTTAAACTAAGAAACAAAAGTAAGACTTCTGAGAACCTTCATATTTCCTGTGACAACATATGGATGTGAATTATGGACCATAAAACAAACATCAAAGAACAAAATTGAAGCTTTTGAAGTGTTACAGAAAAGTTCTTAGAACATCCTGGACAGAGAAGAGAAAAACAATATCTGCATATCGAGTAGCTTTGGCTTATAAATAACATCGTGTCCTGAAAGACGGAATATTTTGGCCACGTTAAACGTTATAGTGGTTTGAAGAGAATGGTAATGGAAGGCATTGTTCCTGGAGTACGAGGCATGGGACGACCAAGACGAAGGTAACAGAAGGACATCAAAGAAACCTTGAACATGACGAGGGAAGAGGCGGGAGAGCTTGCTAAAGACATATTTTCAGGCGGACTGTTATGAAAGCGGCATTCAGCGAGGGGCGCGCTACTACTGGACTAAACATGTTACGCGCATACTCAGACTCAGTGGCGGCTCGTCATTAAGGGCCAGTGGGGCCGGGTCCCACCAAAAATAAGGTGTAACATGTATTTATTATTTTATACATTAAAGTAACCGAAACCATGATTTTTCCGAAAATATCTGTCTGGCCCTACCAACAAAAATGATCACGAGCCGCCACTGCTCAGACTAGTAATTAAATATATATTTTATGATCATATCAATTACTCATCAATATTTATAATGAAATATGTGTACGTAAATGTCTGTAGTTGCCCCACCGACTTCTTGTTTTAGCTATTACTTCCAATACAAGGAAATAGTTCAGATAACACTTCTACCCTTTGTATTTAACTAGTTTGGAAAACTTGTTTGCTTATTTAGTCTCGATCACAAATTGCAAATATTTGACACCAACTGTTGTCCAGGACACGTTTGTTATATGGTAACGGACACTATTAGCAGTAATCTATTCTATTTATATCGGTTTTTGGAAAAGGGGATTGGGGAGGGGAATTGTATCAGAATGGTCTTTACAATGACTCCCAAAAAAATGGAAATTAAGCACAATTAAACAAAAGTAGTTGTTTTTAAAATTCCCAAAACGTATCCTGTCTTGTTTACAAACCTAATTAATAATCTGTGTACCCATAAATAGAATGTATTTATAGCTTATTTTATTTCTATCCATCGGAATTTATCAATGGAGATCATAACTGAAAGTTCGATATCAGAAGTTAGTGAAATTATTTATTGAATGTTACGATGGAAATATTTTTGGAATATGTGTGTATGGTCCTGTAATATGCCCATTCATTGACAGTAGAATTAATATTTCCTTCCGTTTTCTTGTTCATTAATTGTTAATTACTTCCTGTCATTGAGTGTATGTTGCTGTTCATTTGTGAATGTCCGTATATGAAGTGCATGCGACATTTTCAAATATGTTAAGTGTTGGTCTCTTCAACGGTAACAATTGTTTCCTTCCTCGTAGTTCCGCGTTGATGTTGCGAGTGTTCTCCGTGTCAGCGTTCAACAGGTCTGTCTGATGTGGGGCGCTCATGAGGATGATCGTATTGTCTGTTTCTGTAAGGTCTGCTTTACGGGGGCGTGTGGGGGGTGAGGTCGATGATGAGGATGATCGTATAGTCTGTTTCTATCAGGTATGTCTGATGTTGGGTGTTGATGAGGATGCTCATATTGTCAGTTTCTGCCATGTGTCTGATGTGAGGCGCTGATGAGGATGATCATAATGTTAGTTTCTATCATGTCTGTCTGATGCGGGGCGCTGATGAGAATGATCGTAATGTTAATTTATGTCATGTCTGTCTGATGTGGGGCGTTGATGGGATGATCGTATTGTCCGTTTCTGTCAGGTCTGTCTGATGTGGGGCGCTGATGAGGATTGTCGTATTGTTAGTTTCTGTCAAGTCTGTCTGGTGTAGGGTACTGATGAGGATGATCGCATTGTCAGTTCCTGTTAGGTCCGACTGATGTATGGCACTGACGATGATGATCATTGTGTCAGCTTGTCAAGTTTTGTTTGAAATGAATTTTATTTCAAATCTCATTTACGCAGAGACAAGCCCCCAATATTTTACTGACATCCATTTTTTTCATCTGTCTATTTTGTCTATCCCTATCATAGTTTATAGAAAGAAAGAGGTATCATAGTTTATAGAAAGATAGATGTATCATAGTTTATAGAAAGATGTATCATAGTTTATAGAAAGATGTATCATAGTTTATGAAGATGATCAAGTTATGAAGGTATCATAGTTTATAGAAAGAAATGTATCATAGTTTATAGAAAGAAAGATGTATCATAGTTTATAGAAAGATGTATCATAGTTTATAGAAAGAAAGATGTATCATAGTTTATAGAAAGAAAGATGTATCATAGTTTATAGAAAGATGTATCATAGTTTATAGAAAGAAAGATGTATCATAGTTTATAGAAAGATGTATCATAGTTTATAGAAAGAAAGATGTATCATAGTTTATAGAAAGAAAGATGTATCATAGTTTATAGAAAGAAAGATGTATCATAGTTTATAGAAAGATGTATCATAGTTTATAGAAAGATAGATGTATCATAGTTTATAGAAAGAAAGATGTATCATAGTTTATAGAAAGATAGATGTATCATAGTTTATGAAAATTGTACATAGTTTATATATGTTTATAGAAAGAAAGATTATCTTTTATAAATAGAGTATCTAGTAAGAAAGAAAGATTATCATAGTTTATGGATGTATCAAGGTAGAAGGTTCAATGTATCCATTTCAATATTTGCATTTCTTATGATAACAATAATTCTACTTTAGATATCTCCACAAAAGCTTATAAATTTCTAAATTTATAACTCGATCCGAACCACTTGCCACAGTAGCCATATTTTAACATTTTCAGCCTGTAGTTCTGACGTTGATGCTACAGATGACTGTTTACATTACAACAAAGTTTCAGTGAGTCAGAGTTTGCTGTAGTTTGATCTAATCAGAATATGTCTAGACGTCTATGTATCGTTTTGCTGTAGTTTGATCTAATCAGAATATGTCTAGAAAGTCTATGTATCGTTTTGCTGTAATTTGATCTAATCAGAATATGTATAGACGTCTATGTATCGTTTTGCTGTAGTTTGATCTAATCAGAATATGTCTAAACGTCTATGTATCGTTTTGCTGTAGTTTGATCTAATCAGAATATGTCTAGACGTCTATGTATCGTCTTTAATAACTAGTTAATTTATTTTGGCGAAACATGTAAAAACAAAGTACTGTAAATTTACAAAATACAAAAACAATAACAATACATAGCAACGTTTCGACCAAAATGCCTTTATAAAACTACAGTACTTTGTTTTTGCGTGTTTTTCCATTGCTTCATAGCTTTACTGCAGTTTTCCCTTATATTCAGTGGCGGCTCGTCATTAAGGGCCAGTGGAGCCGGGCCCCACCAAAAATAATGTGTAACATGTATTAATTATTGTATAAATTATTTGTTCATTTACCCATTACTAAAATATGTAGGTACCAACTCGTCAATTTGTCTAAAAGTACATTGTCGCACACAGATGTATATTGATGGAAAGGGCGATTAACTTCCCAGATTAGATAAATAATAGTCACTACTAAAATATAACCTAACCCAAAACCATGATTTTTCCGAATAATTTTGTCTTGCCCCAACAACAAAAATGATCACGAACCGCCACTGCTTATATTGATTTATTTTGGATATCTGTTAAACTTACTTATTCTATTTTTTCTTAACAAATCTGTTCAATTATCTGAATGTTTTTTTCATCAATGTTTGTTGTGTTTAGTTTATGAACGATATCGGTGTTAGTTAAAGATATACGGTTTTGTTTCTTTCCTAGAATAAGTTCATCTATTGCAACTTTGCATTTTAATGGCTGTCATTCAGAAATCATCCTCTGTAATTTTGCCCAGATAAGGACATCTCTTCTTTTGTTAGTTACCCTCTCCACTCTCTCGCCCTTCTATGATAATGCTTTTACTTTGATTTAAGCATTATGAAATATAATTCTTGGTAAAATTATTTTATTTCCTGGTGGAGTCTCATCACTATAATAGTTGTCATTTTCATTGTCTCATCCGGGATTATTCAGTATAGTCATTTTATTATATCCTTAGCTTTCAGTTTTGTTATTTATTTGATCCGGGTATATTCAATAAAACATCATGTACGTCTCAACGCCATCAGTAATGTAAATATAACACTGCACAGAAGTTCTACACACGGTTAAAACAGATAACGACGTTCAAGGTTTCTACACGAAGTGACTAACAACAACAGAAATAAAAATACCATTTGTCTATATTAAAAGTAACATTTTATTTGAGGAATTTTTTTCTTTCTCACTTGCAAAACTGAAAGTAAGGTTTTAAAATAATTACAACAAACAGAAACTAGTCAAATTTTTTAAATCAACCCCAACATTGTCATCAGAATATATGAATAGATCAGCATAGTAAAAATAATGAAGTGAAATTTACAAATAAATATGATAAGTAGTTACATATGACATACTTAATGTTGGGAAGATTGTCACGTTCCAATATTTTCTGTACTAGTAATTTAGAAATTTGATGAAAGTAGTTGTGTAAATTATAAACAATAAGATATATCGAGCGACCTTCGTCTGTTCTTCGACTGTATAACATACAAACCAACAATTTGTTTTTGTCGTTAGATTTAGCAAATATAAACCAACAATTTATTTTTGTCTTTAGATTTAGCAGATATAAACGAACGATTTATTTTTATCGTTAGATTTAGCAGATATAAACGAACGATTTATTTTTGTTCTTAAACTGAATATAATACAGAATCATTTCATAATCAGTGAAAACGACGAATATTGAGTCAGAGTGAACAATATAAAAGTAAAGGAACCCTTTCATACCTCGTGGTATATAGGGCAATACAGTGTTAGGCCTGTATTTTTCATTGACCGTCGCACACGATGGGTGATGTGGTCAGCATCACGCCGGCCGCCTTTACTTTCCCAGAGCATATCTGGTACCCAGTTGAGGCTGGGTCGACCTGAGAGCCGTCGGTCGGGAAAATTAAACGCGCACTGCGGGAGTTGAACCCAGACTCGCCTTGAGAAGCGAGTTCACTAACCAACTACTCTACCGCGGCTCTCAGAGTGAAAAATATTCAGTAACTAATTATTAGACATGAGTTATGCAAAATAGAAAATTGTTGCTAATAAAAGTAACTATTGAAGCAATATATCATTATCGTAAAGATGAGGACATTTAATGAAACGTGAGAATAATACAAGCGACTGGTCATAAGTCTTTACACTGACCATGAAGAAGTAACAGGAGAAAGTGTATACTAGACACACCCATTATTTATTTAGATATATACATTGAAAGACAACAAATGCAGTGGTTTGAACATTTAATGAGAATGGAATACAACCAACCACTAATAACGGCATACAATAAAAAGAGATCATGTACTAGAGCCAAGGGAAGACCAAGATAAAGATGGATAGACAATATAAAGAACACAAAAATAAACACGGATATAACACAACAAGGGCGACTCATCTAGCCCTGAAACACACATTAAAGCTCCGACCTTACGCTTTATAGCAAGAGCGGACAACCAGTGCCATCATCAATATGGGGAAAGACAATAGACAATATATATATATATATATTATAATTTATATCATGAAGAACTGCTTCTCCCAGTATAATCTGGAAACTGCTTGTTGAATATATATATATATATATATATATATATCCCAATTAGCTTTATCTTGTCTTTGAATACCTTTAATCTCACTTGCCTTATCATTTCTCTCATACATATTGTTATATATATGTTTATATTGTTCAATTGAATACAGTTTTAATCATCTCTATTCTTTTTTTTATATCTCGATTTCACATTTTTCCCTTCCACGTGACCACATAATTAATAGTCTATAAATTATATATCTGCCAGTAGATCAAGACATCAAATATCTATTTTTAAAATAGTAGATTATGTCATCAAATATCTAGAAAAACTAGTAAATCAAATCATCGAATATCTAGAAAAACTAACGATCGTCTATATCTCTACATTCAAGTTATCTCAAGTTTCTAACATAGACATCACGATTATCGTCATTATCTTCTCGCTGAAAGCTGTCATATTTTAATTAGTGAAACACTATTTCAAGTTTTAGCAGTCTTCCCTATTTCCATATTTTAATTGCTGTTTCGGTGTTTAACCGAGTGGTTACCGGAATCAAATTAGGGTTGTAAAGAATAGAACCACTGTTACCTGCCACATATATCGTAAGAGTGGACTAAGGATGTTTTGAATGGGGGCTACCTACCCCACCCCGTAAAAATCGCTAGATAGCTACAGAAACCACAACCAAGGAAATTCATAGCTCGTCACACGAGGAAGAAGAAGGACGTAGCAAGGAATGACTCACGAAGCGACCCGATGAAATCCGAAAGGAAATCGAGCTGCCGACTCACCTTCTTTCAACCCGGAGACATAGGAACAGCCGGAGGCGGGAGTTGGAGACGAAATGCAAGGAAATGTGAAAATAGTTGAGAGATCTTAAAACGCGTTCGTAGCGCGTTGGACGACGGGTGACAAGCCTCCTATGAGTGAGGTTCAATTCAGCGGGCTGGCAGAAAAGCCACAGGTTATCCAGATTAACGGTGTTCGTGGCACCGAACCGAAGGGTTACGATGTCTATAGCACCGAGCCGCAGAGCTGAAAGCTCAAGTGCTTCTGGATCGAAAAAAAGGCACTGGTGGCGGACCTTTGCTCCATTAGGGGTGTCAAGAAGAAGTAATCTTTCTGTTCATTTCTTTCATCAATGTTGTAATGTACTGTCGGTTGGAATTTTTAAACAAAAATCTTTTTGGATCAGTTTATCTAAAGAACTACTGTGTAGGTTACCAAGAACTACTGTGCTAGTGTTAACAAAACTACTGTGTAGGTTAACAAGAACTACTGTGTAGGTTAACAAAAACTGCTGTGTAGGTTAACAAGAACTTCTGTGTAGGTTAACAAGAACTATTGTGTAAGTTAACAAGAACTTCTGTGTAGGTCTTAAAATATGAACTACTGTGTGGTTCTGATACAGACAAAATGACTGCCGCACATCTGTTGAGATAACTCTCCGGAAATGTGACATATAACTTGGGATCATTACAGATATCACTCCAGGAAAGCTCTTTGGGAGCGAGAACAACCTTCAGTTAACAATTGATATCTTTGGGTATATTCAAGTTGACTTTGAAGGCGCAGTAGAAGAAGATGAGGAATCAGGGGATAAACAAGAACTAAAATATGTTTTGTTATGATAAACAAGAACTAAAATATGTTTTGTTATGATAAACAAGAACTAAAATATGTTTTGTTATGATAAACAAGAACTAAAATATGTTTTGTTATGATAAACAAGAACTAAAATATGTTTTGTTATGATAAACAAGAACTAAAATATGTTTTGTTATGATAAACAAGAACTAAAATATGTTTTGTTATGATAAACAAGAACTAAAATATGTTTTGTTATGATAAACAAGAACTAAAATATGTTTTGTTACGATGTCGATTTGACTGAATAGAACATGTCTTTCAAATGAAATTTACTCTTTCGTAATGATAACAATTGATACAACCATTTCTTTATTTCAGTGAAGAACAAGTTTGTCAGATCTGTTTCTCACACAGATCTGATACTGTACAATGCAGTCTAGCTTGTCAGTTCTTAGACTAGTATTCAGAGTTTAACTTTACCAGCTCACAGACCAGTGTTCAGACTAGCTTCTTCATCAGTTCTCAGACCAGTGTTCAGAGTCTAGTTTCATCAGTTCTCAGACCAGTGTTCAGAGTCTAGTTTCATCAGTTCTCAGACCAGTGTTCAGAGTCTAGTTTCATCAGTTCTCAGACCAGTGTTCAGAGTCTAGTTTCATCAGTTCTCAGACCAGTGTTCAGAGACTAGTTTCATAAGTCCTCAGACCAGTGTTCAGAGGTTAGTTTCATCAGTTCTCAGACCAGTGTTCAGAGTCTAACTTTACCATTCTCGTGTCAATGTTTAGAGTTTCCTTCCGTCTAGAGCTGTTCATGACAGGTTCTTCTGAATTTGGTGTACTCATGTAAAGCACATTCAGGTTTTCGTTTTGAACTGTTCATATAAAGATGGAAGCGTTACACTACAGTCATTTTATCAGATACTAGCTCTTTGTACACACAAGAAAGCCATAGGGATCGGTGACGTCTATCCTGTGATACAGTCCTGTTAAGAGACTTGGTGGGAGATAGTGACCATGCTAGACATCCTAGCATATTCAAGAACCTCGTTGGTTGTTTCTCTGTCACTCAAGGAAATCAGAAGTATATGTTATATACAGTAAATATAAAATAAGTTACACTTCCAAAGATATTGTGGTGATATATTTGTCTAGATTTTCAACCATACACACTGGAGTAACTAAGCTATATCATTTTCTCTTGATCCTAGACTTTTGCTATAAGCAAAACCATCGTACGTTTATTAGTTCTAAGCCGCCAGATATTATTGATTTCTTTACATTTTTCATCTTCTTAATATCAAATCAGCAAAATACAAACGATTCATTCATTCAATAACTTGTCCTGGGCAGAACTTTGCTATCCCAACATTTGTTCGAAAATTCTCTATCTCATATGTCAGATGCCCCATCTTTGCTGCTGTTATACTCAAATAATCAGTCAAATCCTGAATCCATCATCACTTTGGTCTTTCTTCTTCTCTTCTTCTTTGCGTTCGTTCTTTACGAACAATTTTAATCCCTCTTTGTGATATGTTTGATCTTTGCCAAGAACCTGTATACCTTGCACATTGGTTTGGTAGGTCCCGAAACGCATAGACTTCTACATGTTTAGGACATGTGCATCCGATGTGAGCGAAACCTCCTTAGTCGCCTCTTACGACATGCTTGGCAGATAACAGTGGTTCTATTCTTTAACCCTAAATTTAGCCCCGTAACACTCGGCTCGGTCTTTTACCATTGCTGGGGTGTCTCTTTCCCTGATGACATTTTTTCTAACCAATAATGTCTTTTCATATTTCAAAAACTTACATTTTCAAATTCTAATTTGTAGCATCAACTTTTATTCCATGTTACTGTTAGGTTCATCTAGACATCTTTCCTGTCAGTGACCATGGTGGTCATTGTCTCTATTATATATATCTTTTGTCTAGCGTCGTGAGTTTTGAGACTATAACCATTGACACTCTGTGGGTTGCTCTCTCATTCCTCCACTACCTGCTCCCATTGCTTCAAACTACCCTGTCTGATGGTGCTCCACCTTGTCTATGGGTGTCCCGTAGATTAGCGGAAGAAATGAGGCACCTTACATCTCCTTTGTTAGTTACCTCTACCCTGCTACCCTAACAAACCATACAGCATACACAAATAAAACTCACTCAAAAACTGAAATGTGAACATTTATTTGAGAATATCTTCCAAATATACAAACATGAGTACAAGTATATAAATAATAATAAGAAAAAACGTTGAAAAATGTAATAAATATTGAACTACGTATACAAGTATGTGTATTGTCTGTGCAAACATAAAACATGGTAAACCACTTTTCCATAAAATAAACAAAGACACAGGTAGTAACAAAATTAAACAGTTATAAACACCACGTTAGTTAAACTTAAAATAATAACACATCTACCAGCATCAGCTTATATATATATGTATATATGTATATAAAATGTGTAAAATTATAAACTGTCAAAATAACAAATAAACAATAGAATATAACACGTGATAGTAGTGTGTGATAAGTGTAACAGATAAAGACTAGATGAAACCAACCTAACAAGTCAATAAAAATATGAAACAGTTCAAATTAAATGTAAACTAAAACCCTCACAATCTATAAAGCTTAACTTATGCCCGAATTGAAAAAATGGGTTGAGGCTGAATTAAATTTTTTTCTATTTTCCCATTTGCAGGTGTATGTACAAATTCAGCTGCAGTTTCCTTAATTATTAACCGATTTTTATGAGTAATATACCATTTTGTAGGTAAATGAATTTTCTTTAAAATAGATCTAAAAGAAACACACAGTGGCGATCATAGCGGTTGATGTGAGTCAATCAGATGTTTGGGGGGGATTGAGGATATTTAGTATGAAAGTCCCTTCCTGATTTGTTAATTTGTAAAACATTGAAATTAAAATGATATTTAAGAAAGAGAAAAATCAATGGGAGAAACAAATTAAACTCAACATTAATACTCGAGCAACATCTTGGATACGAATTTATATTTGTTCTCCATCAGACTAAAATATAAAGCGCTTTCTCTTAACTAACAAAATCACTCAAAAATCCCGAATAGTAACTTGTAAAATAGTTATAGTAGAGAGAACGATAAAGAAGAAAAGACATGAAGTTCTAGTGATGGTAATATAAAAACCATTAATATCAATTATTTTACATAACAGTAACATAATATCAATTATTTTACATAACAGTAACATAATATCAATTATTTTACATAACAGTAACATTAAAACTAAATGTGTAAAATATAAAACCTGCCGTCGTGTAAATATTAATGAAATACTGTCCAATAAAATAGATCAGAAATATTTTACATTTATAAATTGAATAATAAACGAAATGAGTAAGTTTAGAAATCAAGAAATAACAAATTAAATAATATATAAACAGATCTTATATGTCTTGATTTTCCAGTTGATTTGAATCTATTCTAAAGCTTAAAGCAGCTTTGATCTTATGTGTAAATAAATAAATATCAAATCTAATATAATTATACTCAAATTCACTTCAAAGATGGTGGGTATCAAGGTTCGATTAGTTATTTTATTTTTATTGTAGTTGAAATTATAAAATCAATGCAAAATCAACGTAAAAGTGGTGACCTAGAAATGGTGTTCTTGAAAATCGCTGACACTTCATGTGGCTTCACGACTTCATATAATTATGAAATATCACACAATTAAATAAATTGACTTATTACAATAGTCAAACAATAATAATAAACATTATTTCAACACATTCAGATCATCTATCTGTTAATAATATAAACATAATTTGTCAACATCATTACATACATCTATAAATTAATGAATACCAAACGTATAATTTAATTATATATATTAATTACATAGTACCATAACTTGTATTAACGAAACTATATATTAAACATATCCTCTTAGTTAATGAGCAATATTTATATTTGATAATACATTTTCTTGATTGAATGCACAATCATAGTTGTCTTTATATATATATATATATATATATATATTTACTACTCTATATCATCATTTAACAATATTGACTATTATTGATAATAAACTATGCAAAGATTTTGAATTTTAAAGTGCTTTCAAAATAAGGATAGAAGATGTTGTAATAAATTATCGATGTCAATGTTTTCTAAAATTCATTCCTCTTTCATACGCTGGAAATTGTATTTGACAGTGCATTGTTCCATGGAACCGTAGTGCATCTATAGTCCATGTGATACGTCCCTGGCGCCTTTTTATATTCTCCAGCTTAACGTTAATCGAGAATTTAATCCAAAATTGGTTTCTCCATAACACATATTATTAATGGTAGCTCAATATTTTCCAAATTGTAGTCAGGATTAAGTTTCATCCGTGCTGCAAATTGATTCATGTTACTAATAAATATGTTCTATCAGTACCTATTAAGGAATCTATTCGGTGGATCATTGTAGATCCGAAGACTCAAAGTTACTAGTCAATGGCAAATTAAAATTAAAAAAGAGTTGATTAGAAATCTATTATTCAATGTTGTTTTCGAAAGACATAACTGTCTATTCATTACATAAAGTGTTGCGCTAATTCATCAGCTTGTTTCCAGGCCAGTGAGTCTAAATAACATATATACTATTTTAAGTAGTCTTCAATGAACTGTCTAAGTCAGTCTTTTTGTGTTGTACACTTAAATGATTTCATATTTAAAATGTTTGATACATTTGGCTCGTATCGATTGTGTTCTTTGCTACATTGATGATATCTTTCGCTCTTATTTGTGCAAATGGTTCCTATTATCACTTTTTCATCGGTAATCATCTATTATCGAAGATGGTGAATGATGCATCAGAAGCGCATGGTGGACTTCTTCTGTTTGTTTTAATTTCCTTATTCGACAAAGTAGCAAAGGGAAGGGATCATTTTTCAGATCGACTGGGTGCAAACACGAGTCCATTGTGGATCATATCCTGTAATCATTTTGACTAAAATATCTTATGTCTTCAATGATTTACGAAACGAAATTTCTGGTATCTCTTTCAAAGTTTATCAATTATTTTTCTACTTCTGCCTTACTTTTATAACTGTTTGGTAACAGACATAATAGCATTATTTATTATTATTTCAAAGACATATCTCTGTCGCTTTCAATGTATTCTGCCGCTAATTCATTTGTTATAATTCACTTTCCGATTAGATTAGTATTTGACCACTAAGGTTGTCTCAATGTATGTAAGTTGCATGCTATCAAATCATCGACTATTTTATTGATGTTCTTGTTGCAGTTAGATCTCTTTGTCAGTAAACTCGTAACTGCTCATTGCCAGCTTGTTTCTATAATTCCACCTTGATAAGGCTGCTTTACAACGATACATTCATTTCAAGATTTTAATTGGTGTTCTTGTATTCATCCTCAATTTAACAATGCAATGTTAATTTCTGATATGCAATGCATGTCTATGTGGATGCGATGTGGATCCTCGATAAGGATTGGATAGCAAAATATATACACTGGTACAAATTAAAATATAAAAAAAAAAAAGTTTCATTAGAAATCACAATTATATGTTATCTCCATTAGACAAAGCTAACCAATTCTCATTTAAATTAAAAGTGATTGAGCAATAGAAGATCAGATAGCTAAAATAACTGGGCATTATTAAGGAAATGATATGGATGGGAATTAGTTATGTCAGTTTTCATGACATTGATAACAGATTCTCGATATCTGTTCAGATAATGATTTTATATGAATTAGAATTGAAAGATGGACTTGACGAAAATAAAGTAGATGCAGATCATTTTAATTTAATTCCTGGGGAAGCATGATACATCTTATAGTGAATAAATAGGATTTCTAAATTAAATCCTGAGGTTTACATCGGTGCGATATGATATAGTGAACTAAGGTGACAACTGGTTTTAATATACGAATCTGACATAAATGATGTGCTGACCCAACTTGTTTTAATACTATCTAATCTCGCAATATAACGGTTAGCAAAATTGCGACGGCAGAAACGTTCTTTCCTGAGCATACGCTGGAGTACCATGTACGCCCTCATTGAGGAATCAAAGCCTTGTATAATATTATTGTACTTGATCAGCTCTAGATAGAGATCTTCAATACTAATCTGAGAATACAGAAAATAGAAGAAATCTATTAGTGAATTGAGATGACAAATATATAGATAAACAGTGATAGCGACATGTCAGCTGTGACATATGACATCATATCGAATCATTGTTTGTTGCATTCTGCTACACACACACACTTACATATATTATGCCTTCGTTACACCTCCCTCCCCCAATCCTCCCCTCCTTTCCATCCATCTTCCTGAAAGCATAGGATATCGACCATAGTTCTCTAACTAATCTTGTTATTAGTAAACCCTCTCCATGCTTTCCCAACTTGATGTCTTTTTGTTTGATGTCTTTGTCAAATGCTCTTATTCGTGTGTTCCTCGGTCTGTCTTTCTTAGGTTTGCCCTGTGTGTTCCAATTCAGTGCATGCCTCGCAATGTTAACAAACACGTACATGTACATATATATATATATATATTGGTTTAATTTTTGTGTGATTCTATTATTGTACTTTTATACGTTTGACTATATAAATTTGTTATTTACCATATGGTCTACAATGCTGAGTCTGCGCCAGGTTCTCCAGTCAGTAGTGTTGGGGTCAGAAAATCGTTTTTAGTAAGGGTGAATAGTGAACATTCGTCAACTGTTGATTATCCGTAGAATACACAAGTCAACACCCCACCCCCTTTCCTTTCCTCCGAGGGTTGTAGATTGAAAACAGTGACCTCGAAGTCAAAGGGTAACGGTGCTCTGGTCATTAAAAGACGAAGATGGAGATGGATTGGGAATGTGTAGTCGTTTGGCAGTAGAAGCATTGGCTAGGACAGACCTCGAATATACAGCACACGAGAAGAGGGTCTGGATGTTTAATGTAAACATAGAGAATTGAAAGACTGTGACTTGACGAAGAAACTAACTAGTAGAATGGCGACAGAGCGGCAACAATGGAAATCTCTTGGGGATAGCATGACATACCAAACGGAACAAGAAGATGATATAAATAGATTATCGAAATGTAAATCTGAAGAAGAAAAACATAAGAAAGTTGTATTGTCAGTGCAACTTAAAGGTGAGCAACTGGTTGTTTTAAAAATATAGAAGTCGAAAATGTAATAAATGATGTTGTAGAGAAACCAACAAATATCTCATCAAATACTTACCACATTCTGAGAGTCTCGAAGATTAAAGGCGGCTTCATTGACTGCAATCTGTTCATTTCTCTGAGGACCAACATATATTAATCAGTTATGAAAAACTTACACCGACACATCTTTATACCACTATTCTGACTGTATTCTAGCTGATATCATTCTACGCGCACTCTGTACACGTACATGAACATATTTAATGAACTATACAGAGTGAAATGTTTGAGATATAATGTAAGTCAAAACATAAAGACTGTCTTACGCAGAATTAGATCATTAAGAAATTAATCATTTGTACCAGTATGTGCACAGTACACTACATTAAGTGCAGTAATTTAGGTAATAGTTTATACCTGGACATAAACACTAAACTACTACTTGGAGCAAGATGTGCATGATCCAATCCTCTTAGCTACATTAACTAAGTTAGAGTGTACCATAATATGGTTGTAAATATATGTTTCTACATATAACGAGCTGCAAATAGAAATTGCTTTTTGATGTGTTAATTTAATTTCTTAAAACTTTATCATGGCTACTGTGTTATTTTGTGTAATAAATTTAAAGCTCCTTAAATTATCTGTAAGGCGTTATTTTATTTTAGTCTCGAAAAATAATGGAAATCTTCTTCTTCTTTGCGTTCGTTCTTTACGACCAATTTTAATCACTCTTTGTGATATGTTTGATCATTGCCAAGAAAGTGTATACGTTGCACATTGGTTTGGTAGGCCCCTAAAGGCATAGACTTCTGCACGTTTAGGACATGTGCATCCGATGTCAACCAAATATTAGAAATAAAGAAGAAACAATGCTCATGAATAAAAAAAACTTGATGCATATTTTTATATAACTTACTTCATACAAACAGTATACATATTTTTATATAACTTAATTCATACAAACAATCTATAACTTTGACAGTTCTAAAATAATAAATGAGTAGTTTGAGAATTCTCTTCACAGCAAAAGAAAAATTATCGTAGGAGAGTCCAATTGTTCCCATGATAAGAGAAATATTGTCAATGATATCGCAGAAATTATACTTAGCGTAATGCATTTGCGAGTTAAATGTATACCTTGACTTAGTATAATAAACGTTACATTCAATATCAACAGTTTATCCTGACCAAATGTTCATGTTTTGTCATTCTATAAAATGAATATGCAAGCCTAATATGAAATCTAAACAATATATAATTGCTACTATAACAAATATAAGCTATATGAAGTACATCTATCCTGTCTTGAGAGGACGAGACTTCCGATTGTATCAAGTGGAGTTGAACTCAAACCATAACGTAAGCTTAGTTTTTTTTTTTAAAAAGGAAAGAAACCCTTTTTCATATCTCGAGGTAATTTTTTTTAATACAGTGCTAGGTTCGTATTTTTTGTTTACCGTCGTCACACGTTGAGTGTGTTTTCATGTAACCAATCGAGGCTAGGTCGACCTTAGAGCCGTTACGGTCAAAAAAATATTCCACAACCACTATGGAATTGAACCCCTAACACGCGCATGGTGAAGTAAAACTCCCGTTACATACAAAAACAAAATGAGAATATGTTGCAAGAAACACCTAGATAGACACACGTAACGGTTACAAATCTGTAATTTCTAGAGCTAGGTGGACATTATACTACCGTATGTCGTGACAGAAGATGGGAATACTACAACTAACAATATGGTTTTTATGTGACTTCTATTGCTCTTTGTCAATCACTTTGTACGTGGGCGTGTACACATATTTATATATTTCAGGGACAGAGAGAGAGAGAGAAAGAGAGAGAGATTAGAATTAAACATAAGAAAGTGAGGACGTGTAAATGCACTAAAACTACACGCATTTAAGAAAAATACATACAAATTTAATAATATCATACGCCAGTAGTATGCATACAGTCGCAAATAAAGACACTGATTATATAAATATATATATATATATATATAACTCCTTGAAGTTCGTCTAAATTACATCATGGTTTTTGTTCACAAACTAGCCAGCTCACTTACCACCAGCGCGTATAGATATCTATTGTAGGTGGCACAATATCTGATATAGATGCATACATTGTTTTTCCAGTCAGTGTCTTGTTCACACAGTTCGCTAGCTAGCACCAGAGATCTGGCAGTAACCACAATCAGACAGACGGAAACTGAGGATGTTAACAGGTTTACACTTATTGAATACAGGTTACTTAAAAAATAATCAAACTGATATATATCGGTTGTTATTTGAAATTACATGTATTTTTTCTCATAGCAAATAATTGTTCTAATTTTTGTCTATGACTTTAGGAATAAATAAGCTGTGACGACCTCCCATGTCGTTTATCAGATCAAACACCAAGCTACAGTACCTCAATAGATGTGGTATTATAAAAGTGTGTTTTATGTTCGTACAATCGTATCATTAACCTATCTGTGCAAATGTGTGTCCTACTGAACAATATTTACACACGTTTTGGAGGATATAGTTAATGTTAACAACTTAAATCTGTATTTTACAAATATGTTATTGTTTAAACTGCAATGGCAATATTGGCATAGTGTAAAATTATTAGATTCCGTTAGAAACACTGAATTGAGGAACTAAATTAAATCTTGGTGATAAGTAGCCGCATTATGTTTCATTGGAAACGGAAAGAGGGAAGTTGGATATGTATATCTAGATAATTGTTTTACCAAATGATATGTGTTCAGTTATTCCGAGAAAAATTAAAGCAAGCCCATATGTGTGTAATATGTAATTTATGTAATTAATATAATTTGTTTTATCTCTGTCACACACTTTTGTTACAGTAGTAACAAATATAATGTATCGTATCGATAATAAATTGATGTAGTAATTGTTAGCACCAGCTCACGCTGTTTGAAAACAAGAGTGTTACAATTACAATTCAATGGAAGATTATGTATATTTATATATTATATCAATCTATAGAGAAAGCTCATTCTCAAGAGAAGAAATAGGTAGTCATCATTTGTCTGAGAACATGAGAATTGAGTGAAAATAAAGCACATGGTGACAACCAGTAAAATCAGCTCAGAATGAGACAGAAAGAAACACATCTTGATAGACTAACTTCATGACAGATACAAATGTTAACATCCTAACCGATAGTTTGTACTCGATACAAACATTTGTGGATCGTAACAATAGCATGGCTGACCAGAATTTTTAACATAGCCTGGGAGGCACAAGAGGCTCAAGATGACTGGCAGAGAGCTATTATAGTCCCAATATGGAAGAACAAAGGAGACAAAAGAGAGTGTGAAACATACAGGGTATCTCTCTTTTGAGCCATATAGGAAAAATGTTTGCAAAAATATTGGAGCGAAGAGCAAGACATATATTAGAGCCCCAGTTAAGCAATAGTCAGTTTGGGTTTAGGAGGGGTAAGAGCTGCACAGACGCAATATTTACACTAAGACAGATCTGCGAACAAACAATTGAATACAATCAAAGCAAACAGCTTATATTTATAGACCAAGAAAAGGCATTTGATAGAGTAAACAGGTGCAAACTATGGAAGATCCTTGAAGAATATGGCGTCCAGGGACAACTATTAGGTAATATCATGGCCTTATATCAAGATAGCCAGAGTACAGTAAGAACAACAGAAGGAATGACCGACTGGTTCTCCATTACATCAGGTGTTAGACAAGGTTGTGTCCTCTCACCACTACTCTTTATTGCATATATGGATAAAATAACTCAAGAGTCAAATTCAGATAATGATGAAATAAAAGAACTGCTGTTTGCAGATGATCAGTGCCTGATACATCAAAATGAACAAGATCTACAACATCATATTGACACTTTGAACAAAAATTGTGTAAAACATGACATGAAAATCAACAACACTAAAACAGAAATAATGAATATGGGAAGAAAACATAATAATCTAGACATCCATGTCAATGGCACTAAAATAAACCAAGTGAAAGAATTCAAATACTTAGGAAGCATATTCACAGAAGACGGAAAACTGGATAGAGAGATAGAGGCTAGAGTACAAAAAGCAAATGCTGTAACCTACCAGCTAGCCCCATTGTTAAGGCACCCAAAATTTCACAGGCAGCTAAGCAACAGATGATCAACAGCATTTTTATACCTACTTTGTGTTACCAGAGCCAAACATGGACATTGAGCAAAGCGCAGTCACAAAAAATAACTACATGTGAAATGCGTTGCCTGCGAAAAGTTACCAACAACACAAGAAAAGACAGAATCACCAACATCAGCATAAGAAAGAAAGTTGGCACAAAACCGTGCTTGAATTACATAGATAAACAAAGAATGAAGTGGTTTGGCCACTTAATAAGAATGCATCCAAACTCCACAGTATACAGAGTCTTCTACAACAGAACATCGGGAAAGAAGGCAAGAGGAAGACCACGGAAAAGATGGTTAGATGGCGTAGCAGAATCCTGTGAAAGAGCAAAGATAACAATCACACAAGCCACCAGAACAGCGCAAGACAAAAACAGAAAACCACGACACTGGGCAACAACCCGTTAGCAGTGTGACGACAAAAGAAGAAGAAGAAACCGTTAATGAGCGTGGCATACGATGATTACATATCACTTTCGCAAATATTGTATTCGAAGGCGGTAAAGTTAGTTGGCCAGATTTTAATTACTACATGTTCATATATTTATTATATCATAAATGCTTTTATCTTCTGTAAACGACAATGATTATTATAAAAAGAACACAAGAATATAAATATGTAATTATCACTACCCATTGAATACAGTCCATCATTTCATCACTTTTTCATCGCATACATAATAGAACAAAATTGTATCTTAAATACGTCTAAACGACATAAGATATCATTCTCATTATATTTGTATATTCTTTCTTAGCGCCCTAATATAGACTGTATGACTTCGATCTGTGGTTGAGCAAAATATTTATAACCACAAGTAAATATAATAATCTTATTAATACACAGATAATTTTTAATTGTTAGTAACATATCATATAATTAAACAAGTCGAGTAAGAGATGATTTATGTTTGAAAAGGGAAATATATTTTATCGTTTATATAAACACGTTTATGCAGTGTCAAATAAATGTATTATAAAAATTTAGTAAGTACTGTTTAAGTGATGATCTTAACTATATGAAACAGCTGGAACGTGTTAATCAAATCTTAGACATGAAAACTTGTTCAAACAGTTAAATATCAGATTCAGAAAATGTGAACTAACAAACAGAACAGAACGAACTTAGTTGCTAAATAGTTTTCATTAGCGAATAATCTTTTAACAATAATTAATATAAATAGACACATACAAGTTTGAATAAAATTCTCTAAATGAACACAATGTTTCTTAATTTTTTAAATAAAAATGTTCATTCAAAATAAAACTTTAACAGCAACAGTAGATATCTACATATTTGTAGACAAATTGTCATTTCTTACATTTTAGTCACTCGTTTTATTTGTATTACTGTTTTGTAGTTTAGATTTCTTGATGTTTTTTAAATAAATAATGTTTCTAATATATCCATAACATTTATGCTTGTTATTGTTAATTTAAATAAGACAACTATAACTACAGCAAATTGCCAGCTACTACAAAATAATTATGTATTAGTAAAAATCGTTTTACCTAAATTCAACAGTTGAAACATGATGATTTCTTAATGCAGGGATGAAATTAAAGTGATATGATATTTTGAATTGAGAGATTGCTATTTATTGGAAAAATATTGCAAGGAGAACAATTGCTGATTTATTATAATTCTATACAATTGTACAATAGCACGTGGGCCAGATCGTGTATAGGCAGGGTATGGGTATTCCGGAAATATCCGTCTTAAAGTAGATATCGGGATTATCAATGCTAAATCATCTCAAGAGTTTCCCAACAGATAACCGTCAATAAAATCAGGTCAGGAGATCCGAATGACTGGTTGATCATGTTTTCCTATTTGTCATTTGTCATCACAATTGTAAACAATAAATAACTTAAGTTTCCGTACAACAAAAAGAACAAAACAGGAAGATTAAATGAGAAAATTGCAAACTAACCACTTTATGTTAACATATTTATTTCCATTAGTAAATGCTTTATAAAATTAAAACGAAATACAAATTACAAATACAAATCAATACATTACAAATATCAAATATATAATTTAACACAATGTAATTTGAAGTTTTTGTTTCTGAAATCGTAGTAAAATATGCATTGATAGAAAGACAACAACAAAAAGAAAAATAAGATGAAATTGGAGACGAGGGGTGTTAAGATAATTAAGAATGGAAATAAAATCAAAGACATCGAGAAATGTGAATATCAGTGACACCGATGATGATAATGAAGAAGAAACATTGAGAGAGAGAGAGAGAGAGAGAGAGAGAGAGAGAGAGAGAGAGAGAGAGAACAAATGAGAAAAAGTTAAAATGAGGGAAGTAAGGAACATATAAAGAAACAATGTTTACTCCTGTTGCTCTATTTTGTTATCTAGTTTTCCTTTTGTTTGTTTTCATGCTCATTATTACTGTTTTATGGTAGGTATCTACACATCAGATGGCAGGTTAGAAGATTAGAAGTAGAATAGCTCAAGAGAAAGCATCTTTTATGAAAAACACACTATGCGTGAATTCACTACCAATGACACTGCGAAAACGAATACTCCAGTGCTATATTGATCCAATACTTCTGTATGGCAGCGAATCATGGACAATGAATAAACAATCAATACGATCATTAGAAGCAACAGAGATGTGGTTTTATAGAAGGATGCTGAAAATACCATGGACAGCGAAGAAAACAAATGAAGAGGTTTTTAATCAGGCCTGCACACAAAGAAACTTTATCAAAAGAATAGGAATCCGACAATCAAGGTTCTTCGGGCATATAATGCGAAGAGAAGGTTTAGAACATTTGGTAACAACAGGTAAAATTCAGGGAAGGAGAGATCACGGAAGGCAGAGGGAGAAGATGGTGGATGGCCTGACATCATGGCCCGACACAAGATCGACATCAGAACTGATTACATGCACCAAGCAGAGAGAGTTGTGGAGAGACATGATCGCCTACGCCGGCAGGCATGGCACTTGAGATGAGATCTACACATAGATTTGGTATAGCCCTTGAATCAATCACTGCTCTTTTCTAATTTCTCTTCACTAGTATAAAGTTAAATTGTCTTCTACAGCAGTTGCGGCTCGTCATTAAGGGCCAATGGGTCCGCGCCCCGCCAAAAATAACGTGTAACCATAATTTATTATTTTATAAATGATTTATTCATAATTATTCCTTTTAACGTAGAATTTATAATTATAGTTATTATAATTGTAGAATCTACATAGATTGACATTATGTACCTGTATTGTTTTACGCTGAAAGAAGGTGTTAGTTGTGTGTAAGTCGTGTCGACTGCATAACTCTAGGAGTCTGCAGCGATTTCCATTTTGTTGACTATGTTGATCCTCAGATTTGGTTAGGTAGTTTTCTACTCCTCTTCTAGCGCACTCTGGTCTTGCGTTGAAGTCTAACAGTATGCTGAAATCTTCTATTTTAATATGATTTATAGTGTCGTTAAGGGTGTCCAAAAAATCGTTACGTTCTTCTTCAGTGTTGGTGTTATTGCATATGATATATATTTGAACATATGTTGTATTTCCTGTTTTTCATATTTTGCCTGTTATAATCTTTTCGGAAACATAACTGATGTCAAGGATACACGTTGCAGCTGTTTGGTCCAAGTTGAAATCTACTCCATGTTTCTTTGGAATTAATGAAATGCTACGATAACATGGGCTTACATAAACGGGTGCGACACACTTGTCCCAACAACGAGAACGTCAGTTTATACGGTGCATGTTTGCTAGACAAGACAGTAGAGCAGTTTGAGGAACAGTCGTGTCATGTCATTGACAGTAAGTGATGCGATGAGTGTCTGGAAACAAAGAAGACGGATGAAAGAATTAGTGAGAAAGAAAGACTATGAAGACCAAAATAAGTGATCAGTTAAATAACAAGGAGAAGCATTACAGATCTTCTGACAGTTCTTTATGTGATTCTTCTTCTTCTTCTGCGTTCTCACTAGATTGGGATTTCGGATTCTCTAATAAAACCAGCCGTCTGCCTCAGATTATGTGATTCAATTTTCTCCCTAACAACCTCATATGACTGATCACACACGTTCTATGTTGTTTACTAAACTGTGTGTTACTCTTAGCAAAGCTTTCATGCCTTATAGCTTCTAGTTTCATTACCATCTCATTCACTATGTCCAGGGAAACGGATTCATACATATGTTCATATTCATTTATTTAAATTGTTTCTCTCTAGCATTGATGATCTCTGCACTATCCATTGTCCAATCTTTCCTGACCACGGGTCTACCAGTCTCAGACGATCTATTCGCTTGTTACCTTGCATGCACACACATGACCCGGTACAAAAATAAAAGATGTGTTATTTCGGAATATTCACAAAGTATCCACGTAAAACAACACTCACATCAGCATAAACAAAGGCAATTTTATAACAACTAAAAGAAGTAGAAAGGTTGAACGACAATGTCAAAGAAAAAGAAAATTATTAACGTCCCGATGTTAGGAAATCTTTGTCAATGTCGGAGAGAATGTTTGCGAAACAAAAATATGAATTCTGTAATGAAATTGAGCCAGTACATATGGATTGCCGGTAAGATTTTATAAATTAGAATACTTCCCTTTATAGTACCACATCTATTAGGTTATACTGTAGTATGGTATCAGATCTGACTAGTCATAGGGAAGCCGAATAGCTTACTCATGCCCTATGTTCTATAAGTATGTATTTGTTATCACTTCTGGTCATATAATAATATGTAAATGAGGAAGACATATATTTGTGAATGTATGTAGTTTGAATGTGATATTTTTGGTCAATGTCAGCAGCTGTATTTCTGACCAATACAATATCAGTCCGTGTTGAGCTTAAAAGAGCATTTGTGAAGGAAGTATTAATAAAAAGGTCGTGCTACAGTATATACCACCACGCAGTGGCATAACAGGAAACATTAAAGCAGATAAGTGAATAAGAAGAAAGGAAACACTGCGGGAATAGAAGAACAATTACCTTCCAGGAAGGAAGATCTTTATCAAGGCCATTAACTAAGTCGACTGTCAAAAAGATAATTATTATTATCTCGATTAAGGAAAATAAGTCACATTGTTCTACTTCTTCTTCTTCAAAACCCCTGGGCATTTTGAGTTTGCACGTTTTTTTCCCTATATTATGGCAAGGGAGAGTATTCGGTTTCTATGCAGACAAAGAAGATTCAAACAAATTCAACCAGACGTGTACACAATAAACTGAACAATCACAAATACAGCTTACATGCAAAGAATAATCCCCACCAGCCTTCTGTGTAAGTGTGGACAAACAGCTCAGACAGTGCAACACATTCTGTAAGACTGCTACATGTTTATTAAACGGGAAAAAAATAACGGTGACACACATGCATATAACGGTGTTTGGAAGTTTCAATAAACTCTCAACCACATCAATATATATATAGAGCTGCACCTCTTGTACAGACATTACTAAACAATAACACACTATAAGAGATCGAAACAGTAAAAATGATATGAATGTATTATTTAATGAAGAAATCACATTTTTAAAAATATAAAACCAATCTTGAGCTCGTGATAAAAAAAAATGAGTCAGTGTTCACAAGCTAGCTACAACAAATTCCATAGACCCGTTCATTTAATAAATATTTTTTAATAAATTAAATATTAGCTCCATAGTAACTTCCTCAAACTGACCAGACTTGTTCTAGCAGTGACGCTTAACAATTAAACAACTTTTGGCAACGTAAAGGGGAATTAACCCTGGTAAGATTAATAAAACAACGTAATATTTCATTTTCATGACAAGACTGCGTCAGTTGATGTCATTCATTATTTCATCACCTACTAATTCTTTGTTTGTTTGTTTGTTTGTTCCCGAACAAGATCAAGTTATTCTTTTACACAGATAAATAAAATTCAAAAATATGTTTGTTGTTTGTTTACATCACCAGTGTGTTCTCGGAGTTCACAAGGGGAGCAAAGAATAGTAACATTGCGACCTACAAGGCATGTCGTAAGAGGCGACTGATGTAGGACCTAGGAAGCTACCTTAGTAAATAAAAAGCGTCGCAGAAACCGGGTGGTGTGGCCTAATTGTAGGCGCATAACTGGCACAACGTACAATCGCTCTTAGGCTTGGATGACATACAGATCACAAAGAGTGGTTAACAAGTGGTTGATACGGAGCGTTCGAAAAAGATGTAGTTTGTTTAAACTCTTTCTTAACAAAGCAAGTTAACCAATCTTTGTGATATATGGTTAACGGTAACAAAGCAAGTTAACCAATCTTTGTGATATGTGGTTAACGGTAACAAAGCAAGTTAACCAATCTTTGTGATATATGGTTAACGGTAACAAAGCAAGTTAACCAATCTTTGTGATATATGGTTAACGGTAACAAAGCAAGTTAACCAATCTTTGTGATATATGGTTAACGGTAACAAAGCAAGTTAACCAATCTTTGTGATATGTGGTTAACGGTAACAAAGCAAGTTAACCAATCTTTGTGATATATGGTTAACGGTAACAAAGCAAGTTAACCAATCTTTGTGATATATGGTTAACGGTAACAAAGCAAGTTAACCAATCTTTGTGATATGTGGTTAACGGTAACAAAGCAAGTTAACCAATCTTTGTGATATATGGTTAACGGTAACAAAGCAAGTTAACCAATCTTTGTGATATATGGTTAACGGACATGCAAGTTAACCAATCTTTGTGATATATGGTTAACGGTAACAAAGCAAGTTAACCAAGCTTTGTGATATATGGTTAACGTAACAAAGCAGTTAACTCAATCTTTGTGATATATGGTTAACGGTAACAAAGCAGTCTAACCAATCTTTGTGATATATGGATTAACGGTAACAAAGCAAGTTAACCAATCTTTGTGATATATGGTTAACGGTACAAGCAAGTTAACCAATCTTTGTGATATATGGTTAACGGTAACAAAGCAAGTTCACCAATCTTTGTGATATATGGTTAACGGTAACAAAGCAAGTTAACCAATCTTTGTGATATGTGGTTAACGGTAACAAAGCAAGTTAACCAATCTTTGTGATATATGGTTAACGGTAATCAAAAGCAAGCTTAACCAATCTTTGTGATATATGGTTAACGGTATACAGCAGTTAATCAATCTTTGTGATATATGGTTAACGGTAACAAAGCAAGTTAACCAATCTTTGTGATATATGGTTAACGGTAACAAAGCAAGTTAACCAATCTTTGTGATATGTGGTTAATGGTAAAGCAAGTTAACCAATCTTTGTGATATATGGTTAACGGTAACAAAGCAAATTAACCAATCTTTGTGATATGTGGTTAACGGTAACAAAGCAAGTTAACCAATCTTGTGATATATGGTTAACGGTAACAAAGCAAGTTAACCAATCTTTGTGATATATGTTTAACGGTAACAACGTGAACACGGTCTGCCCTAATTAGCCCCGCAATGGCATGTAGGATAGGTACATCCGAATTTCTATTAAAAGTAATGCTTGGGTTTTTCCGAACTGATAGTCTCAAACATCTTCCGTTCGTTCTGGCACTGAATGTTATTTACTCTTTAGTGATCACTCACTCATTAACTCGTATAGGACCTGAGCCAAAGAACATGTACAATTTCCCTCTTACTTTTCTTTCAAGAAAGTAAATACGACCAATCAGCTGACTCTGTGTGCAGCACTTAACGCCTATAGCGGTTTTTAGTGTTTTTTAGGGAGGGGGTGGAGGCGATTGCGGAAGTAGTATCTCGGTCACTTGCACGACTTCTGCCGGTCATCGATATCTAGTCGTCAGTCAGTATGTGAGGCAAGCCACTTTGAAATACTAGTCATACGCTCTTGAGCTAAGGCAGCAACTAATAAAATTTATTTTCTCCGTTTTTGGTAGCCAAGTGTATTGTGTTCCAACTGTGATTCTTTTCTGTCAGTTTCTGTTCAACTGTTCTCGCATGTCGTTTTGGGTCTTCCACATTTCGTTTGCCCTTTGGTGCCCATCTCTGCTGAGTATTTGGGACAGTTAGTCTCCGAGCTTATTACACAGGTTCATGCCGTGCTATGATACAGAGGGGCGGCTGCATCAGGCGGCATCGGGAGTGGGGCGGGATGAAAAGTGAAATCAAAATTACAACTGAACGTTTTTTATTTTTAAACATTTAAGGACGGCATTTCAAAGACTTGCATCATGCTAAGAAAATATACCGCACGACTCTGGTATCACATGTCCGATCCATCTCCTGCATCTCTTTTGGATGGTAGTGTTTATATTCTCTTGTTGACACTTCTTCTCTTCCACCATTGACTTCTTTATAGAAGTGATACTGTGTGCGCTTGTTTTAAGGCACTTTGTAAGCTGATATTCATTTTCGTAAGGCTGTTCTCGATGCCTTCGCTCCATCTTTTACGTGGTTTTCCTCTTGCATTGCACTCGTTATACTTTTTCTGTGTGGCTCTCTGTTGTAGGCGATACCAGGGCATTCTGGTCAGGTGTCCAAACCATTTAATCTGTTGTTCTTTTATGAATTGCATGACTGGTTTCACATCCAGTCTTCTTCTGATTTCTTCATTTCTAATTTTGTCTCTTATTGTCACACCTGCAGCTCTTCTAAGACAACTCATCTATGTCGTTATGATTTTCCGCTCATTAGCTGCTGTTATTGGCCAAGTTTTACACTGGTAACATAGTGTTGACACTGTGTAATCAATTCTTGATTAGAGATAGTATTTGGCTAAAATAGGCGTAAGATCTTTATCAGACAAATGTTATGATAGATGATAAGTTTGGATATATACTGTTATGTCATTCTTCAGCATTCTGATCCGTATAATAAAGTTGATAACTCACAGTTGCAGTATATATTAATCTTAGTTCTGATGTTGTATTAGTCAGATTTTCAGACCATCTTCTTCTTCGTCTTTCGATCCCCGCCTAGACTGATGAACCAAATTTTCTCATGAATGCTACAGTGGTTTTTAGGGATTCTGTCTCTCCGTACAGCTCCTCACGAAGTTCTGTGTTATCGGGCCAGGTTTCGTTTCTCAGGCCTACTAACAGCTGACAGTCTTGCAGTATGTGCTCTGCCGTCATGTCCGTCTTTTCACAGTGGCACAGGCTAGTTGTGCCAATTTTAAATTTGTTGAACATATGGGCCCGAAGCCTGTTATGGCCGGTACGGAGGTGGACTATAGCAGCTTGTCAGACCATCTGAACCGTCATAAATGCACTTTGTACATTACTCGGTTTGCCTATAAAGAATACGCACCTTGATGATGATCTTGCTTTTAGTCTTTCAGACGTTGGGTTGAGGGGGGAAGAGCAAGAGGAAGACCGAGAGATAAGTGGGAGGAAACTTTAAGAAATGGACAGGTTACAGTCTGGCAGTATGCAACACCAAGACAGAGGATACTGGAGATTCATTGCAGCCAATCTTCGAAGTGGAGACGGCACCTGATGATGATGTGTTATCCATTCTTTCCTTTTTCCTAGACAAATTTCACTGTTCTTGTTATATGTATATACTAGCAGTTTTCCTAGACAAATTTCACTGTTCTTGTTATATATATATATATACTAGCAGTTTTCCTAGACAAATTTCACTGTTCTTGTTATAATATATACAGCAGTTTTCCAGACAAATTTCACTGTTCTTGTTATATATATATATATACTAGCAGTTTTCCTAGACAAATTTCACTGTTCTTGTTATATATATATATACTAGCAGTTTTCCTAGACAAATTTCACTGTTCTTGTTATATATATATACTAGCAGTTTTCCTAGACAAATTTCACTGTTCTTGTTATATATATATACTAGCAGTTTTCCTAGACAAATTTCACTGTTCTTGTTATATATATATACTAGCAGTTTTCCTAGACAAATTTCACTGTTCTTGTTATATATATATATATATACTAGCAGTTTTCCTAGACAAATTTCACTGTTCTTGTTATATATATATACTAGCAGTTTTCCTAGACAAACTTCACTGTTCTTGTTATATATATATACTAGCAGTTTTCCTAGACAAATTTCACTGTTCTTGTTATATATATATATATACTAGCAGTTTTCCTAGACAAATTTCACTGTTCTTGTTATATATATATACTAGCAGTTTTCCTAGACAAATTTCACTGTTCTTGTTATATATATATATACTAGCAGTTTACCCGTTCTTCGCACAGGGAATTTATTTTTAACATCTATTTGTAAAGTCCCTTAAAGAAACATGCCACTTTTGCTTCAAAATCGGCTTCTTCCCCATCAAAAACAATACGTTTTCTCTCCATGTATCGGCCAGTAAAACCTGATACTACAGAATTCCCGTTCCTGTGAAAGTTGAATTTAGTTTAAATCTAGTTGTAATATTTCACCACTTTTAAAGTTACATTTGTTATCCTTTTACGCTGATCTTCCGACCCCACATAAACTGTCCCTCATTTCCAGTAAAACCTGATACAATTAAATCCCCGTGGAAGTTGAAAAATAACAAGTGGCAAATTAAATTTATTCAGATTATTAACTTATCGGCGTGTTTAAAAAATAAATTTGGCCCGAACGTGAATCGACTGCAATGTAGGCCGACAAGATATCAACTACCCTACAGAGACTTATAAGTAAATATGTTTAAAATATGTTATAATATAGTCTGTCCATTAATTCGTGAGCACGTTTGAAATTGATTTTCTCGAAAACTACCTGTTGGATCTCAGTGATTTTTGCATGCAGCCTTAGAATATCCATGACGCTAGAGAAATTTTTTTCCAAGAAAATTTGATGTAGTTTGAAATATTTCAGGAATATTATTTGTAAAAGCCCATTTAATTGCTGCCGAAGTAAATACCTGAGGCAGATCCGTGAGCGGCGGAGGCAAGGCTATGATATTGTATTTTGACGAATCCGGGTCAATGCTCACCACCAATGCTAAAGAATGGCAATCAGTAGACGGTGAACAGAAAAGAAAATACCAAGCAGCAAAGGCCAGCGTATTATACTAACACATGCAGGAAGCAGTGAAGAAGGTCTTGTCCATGACGCTGGACTTATTTTCCAATCAAAGAGTACCGACGGTAGGGACTACCACAGAAATGAATGGACATATTTTCAGGCACTGAATGGAGAAAGATCTACTTCCAATTCTAAACAGACCATCATGCTTGGTAATGGATAATGCATCCTATCACAACGCAGTATCAGCTGAAGACAAAGTACCAACTGCATCAAATACAAAAGATCAAATTAGGACTTGGCTTGCTAAGGAAAATGTCAGCTTCAATGATACATATTTGAAACCCGAGTTGTTGCACCTGGTGAGGATGACAAATAAGACAAAGGTGTTTCATATTGACAAAATCATTGCGGAATACGGCCACACGTCTTTGCGACTACCTCCATATCATGCTCAATCCGATAGAGCTTGTCTAGGCTAAAGTAAAAGGGCAAGTTGCCGAACAGAACAGGGCGTTTAAAATGTGTGATGTTGAAGTTCTGACACGTGAGTCCTTCTCAATGATAGACATGCAGTTCTGGAAGAAGTGTGTTGAACATGTGCTCCGAGAGGAAGACGAGTACTGGCACCGAGATGGATTACAATGTGTCCAGCCAGTAACAATTATCAACCTCATGGAATCGTCAGATTCGGGATGATACAAATCATATTTTGATTACAGACTGAGAAATAGCAACGTATACATTTCCATATCCAAATGCGTCTACCATCATACAATTTGTGGTGAAGTTAAGACACCCTGGGGTCTAATGGTGACCGAAGGGAGGACTAACTGTTGCATATTGTATCCAAGTTCACGATTGCACATAAAGGGCAACACACTTAATTACTTGACCTATCAAGTTAATATGGAGATACACCTATGAATATAATTGACATGGACAAATTCTAGGTATACTGTAAAATCTAAAATTTGAGCCCCCGTATTTGCAATTGTCATAAAAGATCAAAGGAATTCGCCGATGTGCAAAATCCGTAGCATCTATGGACTACTGGTTAGCTTTATTTTAGCGTCATGGATATTCTAAGGCTGCATGCAAAAATCACTGAGATCCAACAGGTAGTTTTCGAGAAAATCAATTTCAAACGTGCTCACGAATTAATGGACAGACTATAGTAGTGACGTTATCATAGCATTAAGAACTTGAGCGGAAAATAATAATCGTTATCAAAGTCTGTATGTATTGTGCTGTGACTTTCGTCGCTTTGTTGTATTGTTTGCTTGATAAAGGCCTTGTTGGTCGAAACGTTGCTATGTATTGTCATTGTTGTTGTATTTTGCAAAACTACCGTACTTTGTGATTACGCGTTTCGCCGAAAGTAACAACATGATCACGTGACCGGAAACGTCGTGAAAACATGGATAAACATTTTCGGCGATTTATATGCAGAATGACCATGTGTGTTAAGTTGGGAATGTGATTATAGAAAGGAACAAATAGTTCAATTTGATAATTTTATCCTCTTCGTATCTATGAAAGCCACCTTCTTGCCAAATTTCAAGTCCGTAGGATGTCCAGATATCTCCAAACAATTGGGACAGACATACAATTCCATTCAACTTTGTCTTATATATGTATAGATATGCTACGTTGTCTTCTGTTTCATCTGTACTTTCACCATTCTCCAGGACGTGGAAAATGTGTTCTTTAGCCACATTATAAAATTATCATTTACTTCAGTTTCTTTTAGTCTACCGACATCAAATTTCTTCGTCTCTCTTGACCACAACATCAAATCTATTTGTCTCTCTTGACCACAACATCAAATCTCTTCGTCTCTCTTGACCACAACATTAAATCTCTTCGTCTCTCTTGACCACAACATTAAATCTCTTCGTCTCTCTTGACCACAACATTAAATCTCTTCATCTTCCTTGACCACAACATTAAATCTCTTCGTCTCTCTTGACCACATCAAATCTCTTCATCTTCCTTGACCACAACATCAAATCTCTGTTTTCTTGACCACAACATCAAATTTTTCGTCTCTCTTGACCACAACATTAAATCTCTTCATCTCTCTTGACCACAACATTAAATCTCTTCATCTCTCTTGACCACAACATTAAATGTCTTGTTTCTCTTGACACAACATTAAATGTCTTCTCTCTCTTGACCACAACATTAAGCAATGAGCGTCGTCTGTGTCTATTTATCATCAGGTGATCTATATGGTTTTTATCGCTGCCATTATTGCATGTTAGTTTATGCATGCCCAGATGTTGAAATAGGGTAACTTCTATAACGAGATTGTTTATGTTGCAAAAGTTCACTAAACGTTCCCCATTATCACTCCTCACACCACGTCCATGTTTTCCCATAGCTCTGTAGCTGAGTTGTCTAGTCTGTCTTCTGCATTAAGGTCTCTCATAACAATTAATAACATCATGACATGATGATTTGTCTAACTCTGCTTGCAGATTTTCATAGTACAAATCCTTCTCTGCATCTTCACTATCATTAGTTGGTGCGTAGAATTCTATAATGGTGATATTGTATGCCTACCCTTTAATATGATCTTGATCGGCTACTGTTGATAGGTTTCCATTCAAGTAAGCACTTTTCCGCACCTTTCTTTATGATGACCTTCTACCCCTTCGTTGTGTTGGTCATCTCCTTGTCCGGAATAAATAACTATTTCAACAGGTCACTTGGAAAGGGAGAACCTAAAATGATCCCCCGGTCCTCCAAGCTGGAAGCAGTACTAACAACTCTGTAACATAATGCATTATATCTTTATAGAAACTTCACAGAAAATAAATGTTCTCGATGGCAAGTGGACTTACAGACTGTCACTGTTAGAATGAATATGCGTTAATTGTAGCGTATGTTGTGTGGTATGATTCCACAAATTAAGCTGAAGAGGAAGACAAAAGTCTTTTGTGTTTGAAGTCTCAGGCAATGAAATACCTGGGATTGCAGTTTGATCGAAGACTTCATTTTACAGAACACATAGACTGTGTGGTAATGAAGGCTAATCTTTTTCTCTTATACCAGGATCTGGTTATGTCTGTGGTTGAGTATGCTCTGTCTATCCTGACGCTCAGCTATGTACAGATGGAAAGAATACAGAATGAGGCTGTGCGCATCATACTAGGGTGAAGCGTTACCTTTTTTTGATTATCCAAATACGGAAGACAGAATAAAGATGTGTAGCGCATGGGTCTACTTCCGAGTCAATGCTGACACACAGTATACGCTGCCCATGGAAATAAGGAGAGAAAATGTATATCAGTTTTTAAAATCGTTGATGGGTCAGGCCGAGAACTGTATTCAACCTGGGGACCTATCTGCTGGGCACCATTACTACAACACCCAAAGATCAAGATGGAAGTGAAAAGACAGAAGATAAAAAGTATTTTCTTACCAACACTTTGTTACCAGTGCCAAACTTGGTCTCTTACAGCAACACATCACAGACAGCTCACCACGTGTGAAATGAAATGCGTGAGGAAGTGCAGTGGGGGTCACCAGGAAAGACAGACTAAGAAATGAGGACATCAGAAGCAGAGTGGGCATAACTTCATGCACCGAATACATCGAAAGACAACAAATGCAGTGGTTTGGACATTTAATGAGAATGAAATACAATCAACCACCAATAACAGCATACAATAAAATGAGATCGGGTACTAGAGCTAAGGGAAGACTAAGAAAAAGATGGATGGATAATATCAAGACCACACTACATAAACACGGATATAACACAAAAAGGGCGACTCATCTAGCCCTAGAAAGCAAATGAAAGCTCCCTTCCCGACGCTTAACGACAAGAGTGGACAGCCAACTACATCTTCCACCTGGGAATAGACAATAGAAGAATGGATACAAGTGCTAACGGGAATTAATACAACATTTTCAGTATGTTTCAGAAGGCAGACAGAAAATACCAAGTGGACGTGGAGGCAGAAGTTCAGGCGTTGATTTCTGGAACTTGTCTGAGGACGACGTGAATATTTACAAAGAGGGTCAGTGGTTTGGCTCATGCTAAGCTGATGAGTTTTCACCGTTCAAGTCGGAAGGGATGTTGTGAAGGAACACGGTGTTGATTTTGCCGTGACTACAAGTAGTCTCATATGGAGATCACGACAGTAACTAAAGCATTGGCCTGGCTAGAGTAAGAGACTTTTATCCATGCATTTTTCTCTGTGAGTATTCTCAGGACGATTGAGATAGGCTGGGCTCAAAGTAAATGGTAGCAGTCTCTGAAGAAGAGGTCAATGCTGGCAATAGGTTTCTTTTTGTGTCAAGGCATGCATGTGTAAATGGGAATGAACGCACTGACAGGCATATGGGTATGGCTGCTGAAGAAAGCGGTTGAACAATATACCAGGCTAATATTCTGAATTCCTTAAGGAAAAGAAGACATGTAAACGATTCAAGGAATGGTGGTGAATCTGCAACCCTAACCAGACTGCAAGAATACCAAATCAAATGTGTTGTAGTTAAACAAGAGCTCTGTACTGGAAGTCAAAGAAGAAGAATAAACCAACATACAACTGATGTTGTTTGTTGTTACATGCTGAGAGGTAGAGATCTAAGCACTTATAAACTAACATACAACTGATGTTGTTTGTTGTTACATGCTGAGAGGTAGAGATCTAAACTAATGTTGTTTGTTGTTACATGCTGAGAGGAAGAGATCTAAGCACTTATAAACTAACATACAACTGATGTTGTTTGTTGTTACATGCTGAGAGGTAGAGATCTAAGCACTTATAAACTAACATACAACTGATGTTGTTTGTTGTTACATGCTGAGAGGAGAGATCTAAACTAATGTTGTTTGTTGTTACATGCTGAGAGGAAGAGATCTAAGCACTTATAAACTAATAGGTTCGATGGATATGCAGTGATGATGATTGACTAAACTAAAACCCTACAAATGGTTTCATTAACTACAAATCATACCAATTATGCAAATGTTGTTGTATTGTGAATATAAACAACAATTTATTGAACTGTATTCACATTTACTACTTTCACTGAAACTAGTAAGTGTAAAAATCAACTAAAACAAACAATACAAAACGAAACAAAGCTAACCAAAAACATAATGAGCACAAAATCATACAGAACAAACAAAATCAGAATGCAAAAGTCATATTAATTACACAAGGTTATTTGAAACATAAAAATCTCAAAAGTTTAAAAGAAAATGACTGATCATGACTAGAGAAAAATTCTTTGATCAAATGACTACCTACACTGAGAGAGTTGCTCAAGATCTTATGAAGAAGAAATGAGAAATGTGTCTGCAACCAAGTAAATTGTACTTTCTTGTCTAGCAGTTGAGTTATTGTATGCAGTGTTCAGTTTATAGAAACATGTCTCTGATGACATTACAATGAACCCCTGGAGTATTCTAGTGTTAAACTTTAGATTGTGGGTGAGATAAGTCTACAGAAAACTCTGCCACAACTAGACCTTCAATAGAAGTAGCAGATGCTGGGATCACCTGTGTTTGGACATGTCCAGATCCTCATCATGACATTCTATGCAAACACTGTCTGTGACGCCCATGGCGCTTAGGGCGGCAACAAATGCTCACCATTCCTATGTTCTTGGCCACCCTCTGTATTGTTTTACATCTGTGATTCATTTCTTTCAGTTAATGTTCTACTGTGCTCCTTCAGGTCGCGTTGAGTCTCTATAGTTGTTGGTCTCGTGATACTCAACCTGACTTACATTAAAACCTCAAGACCAGGATTTTATTTCTCAGTTACATTGCTACTACAAACTTCTTAACTAGGAGGTTCCCACATATTTTACAAACCTGTATTGTTCTTGTAAATGTCTAGTACATATTTCCCTCTCTGTTACAACAGTTCACATTTCAATAGCTCTAATTACTCAACAGAGGGCAAAATGAATCATGTAACATATCTTCTTCTTTTGCATTCGCCCGCTGTGAATTCAGACGTAAGCCATAGCGTCTAGTAAGGCACTTCTGACTGATTTTTGCATGAAAGCCTACTTTCTACTTTACCGTTTGATTGGTGTCCCTCACCATGCATGCAGGCCTTGGCTGACTTCAGAGATACAATGTAGCATATCATTTCATATTATAGGTTTATCAAATGTTAGCAATCACACAGTACTTGCAGTGTTAGTACTTAATTAATTGATAGAACCATCATCATTGCACTTCAGTGAGTAACCATGTGTGCTTTGATCTCTTTCTTACACAGGAATATCTCAGCTGCAGTGCATGAACTCTGTAGCACCAATGAGGCTCCCTGATGTAATTTTGAAGATGGTGAAGATATTTTTGACAAACTTTTATTTTAAAAAAAACTTTTCTAATGAATTTTGCCCGGGCAGTGGCTTTCCAGCCTGTTCTTCTCAATTTTGAACTGCCAAAATTCTTTTATGAGTTCAAATTGAACATGGGACCTATGTTTTATCATCCGTCTCCAATATGACTAGGAACTCAATCTCACCTACACTGTATCAGGGATCTCTAGAAATATATCCAGATGGCTCCACGTGGGAGCAAACCTGGTACCTTTGTCACAAGAGACAAGCACTAACCTCTACGTCATAGAGACCCCTTGTTAGTATTTAGAGATAAGGTGGCCAGAAACTAGTGAAATATTTGTTGTTGATGAAGTCAAAATGAAACGCTCTTGTAGTGAAGGTTCTCTTTTGATTATACACACTGAAGTATTTAGGTTATATCAGACACCAACATCTAGAATCTAGAACTATACAGAATCTAGGAGAGAACAGACTGGATGATACTTCTTTGTCCACTCCATATCGACCCACTTGTTAAACCACTCTGTGATTTGTATGTGATCTGAGCCTAAGAGCGATTGTATGTTGTGTCAGTTATGCGCCTACAAGTAGGCCAGCACATCCAATTTCTGCAACGCTTTTTATTTACTAGAGTAGCTTCCTAGGCCCCTACATCAGTGTTCTCTTACGACTTGTCTTGTAGATGGAACAAAATAACTCTAAATGTTGGAGCAGGGTTTCTGAAAATCAATAGCAATCAAATACAGATGTTAAAAGTATGTAAATAATATAGATTTGGTAACAGCACACACAAATGTGCACGGATTTATGAATGTTCATGTTTAGTGAACACAGTATCATAGTATTTATTCAACTTCAAATCAAGATAAGAACAGAGACAGATAAGAACTGAGACAGAGAGAGCTATATGAGACCTTCTATAATAAGCACAGTATCATGGTATTTATTCAACTTACTAACAAGATAAGAACCGAGACATCGCCCGAGTGGTTACCGGGGTCCACATTTGGGGTGTAAAGAATAGAATCACTGTTACCTGCCACGCATGTCGTAAGAGGTGATTAAAGAGGTTTGGCTGAAATCGGATGCATGTGTCCTATATGTGTAGAAGTCTATGCGTTTAGGGGCCTACCAAACCAATGTGCAACGTATACACGTTCCTGGCAAAGATCAAACATATCACAAAGAGTGATTAAAATTGGTCGTAAAGAACGAACGCGAAGAAGAAAAGAACCGATACAGAGAGCTATATTAGAAAATGTATAACATAACAAAGATGTCGTTTTGTCTTATCCACATGTGCCATGAAGCGCCGTGGGGAGTTTCAGTTTTCTGTCCGGTGCCAGGTGTGTTGCATCTGTAGTTGTTAGTCTTTGATGTTGCAGAATATCTATGATATTATCTATCCATCTGGTTGTTGGTCTTCCTCTGTTTCCGGTTGTTATTCTCTTCCACCATATTTCTTTATATAAGTGTTGTGGGGGAAATGTAGTGATCTTGTGTGTGCATGCACTTTGTAAGCTGTTATTTATTTTCTTAAGGTTGTTCTTGATGCTGTCGCTTCATCTTTAGCATGGTCTCCTCTTGCTCTGTACTTGCTATACATTTTCAGTTGTTATATGCATGTGATGGTAGTAGATCTGGTAGGTGACCAAACCATTTTATTTGTTGTATTCTAATATGTTGGGTGCATTGTGTAATTCCAACAACATTTCTAATGTTCTCATTTCTCAATCTATCCCATCTTGTAACATTGACGACTGTTCTTAAACAGTTCATTTCACATGTTGTGATCTTTCTTTATTGGGATTTATTTGAGTAACTAAAAGATGATGAACATATGAAATACAAATGTGTCAAATGTAGACAAAACAAATAAACTGTCAATCCTGGATATAGGAATCATCTACATGAAAAACAAGAACTAAATAGAATGAATAGTTGTTAAATGAGGAGTTTTTTTTTTTTTTTTTTTAATCCAAAAGCACTTGAGCTGAAAGCTCTTCTGCTCGGTGTCATGGACATCGTAACCCTTCGACTCGGTGCCACGACACCGTAAATCTGGGGACCTGTAGCTTTTCTGCCAGTCCGCGGAGTTGAACCCGCACTTACAGAGGACTAGTCTCCCGTAGTCCAACACACTACGAATACACTGGGCACGCATGCTAATGAGGAGTTATGGAACTGCATCTCGGATGACAATATCTAATGGCAACAAACATTATTACTTATGTTTAATTAAATGAAAATGTATGAATGAAATAAATGAACAACAAAAATAACAAATAATTAATACTACCATCATATAATTCTAAGGGTGGAAGGTTTGAGAAGCAAGAAATGTTGCAAATAAATGTATGAGGACAACAGACACAGGAAGACTCGTTGTCAGTATGATCAAGTGAGGAAAAATGTGAGGAAACATGAAACAGGAGAGATGACAAACACATAGGAAACAGGAGAGATGACAAACACATAGGAAACAGGAGAGATGACAAACACATAGGAAACAGGAGAGATGACAAACACATAGGAAACAGGAGAGATGACAAACACATAGGAAACAGGAGAGATGACAAACACATAGGAAACAGGAGAGATGACAAACACATAGGAAACAGGAGAGATGACATTCTAACGAAGCTTGCTATATCGACATAATCAAACATGACATTCCAACAATCAGACAATACAGGGCAAGAAACATAATTGGCTGGACATACATTTCATTCAATCTTCCATGCGGAGATGGACAATTCAAGGCAAGAAACATAATCGGCTGGACACACATTTCATTCAATCTTCCATGCGGGGATGGACAATACAAGGCAAGAAACATAATTGGCTGGACATCCATTTCATTCAATCTTCCATGCTGAGATGGACAATACAAGACAAGAAATATAATTGGCCGGACATGTATTTCATTCAATCTTCCATGCGGAGATGGACAATACAAGGCAAAAAACATAATTGGCTGGACATGCATTTCATTCAATCTTCCATGCGGAGATGGACAATACAAGACATATAATTGGCTGGACATGTATTTCATTCAATCTTCCATGCGGAGATGGACAATACAAGGCAAGAAACATAATTGGCTGGACATGCATTTCATTCAATCTTCCATGCTGAAATGGACAATACAAGACAAGAAATATAATTGGCTGGACATGCATTTCATTCAATCTTCTGTGCGGAGATGGACAATACAAGGCAAGAAACATAATTGGCTGGACATGCATTTCATTCAATCTTCCATGCGGAGATGGACAATACAAGACATATAATTGGCTGGACATGTATTTCATTCAATCTTCCATGCGGAGATGGACAATACAAGGCAAGAAACATAATTGGCTGGACATGCATTTCATTCAATCTTCCATGCTGAAATGGACAATACAAGACAAGAAATATAATTGGCTGGACATGCATTTCATTCAATCTTCTGTGCGGAGATGGACAATACAAGGCAAGAAACATAATTGGCTGGACATGCATTTCATTCAATCTTCCATGCGGAGATGACAGAAGCTGGTAACTTAGTAATAATAAAGTAGCAAATATTTTTCTCTATGTGCTATTCAGCAATTTCGGATCCAGATAATACTAGGTATTCGAGTAATGAATAGTTACTATTAGTAACTATACTAATAGTTACACATAGAAGTAATTAACTATGTCTGCACGCACACACTCACAAAAACAAATAGCACATCAAGCAAGCAAGTTATTCAGGGATACAGACATAAGAGAATAATAACGTGAAGATTTGAGTATTGGAAGACGTTACATTAGCAGACAATATAAATATTTACAATGGAAGCTGAGGTCAAATTGAATACTGACAATGATAGACATTTTGATATAGATACAGTGTATACAACAGCCTGTATGTCATGTGACTACCAAAGATGTTGGAAAACAGCAACAAATCAAACAGCTAATTAATATGTCACAAACAAATCAAATAAACCAACAATAGAATAATAAAGGAGAACTTAACAATATGAATTATCATCTGTGTATACTGATGAATTCAACATAAGAATTTGCGGAACATTTTTTCCGTGTTTAATTTTATCAATAATATTCGTTGTTGAATAGCTTTTAGTTTTCCATTTGATTCATGCTCATTTTAAACATTCTGTTAATGGTACCAAGAGCAGCCACATGAAAGAGGCAGTAATTAAATAGTCAAGTAGACCAATACATGTTATATTTGATGTTTTTTTGGGATTTTTTTCCGATCCAGAAGCACTTGAGCTTTTCAGCTCTTGCTCGGTGCCATGGACATCGTACCCCTTGGTTCGGTGCCATGAACACCGTAAATCTGGGGAATCTGTGACTTTTTCTGCCATCCCGCGAATTGAACCCGCACACACAGAGGGATAGTCACCCGAAGTCCAACGCGCTACGAACACGCTAGGCAGACGGGCTATATTTGATGTTAAAGACATGTGTAGCAAGAGATATTCTATGAACATCCATCCTATACATGACAACTGGTAGGTAGATATATATATATACACACAGAAATATATGACATGCTTAGATAAGCATCTTTTCTCTGATAATTGGGCAATATAATATTAATCAATGTATTCTGCAAAACATTACAAACATGGGCACAGAAAATTGTGGAAGGAATTCTACAATTCATCAAATAATATGATGAACCAGGTTTGTCTGCATTGAAATAACTACAAAACATAGATCTATATTGCAATAATATTAATTCTGAAATTGCCGTATTTGATCAAAGTGAGCTTTACTGCCAACAAATGGTTCATGTTAGAAATGGCAAATACTACCTTGAATATATCTTATGTGGCCGAACCATTTAATTTGTAGTTTATTGATGAAGCTCAGTACTGATGTTGTACCCACTTTTTTCCTGATGTCTTCATTTCTAATGTGGTATCTTCTTGATACTCCCAGCATTCTATGCAGACACTTCATCTCTGTTGTGACTAATTTTCTTCTATTGTTTGATATCAGCATTCGGGTTTGGCACTGATAGCATAATGTTGGGAGAAATATTGTGTTGAACAGCACTTTTTTAGTGTTCATGGTGACATGTTTGCATTTTAAAATTGGTGCCATTTGTCCTATCCTTTGATTTGCTTTATTGCATCTATGTTGGATTTCATTAGTTATGCTTCTATTTGCTGATAAAAATGCTCCCTAGGTATGTAAAGTTTTTGACTTGTTTTAATGGGTGTTTATCGATGGATATATTGGTAGCGTTTTTCTCTCTAACAAATGTCATTACTTCGGTTTTGCCGATATTTATTCTCATATTTTATTCATTGCATGTTAACTGGAGTCTACTTGCACTAATAACATTATTGTAGATTCAATATTCCTGTTCTTATGCTTTCATGATATTAGTCATGCTATTTTTTTCAGATCTGTCACCAGAATGAAGTAGTTCTCTCTCCAGCTGGTCAACAAGTCGTCCATATAGTTTCTGCTTTAGCTTTGCTTCACTTGACCACCTTTTCCATCTTAGGTGTCTTAATCACTAGTTGACTTAACATAAATGTTGTTCAGTTATATCAACCTTTATTTAACTGTATCATTTAAGTGGACGTCTGTAGCTTAAGTGGTAGTGAGCTCAATTACAACACAAGCGTAATTGGTTCAAACTTTGCGGCAGGCAGTTTGGAAGCAAATTCGTTTCCGTTTGATTTTTACGAAAGGTAAAAATAGGCCACATCGTTTAGAAAGCAATGGCAAACTACTGAACGTATAATCGATGCCTAGAAAATCAACGACTCGATTACTGCGGTTGATGGCTACGTCCTGTAAAGGACGGTACGTGACGTTTTGGCGCGACCGTTTTGGCGCGACCGTTTTGGCGCAGGACGTTTTGGCGCACAGATTCCTAAATAAATTTCAATAACCTTAATATTATTTTAATTTTTAGTGTACATGTATATTAACTCTAATGAAACAATATACTTAAACATCAGCGTTTATTGGAACAAATGCCAGGTGTCTGAATTATATCATCAGCCGTTTTATTTGAGATGATCGAGAATTGACACGCTGACCGACTGAGTGTCACATCTTGTCCATCGCAAATGTCAGAAATCCTGTTACTTGCGCATAATTTTTTGATGGATTAAAAACACGGACTTTCAGAAAACTTATTGAAGGTAAAATATTGGACAAGATTCGTTAAACTTTATTCAAGTTTTATAAGTTGATTATTTGCATTGGCTGAAAGTAAAATATTTAACAGTATTCGTTAAACGTTTTTTAATTTATATATTTTGCATTGCATTGGATTTATTAAAAAATTTATAATTTATTGAAAAGTTATTTATAAACGTTAAGTTAAATATGAAGTTATTTTTTAAATGGCGCCAAACGGCTCTGCGCCAAAAATCCTGCGGCAAAACGTCGCGCCAAAAGTCCTGCTTTGTGTAAAGGATATGCCACGATTTTCATTTCATCATTTAAGATGTTTTAATAGATCCATTTATCATACCAACCAAGATTTACATGTTAGATATACTATCTCAGTACAGGAGTGATGTTTGAAAAATTAACCATCTCATTATATAACTTTTCTAACCTCTGAACACATTTACAAACACATTTACATATTGCAATCTTTACTGAAATAGTCAGTATACTGGCTTTGCATCATTGTAAAAAATAACCACAAGCCAGTGTATTGGCTCACAAGGGTGAAGGGATTAAAGACAGCAAGAACAATGTACATGAATTCACTTTTAAAATCATGAGAAGTGAAAATTATGACTAAACAATCTGAAATAGTGAAGCTAACAATGAATAATATCAGAACTATGACTGCAAGAAATGTATTCACACAGAGAAATATATATATATATATATATAATATATATATATATATATATATAGGCCTTTGGTCTTTACAGACGGTTAATTGGCAAGTGTTTTACTATGACAACTTCTGAGTTTTTGCTTTTCTCTCTTGTCTTTCAGCTCATACATAAGTCTCTTCTCAAAAGACTCTGCACCCTTGCACAATATCACTTTCCACACAACTCTATCATCAGCAAGTTTTCCCATGTGCTGGGACCTATAGAAAAGTTCTTCATTGAGGCCTTGCAGACATCTTTATATCTGAGCAGTGGTCTGCACTGGTGCCTTTTCCCCTCCGAAAGTTCACAGAACAACATTTGTTTTGGTATGCGACAAGTTTCTATTCTTCTCACATGCCCCAACCATCTTAGTTGTCCACTGCTGAGCATGCCCATGATGGAAGGCACGTTGCAACATGTATACAATAAGATATCGTACGAGTCTTGCTGTACAGATAGAAAAGTAGCTGTAATAAAAATAACAGACAACATATAAGACATTGGTGGGAACAAATTGAGAACACTGTAGAACATTTAAAAACAACATAAATGAAAAAACATAAATGACAAAGTCAAAGACAGGTCAGATAACACATTTGTTTTTATATTTGTCCATATCTTAGATTTATGTTGTTTACAACAGGTAAGCTTTGTTCTTATTTCTCTTTTTGTGCATGGAAGTGTGCATGCATGTTTGTACTATTATCAAGGTTAATTAACTAATTTATCCTGTTTCCATCTCTGTTTTGACAAATAAATACCAGAATTTAATGTTATAATCCCTTTTTAGGACCACAAAATTATTTCAGATACCGTAACACAAATCTGTACTAACACCATTATCTACAACTGTGATATATCAAATCAAATATAGAAATTACTGAAATGGGATATATTTGACAAATGTATTCAATGGGTTCTTACTTTCTGACAAGGAATTGCTTAGCTTGAAACAATGGTGAAAACAAATAACAAGAGACAGAGAAAAGATATTTCTTCAATAACAAACAATATGATTGAATATGTTCATAGATAGCATGTTAATGTGTTCTCAACATTGTTTCTCTACAATAAGATCAATGGTGAAACACAGAAAAATAAAGTACTGTAGTTTTACAAAATCAATACACAGCAATTTCGAAATGCTGCTGTGTATTGTTATTGTATTTTGTAAAACTACAGTACTTTGTATTTACGTGTTTTGCCATTGCTACATAGTTTTACTGCAGTCTTCCCTTATATCATTAATACAATAAGATCAGATTATTACTAAAACAAATGATAAGACTGCGTGTTTACACATAACATCTTGTTTCTTTTCTTTTCCCAAAAACTCTCTGAACCCCTATGGTTGTTGGTGTTTAGATGCTGTCTCCATTCTGCTGTACTATTGTGCTTTTCTTTAATTATCCATTCTCCCCATTCTTCTAAACTCTGAAACTCAGCAGTAGTAACCAAGTATTTCTCAGTTTGCCAGTAAGCTGCACAAATACTTTTCACTTTAATAACCACGATTTTAAGTACAAAAAAAACATAATTAATACTGTGATTTTTCAAATTGCTAATATAATACACTAAAGTTATCTGCAAATTATTACGCCAAAATAAAGATGATTCATAAACAGTTTGCACACCCCTTTGCATGCAAGATAAACTAATTTAATAAATGCTTTATTTTGTAGTTTCCATATTCTTGTTACCAGGGTCCCAAAAAAATGCACTGGTAAAATAAGATATGTCAATGATTTGATTGAAACTCATATTTCATCTTCACAGTGAAATATCTTTAAAATTTTGTTACAAAATGTAGCAATAATCAACTGTGTTTGCGGTAACTACTCTTGAATCTAGCTTTTTATTCAGCAGTGCCCTCATTTACTCTAACTTCATCAGTAATATAAAGTTTTCCCTGGTCCAGCATGAGCTTATACATTAGATTTCTGGGCAAGGGAAGTAAACAGCTTTGGTAGCGTGTCTGCTGATCAGGTTTCTGGATTACTAGACATTCCCAAGTGTTGGTGTGCCTGTTAAAAGAACGAACTGCTTGGGTCTCTCTGCCCATATCAAGCTCTCCTACCACAAGAATATCCTCTCCATCAAACAGTACTCCAGCGATATGAGAATTCTCCCCTGCTGTACACATTACATGAGAACTAGATCTCAAGTGGATTGGTACCCAGTAATCATTTTTCTCTGAATAAAGTTCTGCACCACAGAGTTTCAGATTGTGACCTGAATGTGCAGCACTAGGGCATTCAATGCGACGGAAGCCACCAAATACATAAATATCATTTCCAACAGCAACGGCACGAGCATCACATCTTCTCTCTCTCATGGGAGAAACTACATACCAGGTTAAAGAACGCGTATCAAACACCTCCACTGACTCATAGAATTTGCCTATGATTCCACCTCCTAAGACATAAATTTTAGGCCCAGCTGCAGCATAACATGCCCAAGCTCTTTTCATAATCATATCAGGCAAAGGTTTCCACTTATTTGTAAATACATCGTAGACTTCCATTGACAAGAGGGGGTCTGTCATATCATTACTGCCACCTATTGCATATACAAGGTTCTCAATTGCAACAAAGCCAAATCCAACACGAGCATGGTTCATGGGAGCAACTGGTGTCCAACAATTTTTGAATGGATCATATTTCTCACAGGAGTTCAATATTCTGCAGTTACTGTCTCGGCCTCCAGCTACATACATATAGCCACCTGAGAAAGAAAAAGATAAATTATTAAAGAAAAATAGATGATACATAGAACTACACATGTGTCATGTCCTCAATAAATGTGTCTAATACGTTTTTAAAAATGAAGGATTGATTTCATTGCACCGTGTTTTACCTCATATCGCTAGGTCCCTCTCCACAGAAATGGCACACCACATGTTAAAATTACTGCACAAATCCCAAACTCCACAGCTCTGGCAATAACCCTAAGGAGCTCTGATAAAATGCGCCCATGAACAGACCAGCGCTGTCTGGATTTGAACCCACAACCTTCTGAGCGCAAGTCCAAGTCAATGGTTCAAGCACTTTGCTACAGAGACATCTGTAAATAAGTGTGTGAAACTATTTAAATGGTGAAATGATTGGACTCACCAACTTCCACTAATCCGTGGCCAGTTCGTGGTGTTGTCATTGAAGCCAAATCTGCCCACTGATTGTTGTTTACTGAGTACTTTGTTTTCACTGGAATCACAAACCTAACATAGTCCTTGACTTCTACCTCATCTCTATCTCTGCAAAATAAACAATTGCATATTACATATCATTCAAAACTGTTTCATGTCTGGTGTTCCAACAAAAATCTTATCAAGAAACTGAAATGTACAAACTGAATAAATTTTCACACTTTAACACTTTACTGACCAAATTCGACGGTCGTCGAATTTTGGGTAAAAGTCTTAGAGACCAACTTCGACGATCGACGAATTTCGAACATGTTGAATGCAAACAGACGGCAGTATTGATACATTTATAGGTCACGTGTCATCCGGTTATTTTATTATTCCAAAATGGCTGCCCCACGATCGGTAGTGTTTAGAACAGTTTCAAACAGTGATTTCAAGGAAAATTCGTTATTTTTGTTAGAAGTTTCACTTTCAGAGTTTTTATCATGTCTGATAACGGAAACCATATGTGTAACATTGATGATTCTGACTCTGCTAGCGAATGTGGTGACGAAAGTGATACCTCGTGGCTAAGTAGAGATGCGTCATTGAATAATAACGAAAGTGAAAGTAGCGACAACGACGTTACATTTCAAAATGCCGATGGACGAGGTACATCGCAAGTAAGAAGTGGACGTGGTACCAGAGACCAGAGTATTGCAGTCAATACTAATAATCTCTGGAGATGGAGAAATGTTCGTCAAAACGAACTAGTTGAGCTTGACAGTATTATTCAGTACCAAGAACAACAAGGTGTCACGTCAGTCACAACTGACTATACGCCTATTCATTTTTTCAAGCTTTTTTTCCTGATACTGCCATAGTGCTAATCACTGATGAGATGAACAGATATGCTGAAAATCATCTATCCCAGTATTCAGGAAGTGCCAAGTACAAAAAGCTCACTTGGGAAAAAACTGATGCAGTGGAAATTTCTGCATTCATTGGCCTTCAGATTGGCATGGGAATGTCTTGCAAACCAGCAGTCTCAGACTACTGGTCCAAGACATTTTGGCTAAATGAACCAACTGAGCGCAAGCTACCCCTACAGATCCTATAAATGGTACCTGCCCTTGTATCATTTCATAGTTGAAACTGCCCTGGTCAATGGACACATAAGCTACAACACTGTCAACTCCACAAAAAATATCACAGCAAAGAAGTTCAGGCAGGATGTCAGTCTTGCTCTTCTTGAACCTGCTGTCCTTCAGCGAAATGTGGCGCCTTCAACATCACAACTGACTGAGCGCCATTTTATTGAAAAATATGAAAGGCCAAAGTATAAGCCAGACTGTAAAGTGTGTAAGACTGTAAAGAAAAGAAGCCAGACTTGTATGTACTGCCCAAATTGCAATGTACCTCTATGCTTGACACCCTGCTTCAAGTTATACCACACAGTTGAGGATTACCAACGTTCCCGACAAAGACTTTTACAGATACCTACAGCTACAACCTCAACCACAGTTCATGAAGGCAGCGGATCAGACTCCAACTAGAGGTAGTTTATTAGTTTAACATTCACAAACACTTTTTATGAGATGCCACATCAATCAACACAATACAATCAACAACAACAAAAAAATGTGTTTTCCATTTTATTCAAATTTATGTTTACTTTTTATGTTGAAATGTGTTGTCAATCGTTAAACCAGTACTCAAAATTAGCTAGTTTTATTCATTGCTAACCATGTCCCTAACATATTATTGCCTTGAAATTGAACAAACTCACTAAAAACTATGAAAAGTGGCTGGTTTTAAAACATATTATATAAATTCTATAAATAGCCACACAAATCAAGATGGCCGCTAAATGTTCATGCGACTAATTTAAATACAATATTTTTTTCGGATGTGGCAACCATTTATACTGGTGCTCAGAAAATTTTGAAGCGGTATATCGCTTTTTACATTTTTAATGAATTTAATTTGAAAAACAGTCATTTTGTAAGAAATCTCCAAACACCCTTGGTAATGGGAGACAGTAATGCTCAGGATTGCTGGTCAGCAAAGTGTTAAGGAAAAGTTTTTGTTAATTAGTTAGCATATTAGACATAACTGCACTCTGTGCTAACCCATAGCTGCTCAGTCTTTTGCAGTAAATGGTGAAGAGTAAGTTTGCCTATTGTTGTCTTTACACATTGATTAAATACACATCTGATCCATGCTTACAGAGAAACACAGAAGTCCTTCTTAGGACCAAATCCAGATCAACAAAAAGTTCTCAGGACTATATACACATACCAGAACACAATAAACACAGTACTCAACAAACAGTCCTTTTTAGGACTAGTCCCAGCCACACCAAGAAAGAAGGCTGACACGCTCTGATATAATCCAAAAAAGACACCCATCTTAGGTTGAAAGTGTGTACCTTGATCTAATAGAGACTTAATCCACTACCTAACAAATAAACAAACTTACAGAGGCTCTTGTCGACTCATGTCACATGTGATGTCATATTCCTAATCTTAAGATCTCATCCTTGTCAATGTCCTAGTTATCATCAAGGGCAAGGTGACATTGTAAAGACCATAGTATATCACTCCTATTTATGTCAAATAGACCCACTATAGGTGCTTCCAAAGCCAGCATGCCAGTTAGTTCATTAAAGCGAACCCTTGCATGTTCAGGAGACAATATATCTAAACACAACTTTGAAGACTTGAAGTAGCAGCTAACATTTTTAACATTGAGAGTCAGATACAATCAAGGCATTACTGAGCTTGGTCCCAAAAAGCAAATGGAGAGCTGAAGTAACCGATATGATTCCGATTCTCCTGATGGAGCCATGATACCATTACATTCTATTGGATCTCACAGATAGCGAAGCTGATAACACTCTGTACTAGCAACCACACATCGGGGTTCAATGCCAGCTTGGACTAAAAATTCTCGGTGTGTATACTTTTCGCAGTTGAACCACAGAGACATTGATCCTTTATCTGGGGATCTAAATTACAAGTATCTCTGGAATCAAAATAAGTCGTTGCCTGAATGGTGAAAGACACTGGTGATAAGGAAAGAAGCCTTCACATAAAAGTCCGTCAGAGGCGCCATATTATGCACCATGACTCCGCCTGAATTCTATTTTATTTTTTAACTAGCTGTACCCTGCGCACATTACTACGCCTCCAACAAAAAATTGAATTACGTTCCAGTCGATATACTGTTTCATTGCTACTAATGTCGCGTCCCAGTTCACATACTGCTTCATTGCTACCAATGTCGCATCCCAGTTGACATACTGCTTCATTGCTACTAATGTCGCATCCCAGTTGACATACTGCTTCATTGCTACTAATGTCGCGTCCCAGTTGACATACCGTTTCATTGCTACTAATGCCACGTCCCAGTTGATATTTTTCTTATCATGATTCGAAATGATTAGAAATCCTATGAAGAAACAAACCTGGTTTGCGTATTTTAACTTCAGCTTGTCTGTAAAATTGCCTTGAAACGATTATTGTATGCTATGAAAGAGATCGAGGTTTCCATAGTTTTAAAACATACGTCATCGAATCTTGTGTATATATTAATGTGTATACCGTAGACTTTCGGAAACGTTCATAGCAAATTGTAAACAAACTTAGAAACTCTCGATGAAATTAGCGAGTTTTTGATTTTTAGATTTTTCAAAAAGCTTCAGCGCTTTCAAACTATGACAGGTAGCACTCCGACATCAAAACAAACATATCCTATAAATTTCAGCGAAATCTGTTCAGTAATTTTCGAGTCTATAGGTCACAAACAAACAAACATTCATTTTTATATATATAGTAGATTACATTATATCCAGTTGTACTCTCTCTATCTCACATTTTAAACCCTAGTTGAGGCATAGGCCCTCAGCCAACTCATGCTAGTTCATGGTTAACTGGATTTTGTAGCTACGTTTTTTTTTTTACAGAATGGAGTAGCCAGTCCCAAACTGTACACGACAACACACTGATAAATCAGGCTGTATTATTGAAGTAAATTAACGCACACAAGAATAATTTAGCAATATCACAGGAGATCTAACCTTTCATATGACAGTGGTACCCTAAGGAAACTTCCCCTAATTTCTTTCCTTGTGTATTTTAAACAATCAGAGGTTTTCAATTTCTAAAAAACTTATATTTCTAGCCTTCCCATTTCAAACAAGTTTAGAAAAAGTGCAAAAAATATAAAAATAAACAAGATCATGGCAATGTTAATGAGGAAGATAATGTTGCAGTGCTATGTAGAATCAATCTTGTTTTATATGTGAAATAAATGTAACAACTGCTTGCTACAACAGAAGTGTGGTTTGTTATAAGTTAAATAAACATAATATTTAATGTTAAAAAGCATTGCTAACTAAAATACAAAGGAAGGGCTTGGTGAAAAAAGGGCCTATCCCACATTTTAAAATTCTGAGAAAAAAGCGTCCAAAGTTTTTTGTGCCCATTAAATCTTCAATAATAGAAATGAAAATGTTGGGCCTATCCCACAACAAAGAACTTTTGAGGGTACATACTACATGGTTCCAGCATACTATATACATCCTTTTGATGAAATAGTGGGATAGGCGCTTCTTCCACCAAGCCCTTCAATTAATTTTGCATGTATTTTTTTATAACTTAGAAACTTGACAAAATGATGACAAAAGAAGTAGACAATAAAGAATAAATATGTCACAATTGATAGGTAAACAGCTTACATATGAAGTTAGACAAAATAATAAGTAGAATTGAACATCAATTATAGTAGATATAAAAATTGAAGGGTCTAAGGCCGAAGGACTCCCATCATTGCTTCGGGTTTTACCCAATATGACTCAGTCCCTCTCCACAGAAATGGCACATCAGCTGCCGATAGCACTGCACAAAGCACGAACTCCATAACTCTGGCAACCATCCTAGGGGGTCTCTTGACAAAAATACACTCGTGAACAGAACATCGCTGTCCGGATTCAAACCCATGAACATCAGAACGCAAGGGTTTAACCACAGAGACCCCTCCAAATAAAACTTGTGATGATAGAAAGTGTTAACAACTTTATAGCTATACTCACCTGCATGCTCCCTCCCCTCCACAAGCCACAATGACCTGGGTGAATCCTCGGTGAATACAGGGCATGTGTGCCTGCTTCTGCTTGAGCTCTGTGTAAAGGTTGCAGAAATCCTGCCCATCCTCACCACCCAGTTCAGTAAGCCTAGTCCAGGCATCACTACTTAACTGATTAACAAACAAGACCCGCCTCATTAAGTCCATAGTTTGATTCTTACGAGCTGCTGTATCAAAATGATACCATTGAAGAATGATATCTAGTATGTCATCTTCTTCCTTGACTTCAATTGTTGTTCTTGACATCAGTTTTTCCACTCTTTCTGCATCAAGACGAAGAAACTCATCATACTGGCAAACTTCACTGAAGACAGAAACAAAGTGAATACTACAATATTTCTGAAGTATTTGTTTGTAAAGAAAAGTTTATTAAAGTTACGAGTTTTCCCTTATTTCTGGTGTAGTGCTGGCGAGATTTTCCTAAAGCTTATTTTTATGATCAGGAGACTTCAAAACTCTCAGAGAGTGTGCAATGCTGTGAGTTGTAAAGGTTTTTACTCAGATGGGGTCTATGGGTGATTACTGCAGTTCCCAGGCCATTAGCTCTGAGAAAGTGTTCTGGATTTGTGGATCCCAACCAGTGTCCCTCAGGACAGACATTGCATGCATAAACCGACAAATCTACTTTCTGCAATCTTTGTTAGATTGCTGCAGCAGTCCCTTGGCAGTTGTCTCTGGCAAAATGCTCTCCATTTTGGACAGGAATTCTGGATTCTCTGACATAATTTGTCCTCTTGTGTCAGGATTTCAGTTTTATCAAGCAGCTTCTATTGGAAGGTTGTGGGTGGGCCCACATTCTTTACCTCAAGTCTGCATGCAGTGAACAGTTTTTTAGGAAACTACTGCAATCACACCTGTCCCTTCACAATAACCAAAAACTACTGATGCCTATCAAGAAATTGGTAGAGATGGGGGTGTCTTATTTTGTTGTGGCCTGCTGTTCTAAAGCAAAGTATGACAACCTGTTCTCTTTTGGATAGTTAGTAATATCTATCCCCTGCACTGTTCACTTTGCATTCTATTGACCTTTGATGACACTTCATAGTAGCTGACCACATAAGCAACTTAAGAACATTGTCCTCCATCGTTACCAAACTATCATTTATTTTCATTTCCATGTCCCTTAATGTTGCAATGGGATGATATCAACTGAACCACTACTCACTGGAAGTTACAAGTCATCTGGCCTAAAATGTCCCTCAGTTCATTCAATTCAATGCTCTTGTGATATTGCAGTGTGGTTACAAATGACAAAGAATCAGTCAGCACTATTAGTTTTTCCATAAATCTGATGTTTTTGTTACAGTGCCATTTCTGCTGGCTCCTTTTCTAACAGTTTCCATTTGTGTCCTGAAATTATGTTAAAATATGTCAATAGCTATGAAAAAAATGTAATGCAAATTTCCCCCAGGCCTTTGCAGAGCATAGAGGAAGTGCCTGTTACTTCAGATTTCTATTCTCAAGTAAGCAGAAGGTAAGAGGGCCAATCCCTTTCCTCACTTGTGAAATGTCATTTTTGTAGCTGCCTCAAAAAAGTGAACGCTCTATGTAGTGTGCTAATACTGAAAAAAAAAACTAAAGTAATGAGGAATGGCCAAAAATCAGAAAACCCAATTGTGTAACAAAATAAAATCATAGAAGACGTTCAGGATGTTGTATACATGGGAAGTACAATATTGTAGATTGGAATGGTCAAGAAAACATGTCAAACTTTCACCATGCTCAACAAAACTGGAAAACCAAAGGATTGAAACTTAAAACAAAACTTAAAATATACATAGAAGCAGTGTCCTGGCAGTATTATTATTCAGTAGTGAGTACTGGAAAATGTTGCAAAACATCGTACACAAGCTGGAGACATTTCAAAATAAATGTTTAAGAAGAATCATGTTAATATTCTGGCCAAATACAATAGTAAATGAGGAGCTTTTAAAATGAACAAACTGTGCATAACTGGAGACATCATTAAAAGACAAAGATGGAGATGGATTGGTCATTTATGCCATATGTCAGTAGGGGAAAAAAATCTAGCCAGCAATGGCGGAATGCGGGAGGGCCATTCAGAGTCAGAACGGTTTGATTCTGAACACGACTTTGCTAGCGCATTCCGCCATGTTTGGTTGGGTATTTTCCGGTTTCGTTTGCCGAGCTACGAGTTAGTGCTTGAGCAACGCTGTGAGCTGTGACATGGAATGCTTTTTGCTGTGTCAAACGTGTGTTTGTTGTGTGTATTCAGAAAATGGTGGACAGCGGTTATGATGAACAAGCTCAATCTGCCGTATGCAGTTTATATTGCAAGTGCAGAAAGCTGGATTTTGCAGTGATTGATGTCCCCTTTGACAAGAATTGCAATTCAAGTGATGAACAGTTTTGTGTTGCTACATTCGCGACGGCCATATGCATTTTATGCGGTGCAGGTTGCTTTTGTGGCGGTACGCGGCTGTTTCATTCTGGAATTAGTTCACACAGGAAACTTTTCACAGTTGTTAGCATTTCGTGTGATATTCATTGGCACAGGAACGGAGCAATTATGGGGTGACCCGTTGCAGTGAAGTTGGAACCGTACTTATGAACTATGTCAGTAGGGGCATTGGCTAGAACAGCTCTCCGATAGACAGCAGATGGGAAAAGAAGACTGAATGTCTAAAGGAAATAGTGAGAAGAACTATGGAAAAAGAGTTGAAAGATTGTGGCTTGACATGGGAAACAATTGGTAGAAAGGCAGCAGATTGGCAGCAATGGAAATCTCTTGTGGAAGCTGTATGTGTTAAACGGGACACGAAGAGGATATAAATAGATAGATTCTAATGTAATTATAAATTTATATTTTAAAATATATATGGTATGCACTAAAATTACCTGAAATGTGCATCAACGAACTGAGAAACTTTCAAGTGCCACCAAGCACAAGACAGCTGAGAGGTGAAGTCTAAGATTCCAATGCAGTTCTGTGCATTAATACAGGTGTCCAGATACTCACAACAGATGTCTTTTAAGTCTGACAAGAGTAGCTGATCAGCAGCCTAATTCCAGAGTAAAAGCAGAAACTGAATGAAACTTTGAAATTGTTCACATAATACACACAATAATGTAGTTCTTTCATTACTCCCTAGCAATATGGATTCACCACTATCGTATGTCTTTTAACTGGAAACTTAAATCAAAAGCAGTTCATGTTCACTTTAGTTGTGGCCTCAGACAAATTTAATAAACAGTGATACTGCTAGAAAATAAAACATTCCTTAGTCAATATTTATCATGTGTTTTATTTCTGTTTTCTGCTATATTTGAATAAGTTAGTATTCAAACTAGTAAGATATGCATAATGACTAGGATAAAAACACTTATTTAACACCTATTAAAAAATGACTATTTTTCACTTAACAGTTGCTTCTTTATTTCTTTCTGTTGTGTAATTTTATTCTGCTCTTACTAATAAGTCTACTCTTCCTTTTCGAGCTTCTATATCCCAATATGTTTACTACAGTTAATTTTACTGCTTGATTGATTTGTTGATTTTCAGTTCAATCTTCTACAATAAAATGCTGGCGTTTTTTAAAACAAATCTGAACTGCAGATATTCTGGTTTCTGTAGTTTCATTACATCAAGATGTTCTGTTCATTCTTCTAATTTAATGAAAATTGCATTGAGAGTCAAGGACAGCTACAGTGGCACTGTAAAGTTCTTAAAATCCTATCGGTAACCCATATATATAAATTTGCCCCACTCTACAAGGTTTCCACAGACTGATTATCAGGAGCTTGGGTTCAGGTTAATAACAGACATCCATAAAAATAACTTTTGCTAAAAAAAAAAAAATGCAATGAAAATACTGACAAAGTATTAGCAACAATTTGAGCACTATGCTTCATTACAAACACTGAATTGAAAAACGAATACAAATGTTCATGATAAGTTGCTACCCTATGTTCCACCATGAACAGAAAGGAGCAAGAAGAAGAATGACATTCTAAGTTATGTGATTCATATTGTACAATAGAAAAAATCTGGGAAAATGGTTAGAATCAACTTCTCTATCCTTTGGGTACCCGCAAACAAGTGGATCAATCCCTATCAATTTCGCTGTGACTGACATTTTTCAGAACTTTAGTTGCCTATTTCAATCTTAGTGGATTACGTGACTTTAGCTAGATTTGAACCCCCGTACTTTTGGTTCTTTTTAATTTAAAATACTAAGAACCGAGACATGCAGACTTCCATATGTTGTTAAATATTGTAAGACTTAAAACATGAAACACAACCTGCAGCATATCCTGAATATTGTTGGGAGTTAATTTCACTTCTGCAGTATAGATGAAATCCAGAATGCTTCTGAATGTACTTTCTTCTATGCCCATATGGTCCAAATGCACATTGGAAACAACAGCTTCAGACTTTTCCTCTGTGTTGCTAGCAAAATGATCATCATAATCAAACAAGGCTCTGAAATTGAAAATGTTACAAATTTATAGACACATTGTATAAAAAAAAAAAGGAAAATCCCTGTGCTCAAATATTATTCCTTCCTTCCTTTCATTCGTTTGAGATATTTTCGATATATTCAGTGTTGTCTCTTGTATAAACTTACTGTCTTTTGGAGCTCACACAGATGTCTGTGTAGTTTTCTGTCCAGTGTTGTTTCACTAGGTTAGTTTCTCTCAGTATATCATATTCAGGGCAAACTTGAAGTATGTGCTCTGCAGTCTGGGGTGCCTGTCCACATGTACAGATGGCTGATTTGCCAGTATTGAATTATCTATTCATGTGGCTTGGAGTCGAATGTATTCTGTTCTGAGGTGCAGAATGACAATTTGTTCTTATCTGCTCATATTATTGTAGTTGTCCTGTACTCAAATATTATTACTTATTTTTACAACGATAAAATTTGACAATACAAAATCTGAGAATGCATAGTTAACTTAATTACAGAATTTGAAACTGAAATTTGACAATACAAAATCTGAGAATGCATAGTTAACTTAATTACAGAATTTGAAACTGTCTGAAAATGTAATAGATCCCCAAACAGACCACATAATACCAGAAATACAGTAAACCCTCGTTAACACAACTCGCAACACTAACACCCGGTTAACAAGAACAAAATGTGGTCCGTCATAAATGTCTATTTTTATCAGTAAATAACACGAATTTCTGTGTACCACGAATCACGAACTGTATTTAGTCCCTCCGCCTAATTTTATCTCATTTAACCCAACTTCAAAGCTTCATAATGTTTGTTGTCACCTTAAAAGCGTTTCATTGTTAGTGATCGGAAAGGTAACACTAACAGTTTCATTTACCTGTGGATGCCCTTGAGTTTGAGATAGAGGCGAGATAGGTGGAGACAATATGTACACAAAGCATTTTCGGACAGCGGGGAAAAGATGATTAATGCGTCCCCGGAAGGTGCGATAGCAGATCTGTCGGAAGTAAATTCTCGTTTCCAGATTCGGTTACATCGAGAAGCTCTGGGTACTGTATTTTTATTACAGGTACGAGAATTTTATAGCCAGAACACCCAATTAGAAGTAAAGTATGGTTTTGGGCAGGAAGGGGAGAAGGGAGGAGAAAGTGAAAATGAAAGTGAAATTCCAGTTGATAAAAATCTGGTGAGAAAATGTTCAGATAGGACGGAAAGTTAGATAGAGTCAGTTGAAGAGTCATGTCTAAGAGGAAGCAGACAGGCATAGATCTGGAAACAAAACTAAGAATTCTAAACGAAGTAGACCGTGGTGCATTGAAGAAAAGACAATTGCTGAACAGTATGGAATTGCCAAGTCTACCTTATCCACAGTACTTAAAGACCGAGAAAAAATTCTTAATGCTGTTGCATTAGGTTCCAGTAACAAATCTAGACTTAGAGTGCTAGACGAAGATATCAAACGCTACTTCTAAAATGGTTCAACCATATGCGCACTTCCAATGTACCTTTAAGTGGACATATAATTCAGTCAAAAGCAAATGAGATTGCCAAAAATTTGGATATTCAAGATTTCAGCTGTTCCGCTGGTTGGCTGTACCGGTTCCAAAAGAGACACTCAATTTCATCAGTAGTGATTTGTGGTGAAGCAATTAAAGTTGATGAAGAAGGGGCAAACAACTGGTTGCATGGATTTTACGGAGTTAGAGAAAAGTATGCCTCGTGTGATGTGTACAATATGACAAACTGACTTTTTACAATCTTTCCAAGTCATACCTCAGAATAAAGGTGACAAGTGCCATGGTGGAGCGCAGTAAACAACGCCTAACTGTTGTCCTTGTATAGAATGCAGACGCAGATAAACACCTCCATGGGTGATAGGCAAGTCAAGAAACCACTTATTTAAAAAACATGAACATGGATACCTAACTTCATCTACTCTACCATAAGAAAGCTTGATCGACAGTCACATCATTTCGAAGGGCTTCTTCATTTCAACAGAATCAAATGTGCTCAGAATAGACATGTTCTCTGACAATGGACAGGTGTCACTGCCCATAAATACATGATCTGAACTTAACAAACGTAAAGGTTCAATTTTTCCCCACAAATGCACAAGGATCTTCAGCCTTTAGATCAGCATATTGTCTTATGAAGAAGCTTGCAAGACATGTAGAAGCTGCAATTCGCTGTTGAAAACAAACACGGATAACCCAAGTTGGATGTGCTCGATGCATTAAAGCTTTACGCCTTCCTGGTAATCTAGTGCATTAAAACATTTGCAAACTGCTTTGGCAGATGAGACATACAACACTAATCCTATTGAAGAGTTAGATGTGACATCGACACCACTCTCGCATGACGAATGGGATATTCTTCAAACGTGAAACCCTGGAGTTAGTTTGAGAATCTAGCTTAGTGCAGATGACATGTTGACCAGTGTTCTCAGAGAATCTGATGATCATGTACAATCAGTTGTGTGGAGTGCAAGAAATATCATCAGAAGAAAGTGATAGACAATAGTATCCTTCACCCTCCAGGAAGTGTTTAGACTGGACACTTGTAAACTTTGCTAGCAACAAGCTGAATGATACTAGGTTTTGAAGCTATACATATTAGGCACGTGAAGTTACTATGCACTCGTCCTGCCTGTCATGGCTGATTGCAATGAATTACTGAATTTTTCTGCAGAAGATATTCAGTGAGTACTTTTAAGTTAATTACTGTAGTGGTTTTATATGATGCATCTGTATTGTATTAGGTTAATACGTGCTCATTGCAATGCCAAAATTTGAGTCCATTACATCAAATTTAAACTACGAAATGATTTGTCCCTCAGTTACGAGTACCAGGTTTACTGATAATTCGTTAGATCTTGTTAACAGAAGATAAGTAGGAATATAGATAATACAAGAACATCTTTAAGAATTGTGTTGAAAATATTGAATGTATTTTGAGTTGGAAGCTACTTATGTATCCAAAGGACACCATTTTGTATAACAGACTAGCCCATGTGGTGCCGGGGCCCACAAGGGAAGCAAAGAATAGTACCACTGCAACCTACAATGCATGTCGTAAGAGGCGACTGATGTAGGCCCTAGGATGCTACCCTAGTAAATAAAAGCAGCGCAGAAATCGGATGTGCTGGCCTACTTGTAGGCGATTAACTGGCACAACGTACAATCGCTCTTAGGCTCAGATCACATACAAATCACGCAGAGTGGTTGACAAGTGGTTGATATGGAGCGTTCGAAGAAGAAGTATAACAGATTAGTTTATAATGTCATGTGATGTAAGAGAAAGCTGTACCAGTACCTATGAAAAAAGCAAACTCACATTTATGACATATAAATGTGCTGCTTATATATTAGATCTAAATAAACAAAATGCAGAATGAACCATAGTAATTTAAAAATATGGGCCTAACACCATATTTACCTATATACCACATGGTATGAAAATGAGTTCCTTTACTTATAAATTGAAGACAAAATATACAAGAAATTGATGTTTGCATGGTCGAAAAGTTGAAAATTAAATGTGTACTGTGTTTTTATAAGCAAAGAAATTTGTATTCCATTCTTAATTAATTTTCCCGTTCCCAAATTATTCAAAAATGTTCTTTCCCGTTTACCTCAAGGCATATTCACTAACCTAGTATAATGGCTGAAGAACATGCTATGAAATATTCTTTTTGACCAATTAAACTAACTCATAACTTGGTAAAGAAAATCCCATAGTTGAAAACAGTCATATCCACATACAAATTTCTATTGAATAAGATGTCCAAATTTAATGTTTCAATATTCAACAGTTTGGTTCTTATGTTTTTCTCATGACACACACACAGACGATTAGATTTACAACTGGAATTAACAATAACATCAATTAGTCAATAAGTAAAGTCAGAAACTGGTTAAGTAAGTTTAAAGACATCTCAGAAGAACTAGAATTAACCTTTGAACCCGCCTCCCGATATTACGGTAGTAGCATTAGTACACGTATACCCGGGGTGCCTACATATCGGGATGAGAACCCTCCTCGTATTTGTCGGTGTTTAGCGATAATTTGTGTACTATGTGACGTCAAACACAGGAAATGCTTCCTGTAAAGGTTGATCTAAATGACAGTTTACATAGTGATTTGATATTTGTTTATTAATTTTAAAAGATGAAACGACACGCTGAAAATTTCGGAAATGGTCACTCGAAAAGGATAACAACAGAGCAAGCTGTTGAACTTCTTTTAAATGATTCTGAAGATGAATTAGACTTAGAATATGATTATTCTGATAACGAAATCGAAAGTGAGTCGGATGATCATTTAGAAGAAGAATTATTTGAACCGACTGATATTCAAATATAACAAACGTCAGTGACTTTCCAAACATGGATTACAAAGACAGACCAGTCAAGAAAGTGAAGACACAATTTTGGTGCAATATTCTGTCAAAGTTTCCTGTGTCTAAAGGAAGGATCTACATGTTGGGAAGACTGGCATAGTAAGCAGGAATACTGGAGATGATGGAGTAAGTCAATAAAAAATTATAGGACATTTAATTCTGCCAAACTATCTTGTTTTTCAAACACTGATATGTGCTGTTTTTGCTCAGGAGCCCAGGGAGAGGGTTTTAAGGTATAGGTGGTCAGGGCTCAAAGGGTTAAGACAATTAAGTTAGTTAACATTGTCATTGTTGTGATGTTAGATGTGGACTCAAAGTAATTTTATTGTATAGTATAGCAGACGATACTAAGATAGGTGGTTTGGTAACGCCTGCTATAACAGTATCGATAATTAACAACAGCTATTATAGGCTAAATTCCGTTCAACATTAATATTGCAATAATTTATAAATAATGTCAATTGGAATTTACTTAATTTTACTAGGGTTTTTCAAGTTACTGTAGAGTAATTTGACAGTACGGTACCAAGTCACATCCTGTTTGTATTAACTTATCGCCGTATGTAACTTCAAAACAGTTGCAGTTTAGTAGACTGAGTAGTAGTAGTAAAAAGTTTTGGTTACGTAATAATGATCATAACTAGTAACTAACTAGCACTTGACTAATCTCAAATCTGTAATTTGTAATCTTACCGAAAATAATGACTGGCTGCTGACAGAATGTTCTTTTGAACAGGGATTCGACTAGCTCCTATAGTAACTGTGGCATCACATAGATTCGGTCGCTCCCGTGTTTCGTTCAAACATTTTAACAGTTTTGCTGCATGCTCGTGGTAAAAGAATTTCTTGTTTGGTTCCACACCAGTCAGCAGCTCCGCCATCTTGTTGCATAAATACACTTTCTGTGTCCCAAGTCAAGTTCCGAGAAATATGTGACTTTACACAATGAAGAGTGTTTCACTCTTTGTTTTTAAAATATAATAAATAAAAACTTATACGTATCTCCTTCTTCTTTTCCACCATTTACTTCTGTATGGAAGTGTTGGGGGGTGAAACGTAGTGATCTTGTGTGTGCTTACGTATTTGTATTAGATTGATAACAAGAGTGGGTTCTTGTTATTTGTGCTTTTATTTTCGTGAACAGATATATGTTCTTACCGAGGATACTGAAAAATGAAAATTGTGGCATATCCTTTGTTGATTTTCTAGGCACCACTTATACGTTCAGTAGTTTGTCATTGGTATCTGAACGGTGGGGTATATTTTTACCTTTGTAAAAATCCCACGGAAACAAATTTGCTTCCAAACTTGCCCACCGTGAGTTTGGGTTTGTGATCGAGCTCACTACCGCTTGAGCTACAGACGCTCATTACTGGGTACAGACACCGAGGCCCGAGGATACTAGCGGGGAAAAAAACAATTCATTAGTTTTGGTTGCCAAAGTGAGTTACTTATGTTGCGACACCTTACATCAGCGTTTCCCAAAGTGGGCTACCGCCCCAGTGGGCGTTGAAGTGTTCTGGGGCGTTAGTGGGTTCAGAAGAATGTGGGGGCGATTAGGTCGGTGGCTCTGTAAAGAAGAAATTAATAATAAATATTTTAAAATAAATAATTTTCTTGATTTTGCGATTGAATAATCGTTTAAAATTTGAATTCTGCCTTTTAATTCATCTTATACCCGTCTTACACGATCCATTTGTTCATCAATTGTCGATTTCATGCATATAATCATTTGAAAATTGACCCTGTATTACATAAATTAATATCAGTCTTCTATGTCAAAGAGAAAATAGAGCATGTATATATGTGGGGGGAAGGCGCTGGCCTACTATTATAATATGAAGGGCGTTGCAAAAGTTATGTTATGCAAAGTGGGCGGTGGGCCGAAAAAGTTTGGGAATCTATGCCTGACATGATACAGAGAAGGTGACACAGTGTCTCGCTCTGGTTACCCCAGATTTGTGTGCATTGTGTCGCTGGAATTTACATCAAGGAAGGTAGTGATCATCTACAATGTACGATACTGATTAAAAAGTCAGCTATGATGAGAACACAAAATCGTGCTTCAGCTTTTCACTATGACAACCACCAATCTAATGTCAGCAGTTAGTTGCGACTAACGATACATTGTACACCATTTTTTTAAAAAGACCTGCCATCCAACAACCACTATGGTGGACACGTGAAGTTGCAGGTGCTCGGGAAAAGAAAATGATGGCAACCAGGGAATGGGGAAAAGCCAGAAAATCTCCAAATCTCTCATAGAATCGTTTAGAAAGCCCTAACAGAAAGGAAGAACAATCTAGCTAGCTATATATTTCAAGCAAAATGCAAGAGAAACCAAGCATAGTATATGGGAGAAATTCTGCGTTGAAATTGGACGCAAACAACCAATTACTCTAACAATTCTGGAGATTACATCGCAGCATAAATGGCATTGGGAGATTTTGTTCAATGTCTGATCTGATTCTGTGGAGTAATTGTGAAGACAGAAGAATAGAGTGGTGCAGCATTCCTGCATAAACTTTATACTCCAGACCAGGGGCGGCTCGTCATTAGGGGCCAGACCCCAGCAACAATCATGTAAAACTAATATATAACCTAATCTAAAACAATGGTTTTTCCCGAAACATTTTGTCCGGCCCCACCAACAAAAATTATCACGAGCCGCCACTGCTCCAAACAGAAAAGAGACAGATGAACGAAAAAGGGTACAACATATATTACAATATACGAATGAGACGACGATAGAAAATACATTACTGTCAATGGTATCAAATTCATACTAAAGACATGCTCTGATACAGCATCTCTGCCTGGTGATATTAGGTACAGTCACATAAAATGTCTAGAGGAAGAAGGCCTTGCTGAATTATCCAAGTTTTTCATTAATAAGAGTCTCCACACTGGCATTCCTGATGATTGGCTTCACAGCTAGCTAGTTATCTGATATCCCTTACTAAACATGACAAAGGTCCCATTCGCATAAATGGATATAGAATCAGTACCCTGGAAAACACTGTGGGCAAACTGCTTGAAAAATCCATAGCCTGTAGTGTTTCGAGACAACTGGTCTTTTTGCCTCCACTCTCCGTAGCTATCGTCCAGAAAAGGATACATGGTGCAGTGCAGTGTGTTTTTTGTGTGCAAATGATGCACATGAGGGGTTTAAATGGGGATGGAAACAACAGCGACTGCCATTGATCTGGAAGATGCACATAACAATGTCTCTTACAACTTACTTATGCAGTTATTAATGGATATGCAGGTGGAGTCAGACTTGGTCAAGTGGGTTGCTGCTGCGTTTTTTGAACACACGTTATCAATGCGTTGTGGTTCATTGGCATCAAGACCACTACAGATCCTAATGAGCTTTGGTCGGGGATTACCACTCTTGCCAGTCTCGTTCAATGTATACACTAAAGGGACTACAAGCGCACAGAGGGTCGGACTCTGCAGAACACTGTTTTAGGTCGATAATATTCTAGTGTGTCGAATGGGCAAGGACAAAAATGAGATCCCATCTGCATTACAGTGAGCTGACTCGAGTTCGGAACGAAAGTGAATTTAGCAAGGTTTCTCTGACATGGTTTCTCTTAACACTCACTTAGTGAATACACATACTCCCGTTATCAGCATGCGCTACAAAGACATTGACAGAAGGGAAACACTAAACTAAAATATCTCGGAATAACTGTTGACAGAATCTTGTCATATTACGAGTCAGGTCGATAACGTAATTCTAAAGGCCAAAAATGGCTAACAGCTCTCAAAGTTATGGCGAGGTGGATATTGAACAACGCCTGCTACTTCTTCTTTATCGGGAGCTAGTGCTGAGCGTGAGGAGAAAGGGGAGGGTGTTCTGGTCTTCTGAAAGTGAGCAGAACATCGCTGGATAAGCTAGACAGGATCCAAAATGAAGCGATAAGGCTTATACTCGGTTGCACACTTCATGTGAGGCATCAATGCGCTATGTCCTTGACTTGCCAACGATGGTCATGAGACACAAAGTCGCACAGGTAAAAGCTTATCTGAGAGTATCTGAAGACACAAATCATCCTCTGCACAAATCTATAAATGAAAGGGGCAGGCGTTTGAAGAGAGGCCGATCCTGGATGGCCGAGACAGAGAATATTATTAAACAGGTCTGTAGACCTACTCTAGACGAGATGAAGCATGGGAAATAATCGATGCCTATATCAGGTTTACACAAGGGTTGTCAGTACACTTGACATTGCTGTATGGGATGGGCCCCTCGTGCCGCCAATGCGGAGATTGTTGCACTCGTGGATCAGCACTCCATCCAAGTATATCATTTACCCTCGATGGCCCTGTCAAACGCGAAATCAGAGCACCGTTGGGTTATTTAGCACAACGAAACGGGAAAACAATAAGGAATGTGGAGCCTTCGAGACAACAACATGGAGCATGACTATGGTGACTACCGCTTCCTCCGTGGCTCTCTTGTGTGTAGCTGAACAACAGGCCATCCATACGATTATCATATCAGTCGATGAATATTCTTCAAAGGATTGAGTCTGGAAGTCTACGAACAGAATGAGTGGACAGTATTCGTGGGAATTTCTTGAAATGTGATTCCCATAAATAATTTTGGTTCAATTTTAATTGAGTACAGAGGTATGTTTATGTAGACAAGAATACATTCAGTGAGATCATTGTGGTAGGGTTCAATTGGGACAACAAATGACAACACTTATACGCATTATTAGCTGCTCATTGAAAACTAGGTAGGAATAATAGCTGTTCATTGCAAGCGATGATGACAAGTCTCAGATATGTGTTGCTACACTTCTCTGGTGTGTGCGGAGGTGACTGTAAAGACCAATCGAAACAATCCTTACCATAGGTGGGGCATACATGATCGAAGTTAGACATGTGGCTGTTGTGTCTTTTCGAACATCTTGCATTCTCTGAGTGCCTCAATAGTACGGCAATTCTCAGCAATGCCAGTTCCTCTTGTGTTGCTATAGCGCCACACTTGGCGATATTGAGCAAAGGATTCACAGCATGTGGCGTCTATGTTTAAGCATTTAGACTCCTTAAGAGTGTATTTAAAGCGTTTTTAAGTCTATCAACTGATCGTCAGCCCTCTTCACACTCGTCATACATCAACTGTTTTGGGATGCGTTTATCGCCGAGGCATCCACGCATCTTGACCGGCCCATCTCACTTGGGCCTTCTACAACAGGGTGTTTACTCTTAGGATCTTTGCTCTTATGAGGACTTCGGTATCTGGAGTTTTGTCCTGCCATTTTATTTTTAAGTCTCCGTAGACAACTTGTGTGGAAGTGATTTAGTTTTCTTGCATGTCTGCTATACACCGGCCACGGCTTGCGGGCGGATTGCTGCATGGTTAGTAGCACTATGGTCTGGTAAACTTTCAGTTTTGTGGCTACGATTTTCCCTTACGCTCCACACAAGTAACACGCAGACTTTCAAATGCAGCACTGGTTTTGGATAGGGATATTGATGGCCTCATTAACACTTATAATTTGACCATACTATCCATGTTTTGAAAGATCTTAAATGGCAGGTAGGAGTGGATGTCATCTATTGAGACATTCAACTTTCGGACTATATACTGCACAAGACCAGCAGTTCTTCATAATAATGACAGAGTGGACAGTCTTGCATCTACAGAGCATTACTAGAGGAAGTCATGCTATAGATAAAAGATTACTAGGTCATGCTATATAGATAAAAGATTACTAGAGGAAGTACTATAGACAAAGAAAGTCATGCTACAGATAACTATAGTCTGTCCATTAATTCGTGAGCACGTTTGAAATTGATTTTCTGAAAACTACCTGTTGGATCTCAGTGATTTTTTGCAGCAGCCTTAGAATATCCATGACGCTAGAGAAATATTTTTCAAGAAAATTGATGTAAGGTTGAAATATTTCTCTTCAGGTTATATTAAATCAACTCACCGGATTGCAAATGTACAGATTTAGTCTTGACGCGTTGTTCTAAAATACAGTATGGTAACATTTAAATATCGTGGTTTCACGAATTCCCTCACACTAACCCAGTCGACTTTGAAAGCGGAAAGCATATGACGTTATAATGGGATACCATTGATAAGTTATAGGCGTATCTCCTATTGTATGAAGTTATTGATCATATTTGTTGGCTTATCAAAACGACATTGATATACATTCATAATGAGTCTGAAGTGAATTTATAACAATGCAGAAGGTTACAGTTTTAATATACCACATTCCGTAGGGAATCTAAGAGGTCATCTATATTGCGAATTCATAACCCTGAGAAACGAAGCAACTGGGCTTGGTCTGAAGGGAAATCCTTTTCCGATGGATTAACAGGACACAAAGTGCACTAATGTCACAAGAAGGAAAAGAACAATTGACGACTTTGAATAGTGTCATAGACTGGAGCTCTTTGAAAATGTTTGCGACAAATCAACTTTTACTCTCAGGAAACTGAAATTAAAACTGCAATCAGATTGCCATAGACATTTTCAAAAGTACTCTATGGAAAATTAGTATAGACCTTCCCTTTCAGAAAACTATAGACAGGCAGGAATATTATTTGGCAAAATGCCATTTAATTGCTGCGTCGAAGCAAATACCTGAGTGCAGATCCGTGAGCTGAGGCAGTAGGCTATGATATTGATATTTGGACATTCTGGTAATGCTCACCACACAATGCTGAAAGAATGGCAATCAGTAGACGGTGAACAGAAAGAAAATACCATGCAGCAAAGGCCAGCCCGTATTATACCTAACACATGGGAAGCAGTAGAAGGTCTTGTCATGACGCTGGACTTATTTTCCAATCAAAAGTACTGACGGTAGGACACACAGAAATGAATGGACATATTTTCAGGCACTGGATGGAGAAGATCTACTTCCAATTAAACAGACTATCATGCTTGTAATGGATAATGCATACTATCAAGAGTATCAGCGAAGACAAAGTACAACTGCATCAATACAAAGATCAAATTAGGACTTGCTTACTAAGGAAAATGTCATTACATGATACATATTTGAAACCCGAGTTGTTGCACCTGGTGAGGATGACAAATGAGACAAAGGTGTTTCATATTGACAAAATCATTGGAATACCCACACGCTTGCACTACCTCCATATCATGCTCACCTCTAATCGATAGAGCTTGTCTGGGCTAAAGTAAAAAGTTGCCAACAGAACAGGACGTTTAAAATGTGGATTTGAAGTTCTGACACTTGAGTCCCTCTCAATGATAGACGTGCAGTTCTGGAAGAAGTGTGTTGAACATGTGCTCCGAGAGGAAGACGAGTACTGGCACCGAGATGGATTACAATTTGTCCAGCCAGTAACAATTATCAACCTCATGGAATCGCCAGATTCGGGATGATACAAATCATATTTTGATTACAGACTGAGAAATAGCAACGTATACATTTCCATATCCAAATGCGCCTACCATCATACAATTTGTGGTGAAGTTAAGACACCCTGGGTCTAATGGTGACCAAAGGAGGACTAACTGTGCATATTGTATCCAAGTTCACGATTGCACATAAAGGGCAACACAATTAATTACTTGACCTATCAGGTTAATATGGAGATACACATATGAATAGAATTGACATGGACAAATTCTAGGGTTACTGTAAAATCTAAAATTTGAGCTGGCAATTTGATTGGTTCGGTGAGCTGGCAATGGACTGAATCACTACAAATGGCAACAATTTGCAGAATTACACTCATCTTTGTTCTTTGACACATGGGTGTTGATGGCAATGAGAGAGCTGACTCTGCCACCATATCAGTGGTGGGGCATCAAACCACTCTTACACAGACATGGAAACAAGTCAAGACACATTAATTAAAGACGGTGGAAAACCAAGTTCTCTGGTTATAAAGGTCACAGCCACATGAGACAATACAAGCAAGTCACAAAGAGAAATTAACATAATGAATTCATTCATTCCATCCACTGAAACAGTAATATACTTCAAATTGACTTCAATGAACAAAAATGAAACAAAAACTCTTAAGTGTCTTTAAAGTATTTTTCATTAAGTTTACTGCCAGCTAATTACAATGGCGACATCAAATTCTATGCACAAGCAATTAATTTGGCAGCAGTAATAAATGATTTTGAAGGAAATCTAAATGTACAATTTTGGCTTAATTCAACAGAAACACCACAATTGCCATATCTGTCCAACCATATATAGAGTTGTCATAACCAAAGTCTGTGCTGTCAGTATAGTCAGTTATCAACTTTGTTTACCATCTCTATCCTGAATACTCATAAATTTTGCGCAAATTATCTAAGTTCACATTATACATGGAAATCACAGACATTATTGATTTTTTTGGGGAAAGAATAAGTTCTATCCACAAGATATGCTGCCATAGCAGCAATGTTTTCCATGGAATACATTTACTCTCAATGAACACAATATTTCCAGTTTTTATTAGATTCTTCCCTTGCATGAAATGTTCTCACAAATATCTAATATATTCATGTCCTGTCATAGTGCCTTCAAATTGTTTTATTATGGCCAAAGATTACCGATGTCCACTTATGTGTTTTGTTGGCTATCTGAAGACAACAGAAGGTTTACCGGAAGTATCACAGTGAAAACCTTGATTTCTGGCAGTCATTGCTGAGTAGTCATCAAGACTCTTGTGTCTTGACTGCTGACTAATACAGCTGACCAAAAGATTACTGTAGTGGATATGTGTAATCTTGTCTTTTCTGAGGGTCAGAATTATCTTCGGCTGCATGTTCACAAGACTGTGGTAACTGTAGCACTCTGTTTCATAGTTATACCTTTAACCAGTCAATGAGACAGCTAAGAACTTGTGTGCATCTCTGCACATAATCATTTAATTATTCTCAGAGTCATTCTCTCTTAGAACAGCAATGGCATCCTTCACTGCATGGTAGATTATGTTCTTCACCTTGAGAAGAAGATACAATTTCCCAATGAAATAAGAGAATAGTGAATCATGTTTAGCTACAAAGTGAAGGTGTGATATGTTTCAAATGGTAATGTGTACATCTTAATGCTTCATATAATGTGCAAAGCTATGGTTTTCTACCACCAATTTATCAACTTCTTGAAACTATGTCACATTAAAAGAATATTGTTTACTATCTTGTCTTCAGGACAAACCCATTGAAGCTTGGGTCAGATGACATAGCTCCAAAAGTTATCAAATTCATTTCCCAAACTGAGTAAACATTGTTGACATCCCTGAGGTATAAACCCTGCTTATCCACAGTTAATGTATATTTGAGCAGAGAAGCTCCTTTTGAACCACTTAGCCACAAAGATTATAAAACTATCAAGTGTATATACCTTGTAAACTTTTCCCCATTTTAGATATATTGCTACTATATTGCTCTATCTCTCTCTCTCTCTGGTGTGTTGTGTGTTAGTACTTCAAGTTCAGTTTCAGTTAAGTTGGGACACCTCACAAAATAAGAAGTATCTTTCAGAGGAGTCACAATAACAAAGCTAGCACTTGACAAGATATCTACTAATTGTTTTTTTTTTTAATAATAATATTTTTCTTACCTGTAATTTGTCTTCATGATTAGAGTGAGTTTCTGAAAGCTGCCGAAACTCCTGTGTCAGACGGAAACAGTGATTCAGGTGTTCTGGAGACACAAAGTCCTCTGCAACTTTCACACAGCTGTGCAAATTCCGTACCTATAGGGAATAGGAAAATAGACATGATAAAATATCATTTTTGTTATTATTATTGTTTATTTTTAAATAACATAAGTGCAATAATTTTTCATTTTGACTACATGTTGTAACTCCTACAACAATTTACTTGTCAAAGGGGGTGAAGCCAATTCTTATTATTATCAATGAGGTCGACGATAACAAAAGTAATAACACTGAGCTAGTGACCATGTGCTAGGAAAATGTGTTCGAGCATATCTTGGTAAAAAATTCTCGGCATGTGGTTGGATTACAAGAAGACCCTGACCCTCTATACTTGAGGATCTAAATTTAAAGTATATCTGATGTTGAAGTAAGGCTCTCCTAAAGGTGAAGAATACAGGTGATAAGGAATGCAAACCTTCATGTAAGAATCTGTCTGTCAGAGGTGCTATATGACTATGCCTGAATTCATAAAAGGGTGAAAAAAATACAACTATCAATTAATTTCATCAGTTAATGACTATGATTAACAACATTCATTTAAGTTAGTCTGTTCTCAAGATCAATTTCATTGGTACTAGTAATCTGGATTGATTTGGTAGTTTGCTGCATGACATTTTCTATTTGAGAGCAAAATTACGTTTTTGTAATGAGCCTGATATTTTAGAATTAGTTCTAAAATGCCAGTTCTTTACTATTGTTTCAAGAAAGTCATGATGGAAGATATCAATATCTATAGCATGGATCGGACTCGGTAAATAAAGAAAATTGACAGGACTATTTTCTTATAAATACACAAATATCTCTTCCATAACAGGGTACAGTTGCTTTGACATAGAGACATGTCAATGAAGGGCACAATATACCGACCTGATGTGGAGCTCCAGCAGGAATGAAAATAGCATCTCCCAGACACTGAACAATCGTATAACCCTGAACCCCATACTCTTTAAGAAGTCTGTCACAAAGTTCTTTGTCCAAGTACCAACTCTGATCATGTATAGCATCATGGTCTGTCTCTATGATCTCACCACGCTCCTTCGCAACCTGCCAGAGAAAATACACATTTCAAAATGACATTTAGAACAGCATTTGTTTAACAGTATCATAATTACAAACAGGTACAAATAAATATATATATATATATATTAATATATATATATATATATATATATATATATATATATATATATATATATATATATATATATATAAAAGTAATGATATGTCTCTTCACAAATGGATTTGTATTTGATATAAGTGTAGTGAAACCACTGCAGGATAATTTGTAGCTAGCGCACCAGATATGATTATATACACTCTTAATATAGTCAATTCTTGCCTAATATCAATCTGAAATTTTGATTTCAGAATAAATAAAAGTGACAATCCTGTGTTGTTGCGATCCACAATGGAATTTTATGCTTCACTCACTTGACTTTCTTTTAATTCTGGAATGGTGACTAGATTTTAGTGATAAAAGAGTTGCTTTCAGCATAGTGTACAATACAACGAGGTGGAGACCTTTTTTATTCAGAAGGAAATGTCAATTAAATACTTATTTTAAGACAAACAAACTCATAGTAACTGACCTTATTGAGGAAGTCCCTAATTTTGTCTGCATCATGAGCATCATAGATGTGCCACAACGCCCCTGGGATCTCATGCACTTCCCGAACACGTCTCTTTGTAATGCTGTCACAACCAGCATCATCTATTGATTTCACTGCAGCTATTGAGAGATAACATGCAGACAATAGATAATATTTGTATGACTAGTCAAAGGACAATAAACACAAATTTTACTAAGTTATCTGGGGAAAAAAGACAACTGGTCTACAATATTGGTACATTCAATCTCTAAGAGCTACCAGTGAGTGTAGTAACAAAGATATCCATTAAACAAGTATAATATTGTTATCTGTATATAATTCCTATTATTGGATAAAGTCCTCATGACTAACACAACCTACTAATAATGTGTTCTTAGCCTTAACATCTATAATTAAATGATTGGATTCTGACAAAACCACATTGAGGAAAACAAATATACTGAATGGCAATCCTTACCTTCTTCTTGAGCCTTTCTACCTCCAGGACCATCACCAGGAACACCAACATAAACCATAACATTGACAGCATCAGAAATGTCCAAGTGCAGGTTTGTGGTGCCCTCCTTTGGAAAGTATGAAGACCCATAGGCATTGTACATTTTTGGTCCAAGATCAGGACGGACAAGAAAGTCGGGAAGGCGCGAGGCTAGATTGAGTTTCCCATTTCTCTGAGTGTAATCTGGTAGTGGCAGTGCATTCATAAGGTCATGGAATCTTGAAGGTAGCAATTCACTGAAGTCATCACCTGGTGGCCAGTCCTTCAGCTTCAATAACATAGGTGCATCATTGTTGTCTGTAGGTCGATCTAATAATGTAAACAATACAATTACTGTAAAACATTCTATTCAAGATAAAACTACCTGTATTTCTTAAAACATTTAACACAGCACATTGGTGAAATACTGAAACATCTCGACTTTGAAAATATACTTCTGCATTCGCCCACTATGAATTCAGGCATAGCCATATTGCGGCACTTCTGATTTTTGCGTGAAAGCCTGCTTACTGTTTTATTGATTTCCTCACCATACAGGCGGGCCTTCTCCGACTTCAGAAGTAAAAAAATATACTTCAGTAACACCTATGTCTACATCTACACAAGCTAGTAGCAGTTGTTGTACTAGTAGTGTAAATGATTATGGGAAGTTAACTGTGCATAATAAAATACAACTGTAATTATCACTGAACTCTTTGGATGATTTCCCTTATGTGATACAGCAGAAAACATTTGTTTCTCAGTAACTTGTGTAAATGCAATTATTGATGATAATACTAACTGTTCCTATTTTGTTTTCATTATCACATTTTGGGAGTTACCTCCAGCTAAACTCTTTTGCATTCATTAACATTTGCTTGACAAAATCTAATCGTCCAATTACATTATGAATTGATGCTGAAATAACAATTGTAGTTCTGATCAAACTTAACCATATTGTTTACACTTCTCTATACATAAATAAAAATTACGACCACTAAGCATGTTAAAAAAAATGGTGAAACTTACTTCCTAAATTTTCAAAACCGTCCCAAAATTCACCCATGGTATGACCAATGATGACATCTCCAGTTCGACAGTTGACAACTTCATTTTCAATATGACCAAATTCCTTAATAAACATCTCAGGTTTCCACAGGTTGATATTCATTTTCTTATTAGCACAAGATACTAAAACAGGCTGCAAAAGAATTCAATGTAACAATAAGAGGTACTATTTAAACAATATAGTTTAATATGTATATTTTAACATTTTAAGATGTCTCGCTGTATATATATTCCTCAAAATAATTTACATTTGTAGATTTGGTATATCATACTTCCACCATTCTTAGCACTTCATTAACCTTTCCACCCGAGTGGTTGCCAGGGCCCAAATTTGGGGTGTAAAGAATAGAACCACTGTTACCTGCCATGCATGTCGTAAGAGGCGACGAAGGAGGTTTGGCTGAAATCGGATGCACATGTCCTAAACTTGTAGAAATATATGTGTTTAGGGGCCTACAAACCAATGTGCAACGTATACACGTTCTTGGCAAAGATCAAACATATCACAAAGAGTGATTAAAATTGGTCGTAAAGATCGACGAAAAGAAGAAGAGATTAACCTTTCTATTTCACACTTCCACCAGACTTGGGTATCTCACACTTCCACTGCCTTAATGAAGATGGTATGTACTTACAGCCACTTTTCTTCACCGTATTTAATATTTGGTATAGTCAGGGGTGAACAAAAATCATCATTGGAAGAAACAACAATTAACCCATTTCAAACTGACGTCCAACAAATATCAGTACTACAAATAAATACTTGAATGTCTGGTCCCTAAATCTGTGATCAGAGTCCACTTCTAATGTAAGGTCTTCAAAACAAGCTGATGCAAACTGTCAACCGTGCACATATATTCTGGTATGTAAACTGTCAACCGTGCACATATATTCTGTTATACAAACTGTCAACCGTGCACATATATTCTGGTATGCAAACTGTCAACCGTGCACATATATTCTGGTATGCAAACTGTCAACAGTGCACATATATTCTGGTATGCAAACTGTCAAACTTGTCCATATTTTCTGGTGTCTTTTATGTTGATGCAGCCTTTACATCACAAGATCAAATTATATATCATGTGAACCTCAATGAAAATAGTAAGGAATAAAATTATTTGTAAAATATTTTTTTACATCTAAATATTTTTTACCTGTCCTCTTTTCCACTGCTCCTGGAAAATCTGTAGGTTGCCTTTGTGGTGGCCATCATGCAAGCGTAGCAACCTGCCATCACAAAGCCACGAGTGTGGAACATCTGGATATAGCACACTTGTCTCGGTCAAGTTGTGTATCATGATTGGCATCTCCCGCTTCCAACCACCAAGTCGTGGAGTGTAGTGAAGAAACTTGAATGGTGCCCCACCATCTGTGCAGCTTTTCTCCACAACTGACTGTATGATATCATCAAGTGTACTAAGTCCACTGCTCTTTTTAGACTTTTTATCATTTGTAACCTTAGGCTGAAAAATAATAATTGACAAGTCTTCACAAAACTGCCAAGGAAATATATTGCATATGGTAAATCCATTCCCATTCATTAAGCTCAGGACATTGAAGCCAATAAATGTGTATATACTAACATTCTCTATAGGTTTCGTTACAAAACACACTACTACAGACAACTTGGAAGATCAGCGGAATAGGATAGCAAATGTAACTTTAAAAGTGTTGAACATTATAGCTAGATTTAAATTCCCGTGTGAAGAGAGGTACATCTGCGCTATATATATATAAATATATATATAACTCCAATAACATGTTTCTTACAGAACTTCACTTTCATGACAGCTCTCCTAAATACTGCTCATTCATATGCAATGTGACCGGGCATCTGATGCATATATATATATATATACATTTATAAATCCTGGTCTACATTGACATAAATTTACTACAAGACTTTATTATTATAACATATTTTTGTGTGAGGTGAGGATGCATATTTAGTTTGATAAGCAATCATCATTGTCCATCTTTAAGAAATATATAATTTTCAAAATATGTTTAAGGGATTGGTCTTGAAAATCAAGATTCTATTTTCGTTGTTTTCATATTAACATAAAATTTGTATAAGCATTTTGAAAGAGTATGACTTAGAATAGTAGAAAAAATTAGTAAAAAAAAATGTCAAAGTGTTGCCATGGAAACAATACAAAATGCCAAAAAAAATTTCAAATCCTAAGGCTCTGAATCTAATGAATGTAAATGAATTCTGTTCTCACTCTAAGGTGCGCAATTGTAATATCTAAAATATTACACATAATTGTTAGAAAATATTAAATATTTATTTTTTTAAATAAATTTTGGGTAAAAATTCCTCAAAATTTGGTTAAAAATATGTTTTTGGGGGTGTGTTTACATAAAAATGTAATATTTAATATATCCTAAAAAGGATGTGTAATTTTGTAGATATTACAATTGCTCACCTTAGAGTGAAAACAGAATACATTTATATTCATTAACTTCAGAGCCTTAGGGATTTGAAATTTTGTGCTTAGCGGCCATTTTGTATTGTTTCCATGGCAACGCATAGATTTTTTTACTAATTTTTTCTACTATTCTAAGTCATAATCTTTCAAAATTTTTATACAAATTCTACATTAATACCAAAGCAACGAAAAAAAGTTTCAAGATCAGAATCCCCCCTTAATTGGTCTAAACTCTTGATTATCTTCAAACATTAACAACAATCTACCTTTCCAGCAGTTTTAGTCAGCAACTCCCTCAGTGTAGAGCAGCCAGATTTTTTTTCAGTTTCCTCTAAAAGTTCATTGGCTGGTATCACTGCTTTATCCAACTTTCTCTTGACATCAGACTTGTCCCTGTCAGAATTTGGTTCCATGGATGCAACTTCAGCTAGGATACTCAATGGAGAAGAAGTGGTGTCTGGATTGTAAGTATCTAAATTTTTCAATTGGTTTGATTCCTGTTTCTTAGACTTTGAATTCTTGTTTACATATTCCTCTGAACCAAAGCCATTGGGAAGTTTTCGAGTGTTAACTGCATTCAACAGTTGCTGGAAAAAACATAAATAAACAAAAATCAAACAAAGCCAAAGCTAAAATTAAAAAACAAATTTTGAGAACAAACAACCCAAAAACATGCACATTCAATCATTCTGAACAATCCTGGCCAGGAAAAATTTTAATCAATCTCTCTGGAAAAATATTTTGATCTCTCCACTCAGGGAACAAACCATGTACTTTTGAAACAAGAGGTGAGCACCTTACCTTCACGACACAGAGGGCAACCTTCTCTCCTCCCCAAATTTGAAAGAGACATAACAAATAATTACAAGACTACATAATCACATATATATTCTGAGCATACCTGGTTGATGCCATTCTTAGAGATGACTTTGTTTTCAACATTGCTTCCACCACATGGACAATTTGATGGAATAGACCATTTGGTGCGGATGTCATGGATGAGTCTGCCAAGCTCCCATAGAGCTGTAAGTAACCAATGAACAATATAATATACCCATCTGCAAATATGACATACAATAAGAGAGAACAGACCATGTAATTAAAAGATTTTGATTTCCTTAATACGATCACACAGCATGTTCTCAAAATGTCACTATCATCACAGCCCAACTGAAAGATTCCTAATGTCTTGTTACTGTTCTCTTGGTCATATCCCGCCTTGTTTTCCAGGGACCATGTCTTCCAATATTGCTCTCTAAATTAATGAATCAGGTTTCAAGATAATTTATTGATTATAATACCAATATTCCATGATGTTCAGGTTTTGTTGGATGTTCATTTTCTTCCTCTACTTTGTTCAGGATTTTCTAAGAATTTTCCTGTAGCACTTAATGATTTCATTTTCAACTTCAGTGTTTGTGTAAAGGTTAATGATTCATGTCCATCACAGCAAAGAAAACCGTATGTCAATAAAAGTTTTACTTTTATTAACCTACTTGTGTTGTGCCATAGGTTTTTGTTACTAATTAACATATGAATTGTCATGGCCAGTCTCCTTACTATATAGTCTCTATTTTTTTAAATTATGGAACAAAAACATACATTTCAATTACTTCATTATTTATTTAGGCATTTTTGATTTAGCATATTGTTTTGTCAGAGGACATAATCTCAATTTTTTTTATGTCCTCAAGTCAAGACCTCAAGCCAAAAGGTTCTCAGTTTTTTAAATGGACAAGATTATGGAACCCATGGTGTAACGTCAAAGTGTTGATGGACTGACAACTTAACAAGACCAACCAAATCAATCCATCACATGTAAGGTAGACACTAGAGAGAGAGAGAACTTACCATCACTAGGAATGATCTGTGTCAGCATCATTTCACTGGCTTTATGTGCCTGTCTATTTAAACTGCATGTCAGCCACTTGTCATCAATAAGGGCCTCTGAAAATTCAGAAAGTGATACATGTGCTAAAAAAAAGAAAAAAAAGAAGTATCTCAAAATAGATTTAGGATAAGTATTAGAAGTTAATAGTCATGTGACTGTGTAGGACATGACATTTCTCATGGGACAGTGCAGTGGAGAACGAGAGCAAACATTTGTGGCCCTACATATTTGTAGAGACCTCAAGCATGTTGAAGAATACACAGTGTACCACCCACTTTCCCCATATCTGAATGAGTCATAGGTAAATCTCCTCCTGAGTATAAAGAGCCAAAATGAAATACGCAGGAAAGAGCCTGATACTCATGACACTGTATAAATTATTTTTTTTTAATGCTGGAGAACAATGGTAAATTAAACATCTAGACTGTCACCAGTTCAAACAATATCTCTCTCTTGTGCCTTTTTAACCCATTATAATATATGTTATAATAATAAAGTTTTGTAGTAAATTTATGTCAATGTAGACATGATTTATAAATATATATATATGCATCAGATGCCTGGTCACCTTGCATATGAATGAGCAGTATTTAGGAGAGCTGTCAGGAAAGTGAAGTTCTGTAAGAAACATGCCATCAACCAGCTCATGTCAAGTATTCCTATCTTTAGCTAGCTCATGCAACTCCTTCCAGCTCTTGCGTATATTGGTAATCGCTGTCTCAAAATCGCTTCTCCATATGTATTTCTAGATTTTCCTTTCGATTACCCTGCGGTTTGTCCAATCCCAACACCAGCGTCTTTTCTTTACCTCTTATTTGTGACCCTATCATACCATTTCAGTTCCTCTATTCTGTGCAGACACCAGTTGATGAATGTTTGCAATTTATGCGTTATTGTTTTAGTAGTTCTCAGAGTTTCTGACCCATACAGCACAACTGTTTTAACATTTGGAGTTAAAATATATTCTAATTTTGGTTCTAGATTTGATTTCTTTAGACTTCCAGATTTCCTAGTGCCATGAAATGATCTTTGATGTTTCACTCGGAGATTGGGTTTTTGCTTATCAAATCTGATCATCTTTGTCTTTCCCTTATAAAAATTTAGCCCTAGTTGTTGTAAACTCCAGTCAAGTGTGTTTACCAAGTTTATACTGCTTCTAGTTATATGCATAAAACAGGACGGTTATATTATTTGCAAAGTCTAGATCCTCTAGCTGCTCTGCTAGAGTCCATTGAATTTCATTACTAGTGGTAGTTACTGTTACCCTCATAATTCAGTCTATAAGTTCAAATAATCTAAGAAGAATCCTCCGAAAATTTTGACCAAACAAAATCAGAAACCAAGAACTGTTCAACATGTGAAACCAGGAGGAGATGCACACTGTGATACAGAACAGGAACAAACACATCCTATATCAAATTAGAATGGAGCTGTACAATATTTTAAAATCCTCAGTTGTTGCCCTTCAGTGAATACATGGTAAATGAGAGCTGATACCCTTCCCTAAGCTGGGGGCTGAATTGAACAACTCAAGCAATCCACTGTTCTACGGAGAAGCGAAAACCATAATCCACCAAAAAACACACCTCACAGTGGAAAAAACACATGGCAGTAAATGGTAGATTTGACACAATTCACCACTTTCAAAAACATCAGCAGACCACTGGGGTATCTTACAGATTCAGTGCTTCTTACACAAACATATGTCTACATGAAACCAGAATTCTGACTCCCAAACACAAACTTCAGGATTGTCCAGTCTACAATGACCCAAGATGAAGATTATGGCCAGAGGTTGCAGAGCTGAAGCTATGGGGCAGCCGCTCTGACCTGGACAAGACAGTGGAGTTCATACTGGAGACAGGATTGAATTTCTAGCATGACAATAGACCTACCTGCCCACAGAAGAAGAAAGTGATACAAGACAGATGCTGGAAATGACACATACTCAGCTGAGATTCAGAGACAGTTACAAGAACTGTAATGCAAACAAGCTAAATCAGATTAAACAAGCTGTCATTCTGTGGCACAGAACACAAATTGACCCGAGCCATATTTATACACAATTCAAGATTGGTAATTCAACCATATGTACAAATTTTGAATTTCTTTACTTATAAAGCTTGAACACCAATTCTCAGATGAGTACTGGAGATTAAACTGTACTGTAGATTAAACTATACCAGGAAATGAACACATCTACTAGTACTCAAACCTAGCTCATTACATCAACTGCCAATAATAAGGCAGAATTAACAGTTAACATGCTCTAGAAATGACAACTTACTTTTAGCTTCCTTGACACGAACTTTGTAGCAGTCAAGGCAGACCACAAAGCCACATTTATGACACACCCAGTGCATATTAAACAATGTGGTGTCACAAACGTCACACATTTCTCGGACTCCCATGACAGCTCGTTTCCATACTATTTTCACTGAAAACGATAAAGATTGACAAAATCAGTCACTGTATTCTTAATGATCACTACAAGGAATACGAAGCACATAAAATTAGTTACAGATAAATTTCTGTTATACAAGCCATGACATCCATATATGTCAATGTAATGTTTATTCATCATCTTATATCATTTACTGCAAAAAAGACAACTTATGTAATTTACTATAAAATCAGATAATGATAAAACGGGTACATGTACACACCCATCCTGTGAACGAGCAAGCCTCACCACTTAGCCAGAAGTCCTATCATATTTATTTAAGTAGCACACAATGATGTAAAACAAGTAAATGTGACATTCACAATTAAAATGTGACTATGATAGATTTGTGCGCCACTACAAGAACTTACCATTATCTCCAGCCCAGGACTTGGCTTCCCTCTCTTGCTCCACAAGTTCACAGAATTTATCACCAACTTTAGCAATGATAAACTTTGAGTTTTTTACATCAAGCACTGGTTCTTGAACTAAAGAAATGAATACATCAAGAATTACAACAAATACTTCCAAGCAATATGAATAGAAATACTCCCCAATAAATACTTGGAAGTTTTTCTAAATATACCAAATACCATGAGAATGCTATAAAGGAGAGAAGTCTTATCAAGTCTAGACGGAGATACAGTCTCAATGAAAATAGTACTTCAACAACTGAACTGGTTGAATATTAACCATTACCATAAAAACATCTGCAATGATCTTCAGTAGTTTTTACATGAAACCTCTTCTTATTCAAACACTCCATATCGATCACCTGTTAACCATTCTGTGTGATCTGAGCCTAAGAGCGATTGTACATTGTGCCAGCTATGCGCCTACAAGTAAGCCAGAACATCCGATTTCTGCGACACTTCTTCTTCGTTCAACTTTTGCTATGCGACTACTCCGGTATGTGTCATAAACAGGGCGGTGCGCTTGAGGTCTTCACCGGTTCCCCATAGTTTGTCTTGTAGTGTTGTTTCTGTTGGCCAGATCTCCAATCTCTCACTACTCAGACTAGGCAGTCTTGCAGGATGTGCTCTGGGGACTGCTTTGGTGCTCCACAGGTGCAGGCAGCCGAGTCCCTGAGACCCATTCTGTGGAGGTGTGCTCTGAGACTGCAGTGTCCCGTTCTAAGTCTGAAGATTGTGGTCTGTGCTTTTCTGTTTAGTGTATTTATGCTGTCGTGCTCTGGCCTGTATCCTCCATTTGTTTTTCTCAGATCATTTTCCTGGATTGTTTCAGGAGAGTCTTTGCTTCTGTAAAACTTTGTGTTGGGTGGTGTTGTGTTAGGCTCCCCAGCCTTTGCGAGTTTGTCAGCCTTTTCGTTTCCTGGTATGCCACAGTGAGCTGGTATCCACTGTAAGACCAGTTCGGATTTTTTGACAACAAGCTGATATTTTGCCGTATGTCCTGAATGAGCTTGTCTTGTCTGGGACTTGAGATAGCCTGGAGAACGGATCTTGAATCGCTAAAGACTGCAATATTTTTGCTGACACTTGCTGGTCGTTGAGAATCTGTATGGCTGCAAGAAGGGCTGTTGCCTCTGCTCCAAAGTTGGTGCATGTTTCTCCTGCTGCCAGAGAGTGTGTTTCTGTGTTTCCTTGAGGGTGAGTGATGTAGATTCCGCTGCCTCCTTTTCTGGTAGCATCTGTAGCTGAGCCATCTGTGAACACATGTGTCCATGTGCTGGTGGGATATTGCTCTGTAGCATTTGGAGTGAAATGGCTCTTTGCTCTGTCTCTGTTTGTATTTTTTGGAGATTATTCCTGAGACTTCTAGGTGTATTTGGGCCGTGTTTGGTAGCATGTCCATGGCTCTGGTATTATGGGTTCCCACATTTCTGGGTCAGTTTCTAGGATGTCTGTATGTTGCATATGAAATTCTCTGGCCAGATGGTTGGGACTTTTCCTTGCAAGTCTGTTTTTGTTTTCTCTTGGAATTTTGTGTGTAGAGGATGTTCTTTTAGCCGTTTTAGTTTTTCAAACTGGGTGAGTGTTTTAAATTTTCTGAGGAGTTCTAGAGGCTCTATGTCTGCGGTTTTTCCATTTCTACGATAGGACTGCTTTTCATTGCTCCCAGAGTTATTCTTAGGCCCATGTTTTGTACCTTGTCTAGTTTGTGTGTGTTTGTTTTGGCTGCTGTTGTCCAAGAGCTGGAGCCATATTCCATGATGGTCTGACTGCTCCCGTGTAGACCTGCTTTAATATTTTTGAATTTGAGCCCCAGGACGTGCCAGCTAGTTTCTTCATCACAGCAAGTCTTTGTATGGCTTTTCTTTGAATTTTGTCTATGTTTGGCTTCCAGGTAAGTCTGCTGTCTAGGTTATTCCAAGGAAGGTGGGTGTATCTGTTTGGGGTATTGTTTCGTTTTCTAAATTGATGGATACTTTTTCCTTGTGTGGGGAGAGGGAAAAACAGTTGCTGTGGTTTTTGTGTGGTTAATTTTGAGGCCCCAGTTTTTTGTCCAGTTCTCCACTTTTTCCACTGTTTTTGTAGTAAATATGATGTTTTTGAGTGTGTTCTGCAGCTGTCCAGATTGCGAAGTTGTCTGCATGTAGGCTGTTTGAGACCTTCTGGGGGCAGCATTTGGTGATGTTCTGCGACACTTAATTTACTAAGGTAGCTTCCCTCTGCCCCTACTTCAGTCGCTCCTTAGGCTGGTGGTACTATTATTTGCTTCCCCTTGTGGGCCCCGGCACCACACGGGCGCAGTGCAGAACAATGTGAAAGGTATACTTCAGAGACAAACAAAAACACAAAAGAAGGCCCGTCTTCTGTACCAAATGTAAAAACTATTTTTTTCACCACTTGTTCCAAAATGCTAGCCACAAATTTAATGGTTAGGAACAGAGGTCATATCATTTTTTTTATTCTTCTTCTTTGCATTCACTCTACAACTTCTTAACCACTTCTTGTGATCTGAACCAGAGAGCATAAGAATATTATGTCACTGCTATTGATCTGCACCACAGAGCATATGTATTATGTATGTTGTGTCACTGCTATGCACATGTCCAGCACAACCATTTCAGACAAATGTGATATTCAGGTTTACCTTCCTAGCACATGGCAAGTTTCCACACTGACTACACTCAGTAATACTAAAGTTGCCCACCACAGTGTAATACTGTTGCAGAAAGATATATAGACTGAAATGTCCCAAGATATTGCCAATGGGATATGCTTTGCTCAGGGTACTAATTCCTTGTAGTACAGTTAGTTGTGTACAAGAAAGAAAAAGATTTAAAAAATTATTGCATGTTTTTATTTTTTAACCAAAGATAAAGAGCTCTGATGGTAAATTATAATAATACCTGGGAAACGAGGAAGCCAAGGTTCAATATCATCAGGGTCAGCATCTGATAACTCTGAAAATCCATCAATTGTAACTATTCCACGAGAATTGTACTTCAATCTGAAATAAATGAAGTTATCAAGCACTTGTATTGTTAGTTCTGATCAGTCTATACCTATTTAATACTTCAAATGACATCACATATTTTGACAAGTATTGAAAACCATAGCTTTGATATGAATTATCACTAGGACATGGAAGTTCTGAAACAGCATTTATTCAGTTAGCTTTATATCATCTCACTGGAGACCTTATCAGTTATATGAGGACTATCATCATAGCACTCCGGACATGTCCATAGGTGCTCCGATCTTAGCAAATCCAGCAGCTTTTAGCGACCCAACACGCCAGTTCGATGTTGATTATTCAATCTCTTTGCATATTTAGTATGTTGATCTTTTCGGGCTGCACCAAAATTGACACCATCTCTTTCAATCTGGTCAGCGAGTGGGATTCACAGCCCTGAACTGGAGACCGTGTTCCATTTGATAAGATTCTGCTACCTATATTGCACATATGTTATGTCCTTAATTATACAGACTTGTGATGTCTTGGCTGATAGATGTTCTGAATGCAAGAAAACTTTAACAGTAAATTATCCCAGAAGCAATCAAAGATAATGCCAATTAACCATTTAAAAAATATTGTGACACTGACAGAAAAAGTCAATCTCAGATATGGTCAATGGTAAAATAATTAAAAAAAACTAGTACTGTGTGGGGACAGCTAGGACAACATTTCGATTCTCAGCTCAACATTTAAAAAAATACCAAATATGTATTAAGTATCTCAAGATTTTGTATACAGTTTTGGTTATCTGATATTCAACAATCTGTTGAGATAGGAGTCATGAGCTTCAGTTGTCTTACCATACATTGTCAACCAGGTATTTGGTGGACTTTTACTTTTGAATTCTGGCTAAGAGGAATGTAGCTGAGATAGCAACCTGCATTATTTGTCATCCCAGAGTGCTCTCCCAGGAAATTGTTTCCTGTACAAGGTTGTTTTCACCTTCCCCAGTTAACATCTATCTATCCATCACTGGGTCCACTGCGTATATTCTGTCAGCTATTACCATGGCTAAGACTGGAGCACAGAAGATTTCTGCTAACACTGTACAATGCTAGGTTCTCAGAATAATGCAATAAGAATAATAATAAAATAAGGGACACATAATTTGTTGATTCAATAAGTGAAAATATAACTAAAATAAATCTCAATTGTATCTCTCTTTTTTTTGCTACAATAGTACAGGTTGGTGTATTGCTCTCTTTCACAAGTCTATGTTTCTCATTACTACTGACCATATGATAGAGAGTATGCAACATAGATCACAGAAAATTTGACATGCTTGAGCATTTTTTAAACATGACTTCCAATAACATTTACTACAGTCTTATTGTGATATTCTATGATGCTCATTTCAATCTTCTTTATTTCTTTTCATATAACCCCTTCATTTTCTCTCATAAATTTGGCTGTCTGTATATGATGATTCATTGCTCCTTTTATGTATTATTTTTCTCTTTTCATCATTAGAAGTTGAAAACATGTTTTCTATAACTTCCTATTTTTTGCAGAATCAAGACTGCTATGATTTTATCTTGTCAAAATGTTAATGGGGTATTCCGTGCAACACAACATCAAGGACACCACAACAAAGAATTTTTAAAAATCTCAAATTCCTACCTTCTAAAGGCATAAAATCTACAGAAGATATTGGGCAGTTTCTTGCTCCTCTGACCTGGTGTCATCTTACACTCTCTGCACTTTGTCAGTTTTGGAGTGATTTCGCTGCAGGGACCATCTTGAATAAATGGCATCATTGTCCTTTTGAGTGTGGTTACATTCATTTTCACTAGAGGTTTGCTGAATGAAGAACCTGCAAAGAAAAGATATAATCAATTTTGTAGGGGTTAGAACACCAAGATCTCAGAGGCATAGAATGTGTCAAAACACCAAGATTTGATGGACATAGAATATAACAAGAAATACAAACAAATTATGATAACAAATTGTTATATAAATTGTAGATACTGAAGGAGGCTAAATAAATTCAGACTTAACAGGGAACATACAAGAGGTTAGAAGCAGACATGTCACAACAATGTTATTTTTAGTTTCCTTAGCACTATCAACCAAGTTAAGAAATCTTTGTGATCTGTGTTGAGAAAAGTGCCACCTCCTCAAGGCTCCTACAGCATGTAGGACAGGTCCATCCAAATTAAGGTCAAATGAGTTGCTCGAGTTTGCCTGACCTGTCATTCCTAGGTGTCATCCAAATTTTCTGACACTGAATGTAATTCAAACTATATTGATCACATTTTAAGTCACACATCCCAGCTTCTATATGAACCTGAACAGCATGAGCAAGCTATGTCAATTTTTGTGACATGAGGCTGGTCTGAATAATGAACCCTCTCAACCATTTTGGAACATGTATCATTTTCATCTCCAAGAAATTTGGGAAACATTTGACTCAGAACTTATGTTTACATCAGTCATGTTGACAGAAACAATAAATGAATTGCACTGACACATATCTGTTTTGCTTTCCACATAACAGTACAGGAACATCAGCCATTAATAAATAGTTGTTCTGGGCAATTTTGGCAGCTTGACTTTGGCGTTTCCACATACAGACCAACTTTTACGCAATTGCAGCAACCAGTATCTCTGCCATTTGCACTGCTTCTGTGCCGACTATCAATCTCTAGATGGCAACCAAGATACATGTGTAGGCAGAGCCACTCTTGAGATATTGTTCGCCTGTTGCGCGAAATATCTCATTCCATTTGTAGCTGCACTTACACTACTACCTAATCTAATGGGTAGTTTTCTTTCCATCTCTACACACTTTAACTACCTCTAAAACCACTTGATAGAAAAAAAAAGAATAGCAACCAATTACAAGAATGTTTCTTTTTGATGAATGCTTACTAAGCAAATAATAAATATTAGCTATTGTAATAATTTGTGTGTGCATCTAATGTACTAGTTATACAAAATGTTTTATATTATTGATTAAAATCTATTTTGAAACGCTATAAAAGTATGAGCTGCAATAAACTTCCCAGAGCCTACCATTGGTTTTTGTTTCCAAAAATGGATAAAACAATCATGCCGAAACTGCTGTATAAATTAGACATAAAAATGTCTTTGAAATATGTTTATAAGTTTGGTCTATAAATCAAACAGTTATGTCTCATAGAATTTGATGCCTGGACTTACTTTTTTTACTATCCTTTGAAAGTTCTTTGCTCCGTCTTGTTTGCTTTTTCTTGTCCTTAATTTCCTTGCTCAAGCCGCTGTTGTTTTTCAAAGTTGTACAGGTTGTGCTACTTGATGAAGTGGAAGATGCTGGTGACATGTTGCTCTCTGATAATGCTGGAGACAAGTTTGACCGATCTGAGAATGAAGACTGTGAGCAGTCAGCTGCTGATGCAGCTATCAACCTACTGTTTTTCTCCTTGGATGGCTGAGGACTGCTATCACGAGACTGCTTGGATGAACTGTATAACTGCTCTTCTTGCTTGACGGTCTGAGAGTCATCCTAATATAACATGCAATGACACAATTCATTTTTTAAAAGTTCAGAAACAAGTAATAATTACCAGCATGACAAAAACCAACTAAATAATGCTGGTATATGTACAATACAATAGTCACACAAACTGACCCAATGTACAACTTGTTATTTATTATAGTATTCAATAACAAAGCTTTAGAAAATTATGGTCTGAGACAACTCTGACCGTCTGCTCTATGACCAATAAGGTCTGACATGCTACAGAATAACTCAGATGTGATATTACAGAGTGGGGATAAGTTCCTATAGTCTTATCAGTAATATATCTGTACATTGTCCTATTGGACATACTTCCAATTTAACAGACATTGGGTGAGAACTAAAAACTCAAATCTATTTTTAAACATGGTTTCGTTACTTGATACCATAATGAAAAACTGACATATAGTGTTAGGAACAATTTCAGAATGCTGAATTAAATAACTACTATAAATGTGTGTGATAAGTTCCAGTCATATGTTGCACTGGAAATGGACAAGACTGGGAGATTCAACTGGTCAGAACAAGAATTGAGAAGAATGAACTTAAAGCATTCACCTATCAAATATCTGACATTATTTCATGCTCTTGCTACATGTTTAGTCAATTTATGTAATTTGGTTATAATGATGGTAAAGAAATGGTATAATGTTCACCTCTTCACTTTTCTATGCAATCAGAGTATTTAACTACATGAGCAAAAGAATATACAAATAATTGGGCATTTTCCAATAAATCTACTCATTCAGTTATTTATAACAGTAGTTCTCTTCTTATGCCATTAGTGATCTATGCTCAGATATCTGAACAACAAGATGAGTTGCCTACATGAATCCAATTGTCAGCGGGAGATCCTCACAGGTGCCCTACAATTTCTCTGTCAGATTAATCACACAGTCATGTTTAAGACCTCAAATCTTTGAAGATGGAACAGGTTTGATGGATGTATTCAGGAGTCTGGGGGGCCTTTTGGCATGTGCATTGGTAAGATTTCAGTTTATGAAGATGTGCTTGCAATCTGCAGTGTCCTGTGCTAAAGGTGGTGGTTTGTTGGTTTCTGTCAAACTTTAAAGTGGGATTTTGTAGATAACTGCTACCTGTTCTATGACTTCATGCACATTTCCCTTTGATAAGTGTTTTTGCTTCCCTCATTAAGATTCTGTGGTAGAACTGTTACTTTTTGGTGCATACTTTCCCATGTCTATCTGCTGCCTCATTACATGCAATGCCACAGTTTGCTATAGTCCACTGCAGTGATAGTTTGTTGTTGGAGGATAGCTGATTTAAGTGTCCAATCGAAGATTCTATTTAGCTGCCACTTTATACCATTGAACAAAATGTGAATTGAAAAGCTAACAATTAATTAAAGTACAGCACAAAGGATACAAAGTTCAATCAATTATTTCCATAATGTATATTTTTTTTAAGCACAAAGTTGACATACGTTTTACAAATGTTATAATATAAAGTCAAAGAAAATGTCTAAAACATTGTTTAAGGTTACCTTGGATTTGATTTCTTTATCAGTTTTATTACGCTTGCTGCTGTTAGTTTTTTTCTGTGAAATATTGCTAATGCTGCTGTTGCTAAAGGTTGCTGGTGATGTAGATGTGGGTACCTCAACATCAGACCTGGCTTTCTTTAAAGACCCGCCTGCTACCTTGCGTGATTTTGATCTTTTCTTTTGTCCAATTATTTTAGATGAACTCTGGACAGTGTCAAATATAGAAATATTAACCATAGCAAGATGACATAATCAGCATCACATACAATCTGTAATGCACAACAACTTCTGAACCATGAGTAGAAAAACAAAAAGTTGTGATTGATGTAATTCATTTACAATAACATGTTTTATGAGAGCTAAATTCTCTGTTGTTAAATCCTCACTCTCCAAAGCGACTTAGTTTGCATCCCCCTGTGGGAGCCACTATTTTCCAGTGATCTGTGATCTCAATATAGGCAAGATCAGAGTTTCTAGTCCTATCAAAGATGGATGATAAAATGTAGGTCTGTGTTCATATCAAGCATGTAAAAGACCCATTGGCGTTTAAAAATCTAAACATTACTAATTTATTATTATCAATTCATAGCCATGGATTTTTTATGTGTGGTTCTGCTTTATATATATATATGAAAATGAATGAAAATCGTGACATATCCTAAAGGACGTAGCCATCAACCACAGTAAACAAGTCGATTTTCTAGGCACCACATCTACGTTCAGTAGTTTGCCATTGCTTTCTGAACGGTGAGGTCTGCTTTTACCTTTTGTAAAAATCCCATGGAAACGAATTTGCTTCCAAACTTGCCCACCATGGGGTTTGAACCAGGTACACTTGGGTCTGTGATCAAGCTCACTACCGCTTGAGCTACAGACGCTCTACTATTTTATATATATTCCAGTATACATAGCTGACTGTATAAAATAAACAAAAAGGAAATTTCTGGAACTCTAGTAACTCAGCAGAAAATGAGTATCAGTGTTAAGTGCACTGCAACTTTAATTTCATTAAAAGGAGCTGAGCATCTATGGAGGTGTCGCAGAGCATAGACAACAATTCTATTTAGTTTGGAAACATGGAGGCTTACATACAAAAACCAACCAGTAACACGGTTCACTAAATAAAAATCAATTTCTTTTGTTTGTATAAGAGTGTGTTTTAGATAACTGTAACAAATTTAATGTGTGGTTGCAGAATGATGGTAGTTGTGTTATCAGTAATGATAAAACAACCTCTGCTGTAATACTAACAACTTAAATATTAACGCTAACAAAGCTAGATAGTATACCATTAATCATTATCCACAACTGATGCAATATGTAAAGGTCAACATGCACTATCTGATATACATAGTTTCGTTTTTATTGGCAGTCATTTGGCAAGTGTGTAACTATGATGACTTCTGAGTTTGTGCTTGTTTCTCTTGCCTGATGTGGTGGGTTAACACCTTACTTGACTAGGGGGTATGCCTAGTTTAAGGTGGGTGGTAGATGACCAGTGCAGCTGAATAGCTACTCCCACCATCAAAAGCAATATGTGGCACCCTCATCTTCTCCAATTTGGGAGGACTTATAACCCTTGACTGACACTTTCTGTGTTGCACATGACCTGAAAGCAAGGATAACGTGGCCTCTCCATTTATGTCCGCCAGTCTAGTTTGGGCAGCTGATATTTTTTCTTCCCCCATCCAAAAGCGCTTGAGTTTTTCAGCTCTTCAGCCTGGTGCCATGGCCACCATAACCCTTCAGTTCGGTGCCACGAACACCGTAAATCTGGGGAATCTGTGACTTTTCTGCCATCCCGCGGAATTGAACCCGCGCACACAGAGAGATAGTCACCCGTAGTCCAACACGCTACGAACACGCTGGGCAGACAGCTGATATAAGGAATGTGCCTTTGCAAAAAACAACCTCCATACCCTACTGCTATAATCCAAAGGACAGTTCATACGGTTGGACTTCAGCAATGTTTGCATAGTCTGCCAAAAGGTGGAATGGAATACACCTGACCATCAACTGGCTTAAGGTTCCTCCATCTGGATTTGTGGTTTACTCCTCTAATCTTCTGCATAACCATGCTGACCAACAAGGCTGTGGGAATTTTCTATCAGGGTTTACTCTCCAAAAAGTCTGTAGCTCTCCAAAAAGCCCCAAAAGTTGGTATGTTTGATGACAATTGCAGATATGTCATATGGTAACAGTGTGAAACATCTTATCTAACATATCGGATATAGGAGAAAAATATCACAAGTCACTCATATCATTAAGATAATTATTCAAAGCTCATAGACAGTTCAGTTCATGGTTAGTTCAGTTGAACATAACTGGCCTTGGGTTAGGCTGGGGACAGCCAAAGGCTGGGAGAGGAACTCCAGATAACGCTGGTGGTACTGAACGATGTGACATAAAACACGCTTCTTGGCAACGGCTGTTTATGTATCACAATAAGAACGATGAAATGGCAGAAAAAGAACGATCGAGAGAACATAAAATCTACAATATAAGGGACATTATATTCACAGAAATGGGGTCTCTGGGCGTAGAGGGTAGGTGCTCGTCTCTCGTTACAACGGTACTTGGTTCGCTCCTGCGGAGCCATCAGGATATTTTTCCAGAGATCCCTGATCTCAGTGTAGGTGAGATATATAAAGTCAGGTTCCATGTTCAAACTGAGCATGTAAAAGTACCTTCGACAGTTCAAAATCAAGAAGAGCAGTCTGGTAAGCTGCTGCCATGGCAAAATTCATTAGAAAGCTTAAAAAATAAAATTCCTACAAAATATTTTCACTATCTTCTAAATTACTTCAGGGACCCACGTCGCTGCTACAGAGTTTGTGCACTACCTTTGAGATCTTCATGAGTAAGAAAGCGATTGGAGCGCACATGGTTACTCACCAAAGTGCAATGGTGATGGTCCTATCAATCAATCAATATTCAAAGAAAATATTTGACTGAAGAGAGCAGCAGAGGATAGGGTACACACAACACAGAGATATGATCAGACAACTTTAATAGCAGTATATATGGAGACTGACTAGCTTGACCTGAAAATGAATATATCTAAATGTCTATTCTAAAAGTCTTGTATAATGAACTTTTATCATAAATTACTAAGTACAGTATTTCTTTGATTCTAAAATTCACCTTAATTTAAGCACCACCATCAGGAACCAAAAAAATGTGACCACAATAAATGTAAATAATATTTTTATAACACTAAAATTCAATTTACGCATAGCACTATGAGCAGTTACTCGAGCCCAGTCTCGTTCTGCAGATGTAGCACGGTATACATGCTGATGGTTCCTGCAGTTTACAGGTTAAATTCCTCATGCTGCACCTTAGATATTTAGCCCTGCGTGCACTTTGTGGGTCAATTTACTAGCTTATATTATTCATCACTTTCTTATGAATCTTGGATCCGGGCACCTGAATCAAAATCTGCCTACTTATTATTCAGAGCAAAATCCTGATAAGCTGTCATTTTCATTATCTCACGATATGTTTTTTGGTTAGGGTATGAGTCAGCTTTCACACCCTCCCTTTATAACCAAGCAGATATGACATCATGCTACATCGTAGCACAGTAGATGTGGTACTATAAAGAGGATTTGATGTACCCAAAATCGAATCAGACCCAAAATCGAATCAGTAAACTATCTGTACAAATTTGCACACAATTATTTCCCTAGATTCTCAAGGGCTGGGTTTAATTTCAGCACTTTATGGAAACTTAATTTTTCTTCTTCTTCAAACACTCCATATCGACTATGTGTTAACCACTCTCTGTGATTTGTATGTTATCTGAGCCTAAGAATAATTGTGCACTGCGCCAGTTATGCACCTACAAGTAGGTCAGCACATCCGATTTCTGTGACACTTTTTATTTACTAGGGTAGCTTCCTAGGTCCTACATCAGAAGCATCTTACGGCATGCCTTGTAGTTAGCCGTGGTACTATTCTTTGCTTCCCTTGCGGGCCCGGCACCCCACGGGCGAGTGGAAGCTGAATTTAAAAACTAATATAAATGTTAGTGATAAATTTCAGACCTCTTTCATTGGGAATGGAATAAGAAATCATTTTCTGAGTCATTAAAAGCTTTGGTGATGACACATCTTTTAATGGGTGCTGCGCTCTTCTTTCTGGGATTAGCTTCCAAGCTGTCAATATCCATTCTGCAAGTCTTGATCTGTTTTAATGATAATCCGATACGTAGTGTTGCATCAGCTCAGACTGCTATAAAATATTAGTTTCTTTATTTCGCAGATCTCTGCAATGTCTTTTGCAAGGTTTGTCAATTGATCAGCATTCCGTTCGAGTGGTTACCATGGCCCAAATTTGGGGTGTAAAGAATAGAACCACTGTTACCTGCCACGCATGTCATAAGAGGAGACTAAGGAGGTTTGGCTGAAATTGGATGGACGTGTCCTAAATGTGTAGAAGCCGACCTGCTGCTTTGCAGGTGGCTGGGGACAACCAAAGGCTAACGGAGAGCGAACCCAGTAAACGCTGGCTGAATCCGACACATGCCGAAGGATAAGCACCAGAGCTCTAAATGGCGCTGAAGATGTGACGAAACCCACCCAATGAATCAGAAAACCCACGTAGACTGCATGAATCAGATTTCCACATGAATGAATTTATGGAAGGATATGGTACATCGGTCTTTAGGTGATCGAGAGAGAAGAGAATTGATAGCAATCTATTTGGGCATGTCATAGTTTTAAAATGTATTACAGTTTCATTGACTTTGTAAACCTTCCTTTCTTTAGTTCGGTAAAGCACTTAAATGGTGTTGCTTCCGCCTGAGTAGTTACCGGGGCCCAAATTTGGGGTGTAAAGAATAGAACTACTGTTACCTGCCGCATGTCGTAAGAGGCGACTAAGAGATTTGGCTGAAATCGGATGCATGTGTCCTAAACGTGTAGAAGTCTATGCATTTAGGGGCCTACCAAACCAATGTACAACGTATACACGTTCTTGGCACAAAGATCAAACATATCACAAAGAGTGATTAAAATTGGTCGTAAAGAACGAACGCAAAGAAGAAGAGGTGTTGCTTTACCAGAAAATATGAAACTGCTATCATTTCTCCAACAACATATACTGAATTAACTATTTCAAAATGTTGCTCTATTTCGGCCTGCTGCATATACAACAGCTTAGATTCAACTTGTCTTCATAATGCAACATTTTAAACAACACTTTAATCTGTAACAAGGGAACAAAATACATTAACTCACACACAAAAACACAACACTTTCAGTTGTCACTGAGTGAGCTCCACAACAATAAAATAATAGAGATTACTCTGCATTTTGAAAATGCATGAAATCTCATATGCCCTTTTATTCTCTAAAAGAAATGTAGAATGCAAATATGGTAAAAACAACACCAAAGGTTGAGCGCGAGGAATAACAAAAATATGTGATGTAAACGCACTCTGTCCTTGGAAGCATTAATATTGGAGGGGAAAATTGTGTCTTAGAATCAAAGAAATACTATATTTCAAGAATGACTGGGATTGAAAACGTACACTGTAATTGTAACAATATGCAACACACATTAATGAATTCAAGAGAATTATGACACAAGACATATCTGAATTCATAAGAGTGGAGAAAAATCACACGTCAGTCTTACCTGCATTTCTGATTCTGAGGCAGATGAGGTAGATTCATCATGATTCACATCGCTTACACTACCATTGGTAAGAGTCACAACAACATTGGCAGGAGACATTCTCCTACCTTCCTGACAACCATCTGATACTGAAGCAGAAGGATTTTCTACACAACAAATTATATCCCTGGCTGGATTCAGGCTGGAGTTTGAATCATCTTCACCTTGTGAAAGAATGGGTGTTTCTGACTTCTTGTCCTCATCATGCCGTTGAAGCCATGCCTTCTTCATATGGTGTGGATGACCAGAGCTTGAGCTATTACTACTTTTGCCAAGAGGGGAATTTGTGTCTGAAGGTTTGATCTGAGGTGGAGGACTGGATGCACTAAGAGTGTCAGAGTCTGTGTCCAACTGGTTATTAGCCACCCTGTTGATTGTGTCCATTATGCGACTACTATAAGAATCTGAACTAGATTGGGGTACATCTTGTCTAGTCGAAGGTGAGTCATCTACCAATTGTGAACCACTAGTCTGAGGCATGATGTCAGTGTGGAGTTTTAGCTCAAACAGATCTGCTTCAGGTTTATTGCTAGGAGAGTGGTTTAGACTGACTGTCACTTTCTCCTCTGCTTTTTCCTGAGATTTTTTCTCATCCTGAAGGAATGCAATCTGAACTGTGTTTTCAACAAATGATTTGAAGCTATCCATGAAGCCAGTACTGACCTGTGGGAGGTTAGTACCTATTTGTGAAGGAGATGATGATGTCACAGAACTCATTTCTGGTTTAGTGAACATACTACTGCTGCTTGAGGTGGTGTATGGAGAGGGATATGTGATAATTTGGGGAGTAGTCACTGGAATGGAAATAGAATGACTTGTCAGAGATGCTTCAGTCTGTCCCTTTGGTTTCTTTCTGTTAAATGTACTATCTTTGCTGCAAATTTTTCTCTTGCTACCAGGACTAACCTGAGAAGGTTTAGAGTCTAGTACTGAATTTGGTGATGGTACACCCACAGCTATGGGGCCTAGGCTGTGCTGATGGGGTGGATGAGATGGCCCTCCTTGACTGTAGATAGGGTTGGGGACCAAGCCTTGTTGAATGAGACTGTAACTGTAAGCAAGAGAGCTAGGCACTGAGACAGGTGCTTGGACAGAAGAGTAACTTGTATGTACTTGTGGAGGCTGCTGATCTAGTGCTTTAATCTTATTAGTACTAGAGGATTTACAAAAGTTCAATGGTTGGGGCTGTGACTGACTAGCTGCCGTTGTGTAGGGACTCTGAGATCTAGGAAGTATATGATTCTCAGTAGAGCAAAATATTGTGCTGTGAGATGAAGGTGGGTGGTTGGAGCTAGTAGCTACAGGACTGGAACGATGAAGATGGTGAAGATGAACACCTAAAGCAGGACTGGTTGAAGATGAGAGAGGACGATCTGGTCTATGCTCTGGAGTGTGTGCTGGTCGAGGGTGCTGCGGACGTGGCGATGAAGATGACGGTGAGGTGTGATGAGAGTGGGCAGCCACAGGATTTTCCATTTTCACAGCAGGCTTTGATTCTCTCTTAACAATAACAGAATTATGAGGCTCTTGCTTAATTTCGTTTGAAGAATAAGTCTGATTTAAATGAACGGAGTTGGCTGCATGAGTAGGAACTTGAGAATATAAAGGCTTTTTATCTGGTATTTCTTCTTTGATATGTCTAGGCTCAGGATTCAAACCCTCTGTTTGAGCTTGCTCAGGTGTAATAGTAGAGTGAGAGGATGGGTAACCATACAGGTTGAAGAACGGCTTTTGATTTGACTGAGACAAACCCGAATTAGGGTGGTAGCCGCTATTGCCATAAGGGTAGCCAGTAAACACAGAGTTCTTATCGCTGCCTGATTTGTTGATATATCTCTTGTCATCTTGGAGTGTGTCCATATCCTGAAAATTAACATGCACTGTTGTAATAATGTAATAAATATTTACAAAAATCTATTATATAATTAAATCACAATCTTTATGAAAAGGTAATGCTATTTAAAGATAAATTATTCATTAATCTGCATTGCTTTTATTCTCCACACTTTCAGAAAGCATTATGATCGGATACCATGGACAATCTGTAAAGTTGTGGTAGTACAGTTGTTAGTGCACTCAGTTTGATATCCAGTTAGGGGGTGGTATTTTTCTACTGCAAACGGATCATGTGTTGACACAACCTCTTGTTGGTATTAGAAAAACACTATATAGTAAAGGTGGCTGATGTGATGTTGACTACATTACCCATCATGTGTCATCAGTCTAAAAAATATATCGGTCCAACTAACACTGTACTCCATAAATACACCTAACGGCATGAAAACATGCTCTTCTTTACTCAAGTCTTTAATGACTTAAGTCTTCAATCTAGTATAATGAAACCATTACTCAAACTGCAAAGAGTAGAAATATATGTATGTTAGCCAAGCAGATTGACTAAAATGGAACTTTTATTTCTGTCTGATAAATATTGCACTATCTTGTAACATGTTGAGCACACAATACACATTACAATATTTGGTAATGTGAGACACACAAACACCAGTAAATAGTGTATTCCACATACTTGAAATATATCATAAAGAAAGACAAGTAGTGCTGCTATTGTAAATGTGCCACAAACAACCAAGGTATCTTCACTTTAACAATACTACCTCTAACCACTTTGCAAAAACTAGTCAACAACCTATCTGTGACTGATACAATTTATTTCCTGTTACTTATTGTAAACCAGTTCGGTGTGACACCAGCACACTACTAATGGCACATCAGCACTATAACTGACACAAAAATTGTTTGCGCAATATAAATTACCCTCTTCATGTGGTCCTCTGTCCTGTGTTCAAAATGTTTCTTCTCATGATATGTGAGGCCATGAGGAGGAAGGCCAGGGAAGAGCTTCAGTTTTGGGAATCAAACCCTGCCAGTACCACGTGTAATAGATGGGAACATTGCTATTCCCTGCAAGCATACAAAAAATATTCATTAAAATATTATGCTGTAATAAATAAAAACAAATGTGAATTTAGTATCGTTGTCAAAATCTGCACTACACCATTGTCGCACTGACATATTTCATTTGGGAGCGATCCTCCCACAATTGTCTTACTCAAAACTCTAGAAGTAGGATAGATCAGGGACACTGATTAAAGTTCAATGTGTCGTAAGATGCACACTTCATACTGTGATATGCAAGTTTCAAATGCTGTACTAAATAACAATAACTTTGACAGAAGACAAATAATCTAGCCACAGCTCTGATCTATAAACAAAAGGAGAATAATTTAATTTTGAACCAGATAAATTAAGATTTGTGATGTAGCTTTGTCTGACATATATTAACACATTAATTAACAAATGATGCATCATATCTGTTTGACTGTCAATTAGATCTTAAGTTATATTAATGCATTCTGATCGTTACTGGTTTTCAATTTACTATTTCCTTTTTTTAATAGCTTATAATAAAAGTACATTCTGTTATCTAAAAAACTACATATCGTTTATCCAACTCTGTTTTTTTTTAAAATAAATAAAACTAGTACAAACATTTGCAGAGTGAAAAAAATGAAAACAAATGAATGAGGTCACTACTTGTTTTTCAATGATGCAGTGAATGTGTTACCAGTGAAGCTTTGAATATCCTGATTCATGATAAGAAGCAGTAAGATTGATACAAGACTTGAACATGACATCAACTGAGGCAGAACATTCATAACTAATAAGGAGGTAAGTATTAATGACAAAATGTTCCCTATAAAACATTACCACTAAAGCTAAACTATTATTTACTTTAAATGTTTGTGATCAGTTTAGTCTCCACTTATTTATTGTACTGTTGTAGTCAGTCAGCAATCTGTTACAACCAGCAACATCCCATTTACATATACAACAAGATATACACATTACAAGCACACATTTCATAATCATGAACTCTCAAACAAATTTTCTTAAAATTGAGGTGCCAAGATTTCTAACACTAACCTGTTGACTTGCTAGTCTTGTCAAAGACTCTGCAAAATGCTGTTCAACTGCAGCTTCAGTATCCACTGACTCTCGTAGTATGCGCTCCTGATTCTGTTTATGTTCCCACTCCTGGCGTTCACGTTCAATTCGTTCTCTCTCTAACTTCTCTTTCTCCTGACGCTCCCTGCCAACAGGTCAGACAAACATAAAGAGTTTAAGAAAAAAACAATTCCTAGATTAATTACTTCACTCATAAGGAACACTGAATCAACCAGACAAAATATAAACACTTTAAAAGTGAACAATTACTTCACTGCACTGAAATTATCCATACGGCTCAGTTCTTCTGTACAGAAAATAACATGTGCCCTGCCAAAAGTATTGCACAAAATGTTAACTCTGTAGCTCCAGCAACAATTCAATGAATTGGCAGAAAAAATGCACAGGTGAATGACCCACAACTTTCAAGACAAACGGCTTGACAACTTATCCGCAGAGACATGCTAAGACAATATAACATGTCTCAGTTACAAGTGTTTACACTGTGCAAAACTACAAATTGGCTGAAATGTTGCAAGAGACGCACCTACACATCTAAGATAAACATATATTTCATGTTATCATGGAGATGATCAACTGATATATAAAGAAGTAATGGTATCTAACAAGTACACTTTTGAGTAATGTTCTTTCAGATATGTGTGTTCGGTGTCCAACAAATAACAAATATCAGTGTGTGTATATATAGCACAAAATGTATTAAAGAAACTGCAATATAGCAGCTGCTGCAGATAATTCAACAAACAATATTTATACAACATCAGTTATAAGGAAGAAATAAATCATCTGATAACTGTTGTGTTTGAAATGCAACCTTGCCTGCAGTATCAGGGAGGGAAGTCGCTAATGGGGTCATGTTACTGTTGTTTTCAATGACATTTGTGTACTAGAATTGCACTATCTAGGCTTTATGCAAGCCTAGTAATGATAGTGATCATAAGTTTCTGTCTGAAAAGCAAACAATCCAGTCATAGATCCCCCCATCCCTCCCCAATCACACTTGAGTAGCACAGAGAAATACTGCTAAACAACAGGATGTTAAACAATACAGAATTTGTGGCAGAAGGTAGAACAATGAGATAGTAAACAGAACAATTTGTAGCTATCAACAATATGTTGTGTGTGATGGGGAACAGGTGTGACATCTGATGCAAAGCATACCTACCATTCTAGGAGCTTTAGATTCTAATTATTTACCATAAGTTTTTGGTTTTTCAAATACACAGTTTATTACAATAACAATTGTTCAGAGTTTAAAGCTTGCATTTTTGTTGTATTATAAAAAAGTAATGATGTCACAGTTTAACATATAATACAGCAGTGCTGTCAACGAAGGACACGTAGACATCATTTGTATAGATGTATGGTATGATAATTGAAGCAACCAAATTTAATGGGAATCATAATTCAAAGGAATAAAGTATTTTTGAATAACAATATGGTTCAGTTTTTTTCATTTCACTTCCATAAACTAGTTTCACGTCACACTTTAACCAACTTGTTTTCTTTGTAGCCATTCAGCTGCTTTCTAACCTATTTGCTCTTTTTCCCTAGGGAAATTGTTATGCAATGACAGCAATGTGACTCAAATTTTTACGCAGATATTATAATACATCTGAGCTAATCTGCTTCGACAGACATGCCATCCTGTGAATCGTAAACTTTCATTGGGTGGAGCAGTGTTCATATATTAGCAAACTTATTTATTCTACTAAATTGATATTGTAATTTAAATCTGTACTAACTTATGAAAGGTGTGCAACAATTAGTATTATGTCATTTAAAAACATGGCTGAATGTTAACAGAACTACACTTTGACTTCTGATTTGTATTATCTGTATTATTTTATTTGAAAACAAATCAGTAAAATGTGTTATTGTCTTTTGGTTATGCATCTATTAGTGAGGAACAGAAAGTAATGTGGAACGAAATTTCTTCACTAATTATAAAATCATTAATTGGCAATATCCTGTGAATTTCACTGAACACCAGAATTCTCCCAACTTGCAGTTGACTGAGTGAATATCCAATATTCAATATGTGGTGTTAAATTGCATGCTGCATACTAATGATTTATATACATTATCTTTTCTACACTTAAATATTCATAATTCAATCAGAATTAAGTTTTTTATCTGTTCTTATTTTTACTAATTAATGTTACTTTATTATTATTGAATATTCGTGTTTTATTGCAATCGCCACAAGGTTGACTAGGCGCTCAAGCCTTCAGTCTAGGACTGGTTAGGCATGCTTTTCTGAGTTTTCACAGCTATTATTTATTAAATTAGTAGTATACTATTAGTAGTAGTAAAAAGTAGTAGTAGTAGTAGTTACATGCGCCCCAACATATAAAAACGTTGGATTGCTCGCTGCAATTGATAACATTTGACTGTGATTTCTAACAATAATTATAATTAATACATGAATGTACATACTACACACCCTGGGCTAATATCAAAAGACACATACTCGTACTTCGCTGTATAGTATATTAAATAATAATAATATAAAACAGACAGGTGATGATTTGACCGTTACGGTTATCGGTTATCATTATCACTTTTTTTATTGCAGCAAGTTGAGCAAGTCATTGCGATCTCGTCAACTGGACGGTGTGAAATCTGGTGTGATTAGTACTACAGTATAATAACTATGTGTACCTTCTTAGGTCATACAATATCTGCCATTCGTATCCATCATATTATTGCTTATAAAATTAATATTTCAAATATAATAGTCTTTCTCTAGCAGTCGTGCTACTTGGTATACCTATTAACGCTAGTAATACAACAGATGGTTGTGTAGTTAGTTGTGAGTCACTGTTAGTTACTACTCAAACTACTGTTAGTGTTAACACATCATTTTGAAGTTCAAATAACAACGCTACCAATAACACAAAAACGATAGCATGACTACAAGTTTGTCAACGCAGATTTAGCCACTGGTGAATATAACTTACCTTAACCGAAGAAAAGAAAATCTAGGATAACCGACTATGTTTACCGTCACCGTGTAACGCACTCTAACAAGTATCGAAATAAGATAGCACGTCCAACATGGCTGCTGACCTACTTTGTTCGATGTTGCACTAACAAACAGTTAATACGAATTATATTGGATACGAAAAAATAAAACCAGAACCGACATCAATGTAATTAATACAAATGAGCATCGTATATAATAGTTATAGTCATTACCGCCATTATAATATCAGAATTCCCGACTGTCAGTTCTGGCCAGCGAGTGCAAATGAGCTGGTTCTTTTGTTGGCTAAATCAATCCGTGTTTCCACATACGGGCGGAAAATCAATACCGTTTGTTTGTTTGTTTAGTAGGGATTAAAGCCTCTTTAAGCCGAGGCACGCCCTTTCAACCTAAGGCGAACCTTTTATTGGTTATATTAGAACGTGTAGGCCAACAAACATGAAAAATAAGAATTAACTCCTTTCGGAGAATCCAAGAATTAGTTAGATAATCAATACCGTTTATGAAATATGACAGCTTTTATAGTATGCCTTATACTATACAGACGATTATTTATTAATTTTACAGTACAAGGGTTTTATAATTTTACACGTTTTGAATATGTTTAAAATGTGACAAATTACAATATAAATATTGCACCAGTCTGCAATGCGCTAACTAAAGTGTGTATTCAAGATGTGTTGCAAGCAATGTTTATATAAAAACAAAATATACGTGTGTGCTTTTACGGCCCTACTGTTTGTAAATACATAATCATTCTGTGTTATACTTAAGTCTCGTATGATATTTTGTTTATTTTATTTGTCATTAGTATGTACAGTTTATATGTTTGTCCTATCATCTAAGTTAATTGCCCGTGTGTGGTTACCGGGGCCCAAATTTGGGGTGTAAAGAATAGAATCACTGTTACCTGCCACGCATGACGTAAGAGGCGACTGAGGAGGTTGGAAGAAATCGGATGCATGTGTCCTAAACGTGTAGAAGGCTATGCGTTTAGGAACCTACCAAACCAATGTGCAACGTATACAGGTTCTTGGTAAAGATTAAACATATCACAAAGAGTGATTAAAATTGATTGTAAAGAACGAACGCAAAGAAGAAGAAAAAAATCATATAATTTAAATAAACTTCGTACGTAATCTGTGTTGCCGAGAACTGAGTAAAGTTGCGCATCGGTTCTCATGCACTTCCGAATTTCGGCCAAAATCGATGCGTGGATTGCCTGACAGTCCGTTATCTGTCATTCTTTCTTGCACTAAAACTCGTTCGCTCTTTGTTAATCATTTCTCAGACACTCAATATTGCTTGCATATGATCTGAGCCGAATAGCGTGTTCATACTTTTGTTTTTAGACACGGTGAGGTCGTTCAGGATAAGGAACATTTTCAACCGTTTTAGGACATGTATCTTTTCGTCGCCAGCAAGCAAATTGGAGTTGCCCATATATTTTCTTCGTTAATGGATCAGAAACGTTGGACCAGAGAGGGAGGGGAGGGAGGAGGAGAGAGAGAGAGAGAGAGAGAGAGAGAGAGAGATGTTTATAACAGCCGTGCTGACGAGGTCCAGTCTGTAGGCTGCATTTTCACTTATGCATTTTGCTTTCGGGGTAGCAGCACAGGAACATCAGCCATTAATAGTTTTCCAGCTCCGAGCTAATCTGGTTCGACAAACAGATTGACTATGTGGCATGACTTTACATCTACAAATTGTTTTTTGGGTGAGAATCGGAACCATATCTCCGGTCACTTACGGCTTTATGTCGATCTCTAGACATTAGACACGTTGTTGAAACGATATGAGGGTCAGTTAAGGGCAGACTCTGCAGGAAATTATAAAAAAAGAAGCAGAGAAGGATATATTACATACTATGAAAGCCACTAAGCAGTAATATCAGGCAATCAATGTGATGTAATCCCAAGGGAATGAGTGGAATGTGTCACAAAGAGACTAGATATAGAGGTGGATAGTGGAAAAACTGGAAAAACAGGAAACAGCTGAAGAGCTGTTACATAGGATAGGATATGATTACATTATACAGGATAGGATTGCTTAGTGAGGGATGACGGCACAACTCTATGGTAATTGCAAAACACACACAATTTTTATGTTCATACCTAATGACTCATAGAAATCAATTATATAACTTGTTACTATATAACCCATAGATTATTCAAAATGACTTGTTACTATATATAACCCATAGATTATTCAAAATGCAGAAAATTGATTTTGTTTCAGATGAATCCATAAGTAGTGATAGTTTAAGAGTGTAAACTTGCAAGAAGTTCAAAGTCTAACATTTTAAAATATACACAAACACCCATGTGGTAAACAATCTGATTTGTTAAGCATTTAAAACCATATATGATGCTCTGTATAAACACACAAGTGGTTGAAAGTTCTTCAAAATATAAACCAAGAAGTCATTGCAAATCCAATTTTATCATACTAACTGGTACCAATTTTGAAATGCATGTCACCACAAACACTAAAAGAGCATTGTTCAGCACAATCTTTCTCCCGATTTTATGCTGTCAGTGCTAAACCTGGAGGCTGACATCAAACGATAGAAGAAAACTAGTCATGACAGAGATGGAAGTGTCTACGCATAATGCTGGAGTATCAAAAAGAGACCAGCTTAGAAATGAAGACTTCCTGAAAAAAGCGGGTTGTTCAACATCAATACTTAACTTCATTAAAAAAAAAAAAAATTGAATGGTTCGCTACATAAGCAGATTATCAACAGCCTCAAAAAGCAATGCTACTCCAATATAGTGGTTACAAAGCAAAAGGTGGACCACAGAAATAACAGAGTGACACTATTTATGAAGCGAAAAAAAGTATGTTCTATAAGTTTTTTTATCATGATGTTGTGAGGCCAAAACAGGATTAGAGAAAAGAAGAGTCGGGTCATTGTGAACCCTCTAAATAAATAAACTCATAAGTCATTGTGGTATACAAATCCAGAAGTGGTTAACATCTGTTTAAACATAAACCCTGACCTTATGTACATATAAACCCGAAGTCATAACAAACCCTATGAATCCATCAGAGACAGAAAGCCCATTAATCAGTAAACCCACAAGTGGTTGAAAAACCTTTAATCATATGAGCAAAATAGATGAGACTGCAGTAAAACTATTTGATTGGCATAACACGTAATTACAAAGTTACTGTAGTTTTACAAATTACAAAAACAGTGACAAAATACAGCAACGTTTCGACCAACAAGGCCTTTATCAAGCAAACGAACAACAAGAGTGACTTGATTTTTACTTGATTTTTCATTGTTTCTCTTCTTTTCTATTTCTAGTTTTTATGTGTGTTTTTGTGCTACATTTATTTCGTTATTATTCCCAGATTTTCATTAGAAGCGTTTTTTTTTAATTTGTCACTCCTGTTCGTTTGCTTGATAAAGGTCTTGTTGGTTGAAACACTGTATTTTTTCATTGTTTTTGTAATTTGTAAAACTACAGTACTTTGTGATTACGTGTTTTGTTAATCATATGAGCATAAACCCATACATGGCTAAAAGTCGTTTAAGTATGGAAACCTACAAGTGACTGAATGTAAAATTTTATGTAAACATATATGGGCTCATGAGTGGTTACAAATCTCAAATATACTGTAATAAATAATAGGGAAAATATTGCTAGGGCAACTATTCTTGTGTCATATGTATATATTAGACAATGCTAGTATATGTTTAATTAGAAAATAAAATAGTTACCTTTCAAGAAGTTCTTTATGCTCCTTTTCTCTTCGATCTTGTTCTAACGTTCTCTCTCTTGCGTTCAACTTCAATTCTTTCAATTTCCCTTCTTTCATGATCTATCTGCAGCTGAATTTGTTCCCTGTGAAGTGCTGATGCTAGTTCTGAAGGCAGGAGAGTGTCTTGATTCTTTTGAAGCATATAATGAGCTGGAAGAGGAGCAGTTGGATATTTTCGTTGCCATAAGGCCTCCAAAGGTGCCAATGCCCCTGGAGCAGAGTTCAAAGTATATCCCATCAAGTGTTGCTGCTGAAGAGCTGCAAACTGATGCTGTTGCGCTCTCACAACAGCATCCATAGGATATCCATGTGGAAGAGTGAGATGATGTGATATAGACGGTGGGAGCTGGTGTGTGTTTGTGTAGGCCAATGTGCTAGGCAGTGTGCTAAGCAGGCCACGGGTCTGAAGTGTTGGTACACTAGCAAATGCCGCAGACTGTGATGATACTGATGTTCCTGAAACTGATGGGTGCACAGATGGAAAAGTTGGCTGACTCATTTTATGCTGGGTAGCTAGAATGTTTGGAACATTACTATGTACAGGATTTTTACGCATGAGCTCTGGATCACGATACGGATGCACAGCTTCACTTCTGTCAAGTACTAAAGGACTTGTGCCAGGGCTACTCCTTACACTACGTATATCATCAAGTCGTGAACTGGGTCGCTTGTCATCTGATAAGTGGATAGACAGCTGACCATCACTAGCTCTTGAATCTGAGCGGTCTAAGACTGGTGTATTTGGATTGCTTCTTGGAACACTGGATTGGACACAGGTAAATGCACTCTGACGTTCTACAATAAAATCATGAGACTTGGCCACAGAATTACAATCAGATTTATCACGTTCAGCTTGAAAATAAGATGCTGACAGAATCTTTGTAGCTGCTACAGCATCTAATCTTGATCTTCCATCTCCATTTATAGCAAATTTATCATTGTTTTTTCTTTTAGTTAATTGATCAGTAAGTGAATGATTCACATCAATACCTTCAGAAATGGGAGGTTCTTGAGTAGTTTGGGGTGGTGGACTGATATTGCCTCCAGCCCTTAAAATTTGCTTCTTGTAGTGCATGTCCTCGTCAGATTCTGTGTCTGAACTATTACTTACAATAGCTATACTGTTAACCCTCTCTTTCACTTGTAGTGTTTCTCGGATAGGACAGCTTTCACGTTTTACATTCACTATGTTATTTTTATATTACTAGTCTTTATTTCTGTTTGTTTATTGTCCTCATTACTGCTGCACTTAGAAGGTTTAGAACTTTCTTTACCACTAAGTTTGACTGAACTTAGTGGAGGTGTTGAACTTAAAACATCATTAATAAATGTACCAGCTACAGTAGAAAGTTTTGCATCACAGACAAATTTCTTCCCTTGGTTATCAGCATTCTCAGAGGTTAACAAAGCCACAGCTGGACCTGGACTTAGTATTTGCTTTTTATGAACTTTGTCTGTGCATACATTTGCTGCCACTTCTTTCCCCTCTCTGTCTATCTTTATCTTACCCCCACTCTTAATTTCTTTATTAATTCTAGTATTCAAATCTGGTGAGGAATCACCCTTATCTTGTGAATTATTGACTATATCTGAACTATCATCTAAATGGTCTTTATACTTATTCTCTTCACGATCTGGTGGTTTCTTAATTTGTGATGGTTTAGTTCTTAGTCTCGGTGGTTTAGATTTCTCTTTGTTCTGAGTATTTTTACTGTCTGCTTCAATTCGTTTCACAACTACATTACATGTATGTTTACACACAGAAGGGCTTGTGTCATGATCATTCTCACTAGTTGATTTCTTGAGTTTTTTGCCCTGACATGCTTTCTTGGCGACTTTAGTTGGAGGATCAGGTTTCCTCTTAGGAGTCTGTTTCTGGTTATTTTTGTGCTGAGTTTGCCCTGTCAAAGACATTACAAGAAAAGCTATATCAGCATATTTTAGAGTGGTTAGTCAAAAGTTTTACATTATGAAACCAAAAAAGTCGTAAACCATTTTAGAAATGAGGGAATTGTTGAAGGAGTTTTAACATAGATAGATTAAATATTTTGTATACACATACAGATACACGACAGACATACTGCTTAAAACCATACATTAGGGGAAAAGTAAGCGAACAAGAGAAAGACTGCGATTTAATCGGGATGGAAACAACAAACGACAATAAAAAAGTTGGCGGAATGTGCAACCTATGAATAAGGGATAGGAAATAGGTCATAACAAACACCTACACAGGCTACGATTGTCCCCATCCCCTCTGTGCCCTGTGGCACCGCTGAACAAACCACAGAACATGTCCTGCAAGACTGTCCCTGTATGTCCTCCAAAGAAAAGAATGCTGGCCTACAACACAACACCACATTCAAAACTACATGGCACTAGAGATGAGCCCCAGACAACAGTCGACTTCATCATAAGAACGCGTCTAACGGTATAATCATCAAAATAGCGATCGCAAAGTAGAAGAAGAAGGGATAGGAAGTGTTAGAGAGTTACATTGCAGTTGAGTACCGATGTAGAGTTGACTATCGATGTAGAGTTGACTATCGATGTAGAGTTGACTATCGATGTAGAGTTGACTATCGATGTAGAGTTGACTATCGATGTAGAGTTGACTATCGATGTAGAGTTGACTATCGATGTAGAGTTGACTATCGATGTAGAGTTGACTATCGATGTAGAGTTGACTATCGATGTAGAGTTGACTATCGATGTAGAGTTGACTATCGATGTAGAGTTGACTATCGATGTAGAGTTGACTATCGATGTAGAGTTGACTATCGATGTAGAGTTGACTATCGATGTAGAGATAACAACTAATTAATCAATTACCAGTGCTGAATGGTGGACTTCGATTCCCCTTTTCCCAAGGATAGAAAACAACACACAACAAAACACACAATTGTAAACGATGGGAGGGTGTGGTGGTGGTGTTCCCTTTGTGCTAAGCCCTTGTCTTGCAGAGTCGAACCGGGACTGCTGCCGTTCTGTTCAGGAGTGCATTTGTTTTCCAGAAACCCATAGGATTGTTGCCGGGGATACGTAGTTCGTACAATACTCTCTATATCTAGCGTGCCATTTCTCCGGAGGAGAGCCGAGCCATATGGGGTAAAACCCGCTGCAATGAAGTCAATCCTTCGGCTTAAAAACCCATTTAAAACACAATTGTAAACACAACTAGACACGCGAGATAGCATAATAAAGCAATGTTAAGAGAGTCTCCGATGACTAGTCCAGGATGTGAGATCAGATTTTGTACGGTTAAAACAAAGAAGCTATTTGCTGCCTCTCACACAAAGATCTGTGTTATTAGTTGCAGACCTGAGTTCTGTCTAGCACGAGCTCGGCACTCACTTTCTCTCTCTCTCATTCTCTAGAAAAAAAAGAGAGTGAACTAACTGGTAGTTATCGCGTGATAAGAAACACGTGTGATAGATATAGCAAGAGATAGACTACAACAAAGATTAGAAATCCACAGTGCTGTTGGAGATGATGGAACTGAAACAGAAGTGTAAGCACGCTACAAATTTTCTTTCGTTCCCACTCCTCCCTTCCTCCAATCCTTCACGTCTCGCACATTCTCCCAGTTTACTGCAGGCCTAGGCAGCGGTGGGAATATTTCTTTTTTTTTTTGCTTCGGGCAACAAGGTTTCTCTATCAGAGTTTGCGCAAGCGAATCGAAACACACTACCCAATTCCTTTCCTTGATTTCCCCATTCGAATGATAGATATTTTTAGCCTGGCGTGTAGGTGTTGTAATCTCGTTTACAGATAAACATACCAAGAGCATACTCATGGTAAATTGTACGTCGAGACATATTGCATTTTATCACGGTATACATACATTGGAAAGGGGGAGAAGAGAAGAGAGAGAGGAGGAGGGGTTCCAAGAAAAGGGATCGGACCCAAAGTGTGTAGTATGGTTTGTGTTTGACATTGATAAGAAAACTCTTAGGGAAACATTTTATACTTTGGCAGCAGTCTGAAATAAGCAACTGTTTTTTCATCTTGTCTTTATTCTGCGTCATATTTCAAACATGTTGACGAACTGATTATTACCAATAGCTGGTTGTGTTATGAAAAGCGTAAGCGCTCGTCTACAAGGCTAGGCAATAGATCTCATAAGAAGTAAGGTTGTGGTTCGAATACTGTGTTTGGTAAAGTGCTTGTTCCGGAGTTCCTTAATACTTGTTTATTGTCTAAGTATTTACCATATTCATTAACGTCACTGCTTCCTATGGGGCTCTTATTCACTTGTATCTGGCTAATTGTTATATTATCTACCGCTCTGATGTCATGAAGGACAGTAATTACATCAGCAGTCATGAAGGATAATAATTACATCAACAGTAATGAAGGATAATATCAACAGCAATGAAAGATAATAATTACATCAGCAGCAACGAAGGACGATAATTACATCAGCAGTAATGAAAGACAGTAATTCTATCTCTTCCAGGACACATAGAGAAGCAATCTGATAAGTTTTGATACTAACCAGCAGTGAGACAAGCCCTCCCTTCCCCAGAAAGACACAAGTAAACGCATCAACATGCCTAGGAAAACCAGTGTATTGATTTTGTTATCGCCCTGCCATTCTTGACGAAGCAGTGTTATTGATCTCCTTTCCCTGTCCTTTCACGTAACATTTCTCCTGCACAAAGGACTGTCTACTTCACTGCTTTGTGTATATGTGTGTGTCTGTGCTACAGGGCGAAAATGAAAACTTAAAAAATAGAAAAAGGAGATGTGTATGATTGAGAAAGAAAAAAAATCACATTAAAAACAGAAAATTAGATATAGAGAAACAAAGTGTGAAGCGAGGAAAGGGATTTGTTTGTGTGTATGTGTACTAGAGGAAACAAAGTGTGAAGGAGGAAAGGGATTTGTTTGTGTATAGTGTGTGTACTAGAGGAAACAAAGTGTGAAGCGAGGAAAGGGGATTTGTTTGTGTGTGTACTAGAGGAAACAAAGTGTGAAGCGAGGAAAGGGGATTTGTTTGTGTGTGTGTGTGTGTGTGGTACTAGAGAAACAAAAGTGAAGCGGAGAAAAGGGATTTGTTTGTGTATATGTGTGTGTACTAGAGGAAACAAAGTGTGAAGGAGGAAGGGGATTTGTTTGTGTGTGTACTAGAGGAAACAAAGTGTGAAGCGAGGAAAGGGGATTTGTTTGTGTATATGTGTGTGTACTAGAGGAAACAAAATGTGAAGCGAGAAAGGATTTGTTTGTGTATATGTGTGTACTAGAGGAAACAAAGTGTGAAGCGAGGAAAGGGGATTTGTATGTGTGTGTGTGTGTACTAGAGGAAACAAAGTGTGAAGCAGGAAGGGATTTGTTTGTGTATGTGTGTGTACTAGAGGAACAAAGTGTGAAGCGAGGAAGGGGATTTGTTTGTGTATGTGTGTACTGAGGGAACAAAAGCGAGCATGCCTCAAGGCAGATAAATAGATATGCAGTGCTAACACGGATGTGGTTGTTTGTTTGTTTATGTAGGAAGATTAAAACCTCTTTAAGCCGAGGCACGTCTTTCAATGTTAAGGGCCAACCTTGTTTTGGTTATATCAGAGCGTGTAGGCTAACATGAACAAATAAGAATAAACTCCTTTTGGAGAATCCAAGTGTATATGAACACGGATGTGTTTGGTCGAAAGGCGCATTTATAGCAATCTAACTATAAACTGTAATACAACATAACAAACACCGTGATTTTCAGCGCCAACAACGAAGTATGTCAGAGATATACAGCAGGTGCGACACATATGTTTATCTCAGTCTTCTTGCTTAAACACGCGTGTTACCACATAATAAATCTCATGAAAACACACACGAGAAAACTGGTTGGTGTTTAACAACTTCAAAGAACGCAAGGTGGGGGATTTTGTCAACAACAACGTGAGACAGAATACTACTACAGCTCTAATACAATAATTACAACGCAAGAATGGATGCTATATCCGTCCAATCTTAATTGCACGGTGTTTTTGTGTGCAGCAGAAGAGAGACAGAGAGGGAATGAAGGGGTTGTGGAGACGGAACAGCGATTCAAGAATGTTAACATCCACGCAATGCGTGTACTCCAAACGAAACAACAAGACACAAAGTCGACCAGGTGTTATTCAAGGACATGAAAGAAGTGTGCTAGCGTGTATGACCCCAGCTGGTCTAGATTGAAGTTCACACAAACAACTCGCTGTACAGCAACATTTGTTTGGCTTGTGTCAGCAGCGTGTTACACACAAAAGCCACATTCCAGTAGACATTTGGCAATTACACACATCGAATATACAACACTCCTGCTAAATCTCTTTTTTTATATATATATATATATATTCATTATGTACTTGCTAATTAATATACTGGATATGTGTGTTTGCTTTATATATATATATATGCGTGTGTGTCATATTTAAAAAACACGCTTATAATTAATGTATGTAATGTTCCTACTAGCTGTCGCCACGGTAATTAGCGATTTACGTTAGTAACACTGGCTCGTTACGGTTCAGTTACCGAGGCATAACCAAGTAATGAATGTATGATCAAGTTGTCCTTAAGAGCACGCACACGATTTGGGACAGTATTATACAAACGTCAAGCATATATTCAGCTACACTAGATATACAAAAAGGTGCAGTGCCGTACAGAGGGCAACCAACAGTCACAGTATAAATAACTGCTAAATAAGGTATGTGAAGTTCTCATGAAAACATGAATAGAAATAGAGAAGAAAGAGTGGACCGAAACAACCCAGAATCCAACAACTTGCCTGCTGATAGCAAGCAGCCTTGGCCACTAGAAAAGAAAGAAAATGCTTGTATTTTCCATTAAAAAAACACAAAGTAAAATTAGTAACATAAAATACTGCAATATGAGATGGGCCCTTACTATATATACTGTATAGAGTACATATATGTTTCCCATCATACATCATTCAGATTCGTTTTTGCCTAGGAGTTCACAATGACAGCCCTTACTACGAGGGGAAGTCAATAAGTAAGCCACAAATGGCTGTAGAAAAATAACTAAACATGATAACATCTTGAAACCAGTTTATTTTTATACATACATATTGTTCCTTTATTTCTCAACATAATTTCCACCAACATTGATGCACTTATCCCATCGTTTTATCAATCCTCCCAAACCGGCTGCATAGAACTGCGGGCTCTGTTTTCTAAACCACGTTTTCACTTCACATTCAACTTCGGCGTCATTCGCGAAATGTCTCCCGCCAAGGTGGGTTTCAGTGGACCAAAAAGGTGGAAATCGTTAGGGGCTAAGTCGGGACTGTAAGGTTGATATTCCAGAACTTTCCACCGTAGTTGATTAATTTTCTCTTGAGTTAATCGAGCCGTATGTGGTCTGGCATTGTCATGAAGAAGCAACACTCCTGTAGTCAGCAGTCCTGGACATTTTATTCGAATTGCATCATGAAGCATCGATAGAACTTCACAGTATGATTCAGAATTCACATTGTCACCTTTCGAAGAAAGAGATTGAAGAAAGTGTGCTCAATGTGAGTACCCAGACAATTGAAGGAGAACACAAATGAACCGATTTGGTCTGTCCTTGCGCCATCTCTGTCAATACGAAGATGAAGAAGACATACTGAACAGGATTGTTACTGGGGATGAATCATGGTGCATCACTACCAGCCCAAATCAAAGCGTGCTTCAATACAGTGGAAACATCTTTCTTCGCCTTGTGTCAAAAATTCAAGGTTACGCCATCAGCAGGGAAAGTCATGCTGACGGTGTTTTGGGATTGTCAAGGAGTGCTTTTAACCAATTTCAAGAAGAAAGGTGACAATGTGAATTCTGAATCATACTGTGAAGTTCTATCGATGCTTCATGATGCAATTCGAAAACAAATGTCCAAGACTGCTGACTACAGGAGTGTTGCTTCTTCATGACAATGCCAGACCACATACGGCTCGATTAACTCAGGAGAAAATTAATCAACTACGGTGGAAAGTTCTGGAATATCAACCTTACAGTCCCGACTTAGCCCCTAACGATTTCCACCTTTTGGTCCACTGAAAACCCACCTTGGCGGAGACATTTCGCGAATGACGCCGAAGTTGAATGTGAAGTGAAAACGTGGTTTAGAAAACAGAGCCCGCAGTTCTATGCAGCCGGTTTGGGAGGATTGATAAAACGATGGGATAAGTGCATCAATGTTGGTAGAAATTATGTTGAGAAATAAAGGAACAATGTATGTATACAAATAAACTGGTTTCAAGTTGTTATCATGTTTAGTTATTTTTCTACAGCCATTTGTGGCTTACTTATTGACTTCCCTCGTATTAAGACAGCTTACGACACAACAACGGAAAGTTTTGTATGAACGATCTAGTGACACATTGATCAATAGTGTAACATGACTAACCATGGGCACAGTGCTATTTATGAACAATTCTGCCATGTGATGTATTGCTTGAATATGTATATAATCATCAGACCAAACTTCTGCAGTCAAGCAGAACCAGATCAATGTGTAGATGACATTCGGAAAACATGGGGAGATTCACTGCTGGTGGATATAGCATGACTATTCATTTCAAATAAACCAAGTTATTACAATTGACGGAGAGGGTATAGGGTGGTGAAATCAAGCTTTCAAGCTAAGAATAGACAGAGCTGAACTCGAGACAGGGTTGAAACTATGGAGTTTAACCCAAGTTTAGTTAGGGTTTAACCCAAGGTGAGACAGAGTTGAAACTGTGAGACGATAGAGATTTTAACCGAAGTTTAGCGAGGGTTGAACCTAAGATAAGATAGAGATGAACCTACGTTTAGTTAGGATTGAACCTGGGATGAGATAGTTTTGTCACAATTATAACCCTCAGTAGATAGGACGACGATAACACATCCCGTCATCCATTTATTCTGCCGGTGAAAGACAGGCCAGCATATTTACTTCTAACTTCAACCCAAAGTGGGCATGATATGATATCTTCAGATACCGCAGTTCTAATACGAGATGAAAAACAGCTTGCGTTCAGACGGAATTAGAAATACACAAATAAATCAAATGAAGAATATCAATAAGATAACAAGGAGAGACACATGATGACTTAGATAAAGAAGATTACAATATCTTGCTGAATATGGGCATGTGTTACGTTATGATACAGTTTACAGGTAAGGTTACCAGATCCAGTATTCAATATAGCATTTTTTTACGAACGGGGTTGTTTTCCTTTTCAGTCTTGCTCGTTTAGTCAAGACTGCGGTGTACTACCAGAGCTACAACTTGGAGGTGGGGTAGGAAACTTGGAGTGGGTAGAACTTGGAGGTGGAGTAGGAAACTTGGAGGTTGGGAAAGGTTAGGAAACTTGGAGGTGGGGTAGGAAACTTGGAGGTGGGGTAGGAAACTTGGAGGTGGAGTAGGGAACTTGGAGGTGGAGTAGGAACTTGGAGGTGGAGTAGGAACTTGGAGGTGGGGTAGGAACTTGGAGGTGGGGGTAGGAAACTTGGAGGTGGGGTAGGAACTTGGAGGTGGGAGTAGGAACTTGAGTGTAGGAACTTGGAGGTGGAGGGGAACTTGCGAGGTGGTAGGAACTTGAGGTGGAGTAGGAACTTGGAGGTGGAGTAGGAACTTGGAGGTGGGAGAACTGAGGTGGGGAACTTGCGAGGTGGAGTAGGGAACTTGCGAGGTGGAGTAGGGAACTTGGAGGTGGAGTAGGAACTTGGAGGTGGAGTAGGAACTTGGAGGTGGAGTAGGGAACTTGGAGGTGGAGTAGGAACTTGCGAGTGGAGTGGGTAGGGAACTTGGAGGTGGAGTAGGAACTTGCGAGGTGGAGTAGGAACTTGCGAGGTGGAGTAGGGAACTTGCGAGGTGGGTGGGAACTTGCGAGGTGGAGTGGGAACTTGGAGGTGGAGTGGGAACTTGGAGGTGGAGTAGGGAACTTGGAGGTGGAGTAGGAACTTGCGAGGTGGAGTAGGAACTTGAGGTGGAGTAGGAACTTGCGAGGTGGTGTGGGAACTTGCGAGGTGGAGTGGGAACTTGCGAGGTGGAGTGGGAACTTGCGAGGTGGAGTGGGAACTTGCGAGGTGGAGTAGGAACTTGCGAGGTGGAGTAGGGAACTTGCGAGGTGGAGTAGGGAACTTGCGAGGTGGAGTGGGGAACTTGCGAGGTGGAGTAGGAACTGGGGTGGTGTGGGGATCGTGGAGTGGGGATCGTGGAGATGGGAACTTGATCAGCTCTGGTTTGCTGAAGTAGACTCAAGTTACCATATTCTCTGTGTCCTATGACATCTGATTACAATAATACAGTTGAACAAGTGGGAGATTGGATACAATAGATAAACTGTATACAACAACATCTCACTAGCAGGTGGTAACAGTTCTGAAAGTGTTTAAACACATCTCCGATTACCGAGCCAGTAAATAAGGACAGCGGAAGTAGGCAACACATTTGTTACTGAACATTCCTGGTCCTATCTTGAGAATTATTAATTACAAGTGTGTGTCCAGTTGGGGGAGAAGAGGGAGGGTGAACAGTTTATCAATGAGAGGTTTATTGGTTTTATCCTCCCCCTCCATGCCCAAATTTGGTAACTCTAATCGTCATTCAATGTCCTGCTTTTACTGGCAAGTTGCTACACAAACTTAGTAGAGTTTACAGGACATGGATTCTTCCATCTGGAGGAGATGAGAGAGAGAGAGAGGTAGGAAAGAAAAGAAACAAAGAACATTCAGTTCCTGAACAAGAGTTATCTGAGTTATTTGAAATATGGGATATTGTGGAATTTTCTGTTGGATTTTCTTTTTCTGTTGTCACTCTTAGCACATGCATATTTGACTTCATAATTAACGAATCGGTGACAATGGCTGACTACATACAACAACATGTTTAAGTGATCAACAAGAAGAAGCAACAAGTTGTCGAATGTTTATGCTCACCTTTACTGCCTAAACTGGAAACTGGTGAAGGACTAGTAGTCTCAACTACTGTTGCTGCCCGTAACTTTGTGCTAGTTCCTTTGCCGATACAGCTGGTCGTCGTCGCAGTCACAGATGTAGTTAATGTATTGTTGTTAATGGTAATACTGCTCGAATGTTTTGCTGGACTTGCAGTGACAGTGTTGCTGCCTGATTGAAAGTTTACTGTTCCACGATTGATATTTATGATCTGCAGATATGTAGATAAGTTTATTATTATCCACTACATGTAATATAGCTCTATGTAAGAGGCTAACAATGTCAAGGCACTCTACATGTAATAGGGTCTCCTAAGAATCTAACAATGTCAAGCCACTCTACATGTAATAGCTCTCTAGTAAGGAGGCTAGACAGTGTCAAGCCACTCTACATGTAATAGCTCTCTGTAAGAGTCTAACAATGTTAATCCACTCTACATGTAATATCTCTCTGTAAGGAGTCCTAACTAAATGTCACACTTTTGAATATGAGAAACTAATATCAGATAACTAAGAAACTATTATATATGTGATATGAGACAGTTGGATGGTAAGTACGTTATGTACAATGTTTACAACATACTGTTATAAATGCGTATTTCACCCGAGTGGTTACCGGGTCCAAATTTGGGGTGTAAAGAATAGAACCACTGTTACCTGCCATGCATGTCGTAAGAGGCGACTTAGGAGGTTTGGCTGAAATCGGATGCATGTGTCCTAAACGTGTAGAAGGCTATGCGTTTAGGGACCTACCAAACCAATGTGCAACGTATACAAGTTCTTGGTAAAGATCAAACATATCACAAAGAGTGATTAAAATTGGTGTAAAGAACGAACGCAAAGAAGAAGAAGATATGCGTATTTAATCCAGCACACTTGATGCTGTCATGTGAGTTTAACAAATAATAATAGGTTCGTATTCCCGTTTCTTGTATGATTGTTATTTTGGTAGGAACTAAATATACATTTGTCTTCTTTAACTCTTTTACTCCGTAATTTATTGTACCCCCAAGACGCATTTACTTTGTAATGCATGCTAAATTAGTCAGTAGGTTGGCTTTGCGTCATCTCAAAATATATAGTGAGCCAGTCTTCTTCTTTGCTTTCGTTCTTTACGACCAATCTTAATCACTCTCAGTGATACACTTGATCTTTGCCAAGAACGTGTCTGCCTTGCACATTGGTTTGGTAGGCCCCTAAACGCATAGACTTCTACACGTTTAGAGCACGTGCGTCCGATTTCAGTCGAACCTCCTTGGTCGCCTCTTACGACACGCGTGGCAGTAACAGTGGTTCTATTCTTTACACCCCAAATTTGGGCTCCGGTAACCACTCGGGCGGGTGAGCCAATATATCGGTTCAGCAGGTCGAAAGGGTTAATATTTGTAAAGTTGCTAAGTCAGTGGCAAACAACCCACACTTATTTTCGTGTTAAACATGTGCAACTTGTACATTCATGCAACTTGTACATTCATACATTTCGTATAATCTTAGATAGATATAGAAGCTTAAGCTGACATAAACAAATGTCAGTTGTCGCTACAAATGTTATCGATGTTTTCCTTGCGTTTAGAAGTGGAGACAACTTTCAGAAACTTTGGTGCAGAAGGTTAATTTCTATTCAGTCAGATCTGCACGCTAGAGCGACCTGCACAATACATTTCTAAAGTCTATAAATACACATAATATGATGTATACATAATCAATACAATGGTTGCAGACTTGTCGTGGAACCTATGTAACTTGATGCCATGCGCATGGACAACATTGTGCAGCTCTCACAAAGACACAACTGCCCAGCGTGTTTGTAGTGCGTTGGACGACGGGTGACAAGTCCCCTGTGAATGCGGTTCAATTTCGCGGGCTGGCAGAAAAGCCACAGGTTCTTCAGATTTACGGTGTTCGTGGCCCGAATGGTTACGATGTCCATGGCACCGACCCGAAGAGCTAAAAGCTCAAGTGCTTCTGGATCGATTAAAAAAACCCAACTAAACACAACCTTGTTGCTGCTGCATTGTGGATAAGAAAAGTTCATTTTCTACATTAGAGGTGTTTAATGTGTAACTGCACGCAACGGACTTGTTAGTAAACATGACAACAAATAATGATAGCCATGATTGTCTCCTCTTAGACGGCTGGTGGTGTCGCATCGATTCCCAGTTGGTGTGCCATTTTCCGAACGCAAATGGTTCTCGGTCGACCCAGTCTCAATTGAGTGCCATAGGAACTCGGGGAAATAAATGTGGCCAGTGTGATGTTGACCACAACATCGATCATATGCAGTTGATCAAAGGAAAATAGTTCAATACCGTATTCCCAATATACCACATGGTATTTTTTTTCTCTCTCTCTCGTTATATGGACACACAACTTCTGGTTTGTACACAAGAGGATTTGATAAAGATAGCGTAGTGTGGTAAAGACCTGTCGTTGAAATTGGGCACAATTCTTGCTAAAATTGAATCCATGCTTTTTTTCTTGTGAAGACAAATTTAGTTATAATTTGAATCATTCGGTTATATTAGAGTGCACATTCTATTAAAAAAACAAAATCGACACACAACTTTAAAAAAAAATTAATTGTGTATAAAGTTCTGAAGAATTTATTTTAAAAACCCATAGCCTTTTCAGACCATATAGAGTGTGAAGTGCCTGATTCAGTACGTCAAACCCGTTTTCAGCAGGACAATTTTGGGACAGGTTCGCCATCTCTATTCAATCCCCTAATATGACTGATGTGATGCATCCTGCTACTACTGCCACCACGTAGAGACGGAGTATGGTCTTGGTCAGTTATGATTTGCTGAGCCTGACTTTGATCACGTTATTAAGAACGTCTAAGGTTACAGACATTCATTCAATAAGAAACTATGGTGTATTCAAAAGTAAACAGTTCCAGTAAAAAAATGAATCAGTTTTTATCGACTACGAGACAAGTGCTTTAACTACTAGACAGAATCTTGTGCCAAAAAAACGATAGATAACAGCTCAGAAGCACATCAATGCATTTGAACACAAATTATATAGAATAGTTCTTAAATATCATGAACATAGAAGAAAAAACAAAATAAATCCATAATATAAGAATTAAGCATTGACGAAGGTTAGTTATTAAAAAAGATAGGAATACTTTGAGGGTGTATTTACTAGGGAAGAGAAGGTCAAGGAGAAGATGTGTGCAAGGTGTGATAGAATAATTACACATCGATACTATATCAGATGAGGGGGCATATTGCATATACTATATCATGGGCGTGTCTTGCGTAAGGAACATGCTACTGAATGATATATTACTTAGAAGGAAATATGTACACATACATAAGATGATGTACTAGGAACTGATTGGAAAAATTGTCAACATTATAATACATTTGCTTTCGTTGTTTGCATCATCTAGCACCATATGAGAACAGCTACAGTGAATATATCAACATACAATCAGACACGTAACTGTGACCAAAAAAAAAGAGAAGATGAAGATGTTGGGCATACTCTGAGAAGAAGTGATCAAATAATCACAAAGCAGACACTAAAAGTGGGAGGCAAATGCTTCAAGGAAGAAAGGACGACAACTTTACCGAGAGAGGAGAGAAATAACGGACTCTGACCTATAGAAAAGATTGAACGAGTTGACCAAGATAGAGCGGTATTAAGAAATTGCTTGCAAGTCCAATGTAACGCATAGCGGTGCGAGAAACAAAAAAAAAAGACATGTCCACAACGAGAAAAGATCCTATGCAATAACTTCATGGTATGGAAGAAAATAAATAAATAGAAAAATGATCAGAAATGGGATGTCAATGATTGTCTACGCCTACCAGTATTTGCAAATATAGTCAAGTGAGATAGACAATATCGATTGAGTGTGTAATATATTTTGTGAATATTTCTACCAGTATTTGCAAATATAGACAAGTGAGATAGACAATATCGATTGAGTGTGTAATAAGTATTTGATCTAGTAAATAAAGATACTAAGCAAACAAGAAGTTATCACTACAAACCATTTCTGTACGTATTATAGAAATGTAGCGGATTCATTGCTATACAGTTTTATAGTAGCCACAGTGGGTTTTAAGCAGATACGGTTTAATTAACCGTATCTGCTTCTTGGGAATACTATACAGCATAAATGATTAGTTGCAGATGTGACATTCGAACAGTCAATAAGACAGACTGAGTCACGAAACTGATATCTCACCAGGGCAAGAGGCATGATAATGTACGTTCAAACAATGAAACCCGTCTGCTGATCTCGACTCAGCACACGTGTGAACCAGGCCAGGCCTGCTCGGCAAGTTAGGGTTGTTACCCCCACCACAGAAATGTAAGTTACTGAGGAATAAATCCTGCTGGTTTATTCCAAACCTGACGGATGCCTGCCAATTCTCTCTCTCAAACACGGTCTGCACATCTCTGGTTGCATGTGAAGGGGGGCGAAATAATAGCTGTCATCCTATCAAATTACGCACTGTTGGTTCCACTACAGGTTAAGTGTTCAGTAATATAATCATGGCTTCCCTCAATCCTTGACCTGACTGTCCACCCTACCGTTGTTGGGTCAAATAAATAACACCAGTAGGTCACAAGTAACATTTACAACAGATTAATATTGAATTCTCCACAAGGAGTTTACTCTTATTTTTGTTATGTTTGTTGGCCTACACGTTCTGATATAACAAGACACAATTTGTTCTTAGGTCTGAAGTAGCATGTATCTTGCTTATGAAGCTTTAATATCATACATAACAAACAAACAAGGTAACATTTAGCAATACTATAGTACTAGGATGATAAACAACATACTATACAGAAAATTATATACTTTGGTCACATCAAGCGTCACGATGGTCTGGAAAGAACAATACTAGAGGGCAGAGTCCCAGGACGCAAAGGCAGACCAAGAAGAAGATGGCTACAAGATATTAAAGAAACCATGAACATGACCATCGACGAAGTGGGTGAACTGGCAAAAGAGAGTAAATTTCAGAAGCGTTGCAAAGAGAGCAACGTACTATAAAGGATACGGACCTTGATGATGATGATGAAGATAGTACTAGGCACGAGTTCCAGTTTGTATACAGTACAATACTTAATGACAAAACAACAATGCTGTGATATAAACCAAATCAACTCCAGTATATAATTTAATTCAATCTTATTCTTCTTCGAACGCTCCATATCGAACACTTGTTAACCACTCTGTGTGATTTGTATGTGATCTGAGCCTAAGAGCGATTGTACATTGTGCCAGTTATGCGCCTATAAGTAGGCCAGCACATCCGATTTCTGCGATGCTTTTATTGACTATGGTAGCTTCCTAAGTTCTAATCAGTCGCCTCTTACAACATGCATTGTAGGTGGCAGCGGTACTATTCTATGCTTCCATTGTGAGCCCCGACATCACACGGTCGTAATGGAATATAGACACAAGAAAGCTAACAATAAATCGGTCAGTATTGTGCTACTAGATAGTTCCTTCTTTCGTCAAAGGTCCAATCAAAGGTCCACGTCCTCCTGACACATGAAGTTTCTTGTCTCACCAAACACAATGCTTTTTCCAAAGGAAAGTTCATTGGACACTAAAGCTAGGTAAAGTGAGTTTCTGTTGTAAATATCATTATCCTCAGTGCAGATCAGTGCTTATCCCCGGGGAAAGCTACCAATATGAACTTCGCAAGGAGCCCAAGACGCAGTGAATGAGATGACAAGTTAGGATCCGAGAACTAGCGATGACCAAGAAAGATCCTATTTCTAGTGATAAAAAAGAACGACAAAGTCAGGAGTCGCCAAAATGTCTTATGAAATCGGATGTGTCGGACTGGAAATTGTGGAGGTGATGCAACGCAATAAACTTTTTTTTAGTTTAGTCGTCGGATCATCATCACTGCACATTGAACCAATTAGTCCATAAGTGCTCCGATCTCCTCCTCAGTGTGTCTCTCATCGTGTGAAAACTAACGACGGATCTTTGTTGGTTTACTTTTCTTCTTTGGTTACCAGCACAGTGTTCTTGTCAGCTACAACACATTTGACTTGGAATGCTTGCAGTCTAGTTAGCGCTGAAGACACCATTACTTGAATTGTGTGCAGTGGTTAATCTACAAATGTACTTTTAATGAGAAATACCTACATAAATTATGCTTGAATCAATCACTTATAGTAAAGAATTCGTATTCAATTCATGTGGTGCAGTGGCAACAAAAAAAATGTGTTAGGTCGTTAGTTTTTTTTAATCAACATCACACGATGAGTAATGTCATCAATACCACTTCAGTTGCTATTGCCTCCTAGCGTTACGCTAGGTCTGCCTCAGTGTTGTTTGCAGCAGGAAAAATCTCACTATAGCAGGGGATCAAATGGAGACCACCCGTTTAAGAAGCAAGTGCCCTAACTACTGTACTACCACGGCTTTATTGACACTGTATAAGAGCTAATTAAATAAGACAAATATCAAAGTTCCATTAAGTACAATCGATTTACTTGTTAAATAGGCAACATATGTTCAATGTTTGCTTGAACAATGTTACCTTTTCTCGTGGCAAGAACTTGTCAAAGAAAACTATTTAGACACAGGCAGATAAATAATAAACATATGCAGATACATATTTGTAAAACACGAATGCATATACTACGGTAAATATGTCATTTCCAAAGTCGCAGAGGACGTGTACCGTGACCTAAATATTAGAGAGACTAATGTTCTACTTTGATATCATCAACTCGTTCGTTCACCTGCTTCTTTTCAAGTCAAAAACTATGATCATTTTCATAGCAAACAACTAGTGTTGTGTTAAACACATAGTCATCCTGTAGCAGTAATATTAGCACTATGTCACAACTATACAGATTACGTTCTTAATCAACAATTTACACGTTGTATTACTGGAAATAAATTATTATATATATATATATAATATATATATATATATATGTCAGTGATTGTTTGTCTAGGCCAGCCAAAAGTCATATGAGAATAGAACTTGATATGATTATAAAAGGTTAAATGAAACATAATACAGTCCTAACCTTTATTAACAGTTGTGTACTTAACCAGAGCCAACTATAAACTACTGCTACGGCTATAGCCTGGCTGTGACTTAACATATACCACCGCCATGTGTTGCTGGGGTCCGCAAGGAAGCAGAGAATAGGAACACTGCCACCTATACGACATGTCGTAAGAGGCGACTGACGGTAGGGACCTAGGGAGCTACCTAGTCAATAAAAAGCGTGGCAGAAATCGGATATGTTGTCCTACTTGTAGGCGCATAACTGGTACAACGTACAATCCTTCTTAGACTATGATCACATACAGATCTGACAAAGAGTGGGTTAACAAGTAGTCGATATGGAAGGTTCGAAGAAGAAGAAGAACAAATGGTCTATATATGTATACAATACAGTGAGTAACACACACTAACCTGTGGTTATATAATAGTCACCGACCACAAGTTAACATAACTGACTACTTGTTTGTAGATCAGGCATTTCAAAGCTGCTACAAAACACAGCATCCAGTGAGAAGTTAGCACTAACACACAAATAGCAATTATCTTGAAACTAGTTCGGTTATAACATGAAAACAGGCAAGGAAATCCAACATCATATGATAACTCCTTGTGTTATTTATGGCAAGTACTATCACGTATCCTCTTTCCCGTGTACCTTTATTTATAGCTTAACACAAACCACAGACGGAGACTATGTGCTTAAATAGATAAAAGTCTGTGTCAACCAGACATACTCAACTCGGGAGACCGGTTATTTGTACAGGCCTGTTTACAGACTGTCGTACAGTCTGACGTGTCATCAGGCCTGGCTGGTTTTGATGGAGTGAATGTCCTGTCTACCTCTTGTTACTAGATTCCGAGGTCGTGATACATTTTCTTGCTAAGTGTAAACTATTGACGGGCTACTCGACACTAAGTGTTGCATTGACGCAACAGCGGTCTAAGTTGAGCATAACAAGCAACACTTGTCAAACTAGACAAGTGAGCCACTTGATACAAGGCAGCACAATATGATAATTACATTTTTTTGAATGGAATCGAAAAAGAAAATAAACAACTATATCAATCAAATATGTTGGACCTAGAACTAGACATGAACATGTTTAACACATTGCAAAACAAACATTAGAAACCATCAAGATAAATAACACTGGTGAGACCATGACATGAAACATGAATATTTGATACTAGTTAAACATCAACGTTCTGTTATTTCAAGATTTTTTTCTCGCTCAATCTGACCCGAATCTACTAGTATTTTAGAACATGGTCACATTTATTAACGATAACTTCATCGAGGTCATTGTTTTTATACAGCTATATTCCATGTTATATAGCTATATTCTGTGTTATACAGCTATATTCCGTGTTATACAGCTGCATTCAATGTTATACAGCTGTATTCAATGTTAACAGCTGCATTCATGTTATACAGCTATTCCATGGTTATACAGCTATACAATAAATACTTCACGACTACACATGATTGTGTGAACAAATTGCAACAACACCTGTTGAAATATAAAACAAGTCTGTTACAAGGACTTGACAATATAACAAGATGATCATAAACAACCTGAAAGTTGAACGTGAGCACGACAGTCTACAAACCTGGAGATACCATTAGCGAGGTAAAAAAAAAAGACTAAAGATCCAGAGTTTGTTTATTTCAAGCTGAAGAACGACTGTTACCTTTCACTAGCACTGGGAATATCAAGACCCACATCACTAGAACCCAGCCGCTATTTCTGGCATCTAGAGATGAGATAATATTGATTCTTCCTACCACCCCAGCTCGCTCACTCCATTCCTGGAGCATACAACAAACAGCAATTACTATTGTACACATGCTGTAATTGGAGTACGCAGAACAAAGAAAGCCCCCCAACCCATCCCTATGGCGACGCTACTTGACTGTCTGTGGCAGTCTGGTCATGTATGCATGCACAGACGAGTGTTTTAATAGTGAATGCATTCTCATCTGACAGATGTGGAGAGATCACGTTGATAAGCTAGCTCAGCTGTTAGATTTGATGGATACTTTCTCTTTATTTACTTTTCTTTTCAAATCAAACGCATATATTATTCATATATTTCTGGTAACGGTTAGCCAGAGAATAATGATCAATTAATACACAGGAAAATATGAAATTGCAAGGAATAGTAGGACACAAAAATGAAATTAAATACAATCATTAAAAACACAAATACTCACAGATGAAGAATCCTTGTTGTGATGTTTGGTGACAGTACTCCAGGTCTCCTTCGCTGAGCTACTCCAACATCCACTCCGTTCAGAATAGAATCCACAACTGAAGAGATTAAGTAACAAGTCTGATGTTATTGACAAGACATTTATGAAGATATAGCAATACTCAGAGAAACAGCTAGCTATTTCATTGTTGTGTGTATATATATATATATAGAAGGCATCAAACATTATCTACGCCATCATCAAATTTCTCACATAAAGAAGAAAATACGTTATATGAAAGAAACAATAAACGACACTAACAACATAACTAACATGTGGCGTGACCTATGACTGGAGTGGGGGAAAAGTGTCTGATTCTTCTAAAACAAGTAACCAAGTAGTGCTAGTATAAGTTTAACCTCTCACTACTTTAGTGTATACTTTGATAACGGAAGCAGGGTTACATTTACATTGCGCTTCGTGGTTTTTAAGGAGCGACAATAAACATGATGGGAAGAATGGGAATTGTATTATAGACTGCCAGTTTCTTCTGGCAAATGTAAAATTAAATATGAAAAATATACAGAAATGATTGATTCTTTGATAAACTATCTACATAAAATGAATTTTGTAGACATGAGCCCACAAACACATACGAAGAGAAAATGCGACATAATAATTCCTCTCGTACCGTTATACGTTGCATAGGGCCTGCAAGTAATTTCTCCATACCACTCTATCCTGGGCAACTCGCTCAATCTACTCCATGGAACTGAGACCGACATTTCCTGCCTCTCTCAGCAACGTTCGCCCCAGGGTTTCCTAAGGTCGACTTCTCTTGAACCCCTTGCATCCCCTCCAATGTCTGCCCTGACATTCGTTGATCATTTCTCCTCAAGGTGTGCCAAACATATCTCCATCCTCTCTTTCCTATAACAGTTGTCACTAGTGGTTGACCAGACATATCTCTGATTTAATCACCCCTCCTGAATTCGTTCCATTTTATATTCATTATTTTTCGCAGACATCTATTTTCAAATGCATTCAACTTGCTTTCCATATCTTTAGTCGTTTTCCAGTCCTACATTCGAAATGAAAATCGTGGCATATCCTTTACAAGACGTCGTCATCAACTACAGTAAACGAGTCGCCGATATTCTAGGCACCACTTATACGTTCAGTAGTTTGACATTGCCACATTCGGAAACTAATGGAATATTCCGCTATGTACGAAACGGAAACTTATAAATCTGAGGTGGTCAGACCGGATCAGATCAGATCTGGAGAAAACCGTGGGAGACTGCGGTGATAAATTGGCGATTTAGGACAACGAAACGTATGTATAGTATCAAATAAGCAAGCAAGCAAGCAAAATGAATAATTAAATGATAAAACTAACAAAAATCCAATGAAATATTTCGCCAATGACTAGCAGCTATGAACTTAACAATAAACAAACAAAAATAAGATACGGCCGTAACGAGAAAAGTGTGTCTGTAGTAAACATGCTATGAGATTGTCTGTGTTTAAAGCTAGTAGTATTTCACGATCAATCATTGATCACATATTAACCAAAAACGACAAACAAGTTTGTATGTGGTGAATCATTCACTGACATTATCAGCAACAAGCATCCATTATTCTTGTTTATAGACCAACCACACTGTCCTAGTTCCAACTTCCTTCTGTGAGTAGTATGTATTGCCAGCCACAGCCAATTTCTCAGCACAAATTTGTTCGTTAACTACTATTTATTCCCTCATATACTACTTATCCCTTCCCCCAACCACTCTCCTCGATACTACTCATTTTCTCTAATTTACACAACGTTATCGAAAGTCTTCCCCCGTGATATTCTATTTATACTCGTCTGCGTAATGCTTGTTTTTTCTTCTCGACTCCATTCTATATTTACTTTTCACGTTTACTTTACCCCAGCGAGGAAAAGCCTCTCCAGTCCACGGCCTATTAGCACTCATGCTGGCCTGTTCTGAGTTTCTTTATATTTCTTCTCTCCCCCTGTTTTATCAGATGGAGTGCAGAAGTTGTGGTTGAAACGATACATTTGTGCGAGTGGCGTGTTGAGATAAGCTCTCAGTTTCACTAGAAGTCCTTCCCGCAAGATCGGAACAATTATAACACGCAAGAGGGAAATCCGTTTTCCCGGGAAAGATAATGCAACAAAACAAGCACAAAGACAAGTATTTGATAAGCACATGTACTTCCTATGTGGTTGTTCTATTACAGTAGCTATAATTAACTAACACTGAGGATGTCTAATTTGGGACAAAGTTATAATATAAGCTAACATCAAATATTGCGTGATCTTCATTCCACATGTAATGTCTTTCAGTGCGGCGGCGTAACAAATATGTTGGTTAACAAATTTTTGGTAACGAGATTGTCTTCCCTCTTCGATTTATACTCGCTTAACAATACTGTAATAATGCAGTCTGTTACTATGGTCACTCCCTGGCAGTGGAGTATGGTCATGGTTAACTCTGGTTCAAGCGCATCTTCAGGATGGTTATTGTAGTTTTGTCTTTAGATTTATTAATAATAGATGGCGTTCACCAGATGTACATATAGAAAACTAAATTGATTATCTCACAATAGACAGTAAATAATGACGCTGTCTGCAAGAGATGAGAATAAAGAGAGAAGTAGATGGAAGATCAGTTCACAATCATCTATTAGGGACTATCATCTATTGAAAGCCTTCAGAAGTTTAACAGACAGAACTAGCCACAACAAAGACAACATACAAAACATTCAACACAATGATTAACACGTTTAAGGTTAAGTTTAACCTCAGTGTCTTCTTCTCGCGATCGTTAACCTCATTGTCTGATACTTGGGAACCACATAGAGGCAATCAGTGATACAAGTTTGTGGAAGTGGTTAGAAATATATGCACTTTGGTGCATGGCTAGAGTAGTAAACAATATAATAAATGGCTCATAAACACATGGATTAATTGATAGGACCATCACCATTGTATTTCCGTGAGTAACAATGTGTGATCCATCTCTTTCTTACAAAGGAAGATCACAGCAACAGTGCACGCACTCCGTAGCACCGGCGAGGGGACCCGATGTAATTTAGAAGATGGTGAAAATATGTAGGAATTTAATTTTTTTTTAACCTTTCTAATTAATTTTGTCTGGGCAGCGACTTTTCAGCCTGTTCTTCTCGATTTTGCACCGCCAGTGGCTCTTGTACGTGCTCAACTTGAAGACGGGACCTAGTTTCTAGAAACACATGGAAACTGACAGAAAAGAGCAAATGAAAAAAAGAACAGCTGTCTACAAGAATAATAAACAGACTGGACAGACATTACTGTAAGATGAATGATAAAAAGGGAGTTGTACGGGATAAGAGTGAGCCACATTGATAAAGCAACTGAGGAGGCAGACAATAAAAGCAAAAACCACATCCACCAGATACAGGCATATATTATGAAGAGGCTAACTAGTTTATCAGAAGAAAATAAACACAAATTGTGGCAAACAGAATAACCTAGTCATCAAACAAACGATATGTATTAGCAACTCAATAAAATAACCGTAATCTGCCAACTCCACACATGTCAGTTTTACAAGCTAAAGATATGAATATCGGATGAATAACACGATACTGACACAACAATATTCTTCTTCTTTACGTTTATCTTTATCAATCACGTTCAACACTCTTTGTAATATGTGTGCTTTTTTACAGAGAAAGTGAGTAAGCTGTGCTCCTGTTCTTAGGCACATCGTTTAGGAACTGCAAATCCGAAATTCGGCCTAAAGTGATGATTGGACTTGACAGTCCCAGACAACTACAATTTTTGTTCTTGCACTGAGCGTGGATTTACCATATATTGATCAACTCTCAGCCACCCATTGCAGCTTATGATCTGTGCCGAAGAGCATATTGATGCGTTGTCACATTTTCTGACACGTTGAGGTCACATAACCGGATACGGAACATTTTAAACTGTTTTAGGATATGTGTCGTTTCTTTGTCGTCCCCAGAGGATTTGGAGTTTTCACTTTCATTTTATGGAGCAGAAACTACGGAAAGGGGGAGCACATCAATCAGTAGGCTGTATTGTTACATATCACTGTTTTGCTTTTTATATGTAGCTGTATATGAACATCAGCCATTAATAGTTTCGCCAGAACCGGGCAACTCTGGTACGACCAACGGTCACTAGCCGTTCTGTGCCGGTTATCCATTTTTAAACGTCAGTCCGGACACTTACATAGGCGCAGCCTATACAGTCGATGTATGGGTAAGGCGGCAGAAGATCGGTTGGTGGACAGACTAAAAAAACGCTTTAAAGACACTCTTAGTCTAAAATGCTTCGATATAGACACCATGTGCTTGGAATCTCTGGCGCAAGATCGCCAAATGTGGCGCTGTAACAACACAAGAGGAACTCGTATAGATGAGAAACGTCGTACTGTTGAAGCGCAGAGAAAGCGAGCTGTGTGAAAAGACAGAACACCCAACACCCACATTTCTAACTTTGATCATGGTAGGAGATTGTGTTCCAAAAATGGATTCTACACTCCATCAGAGAAGTGCAACACCACAGTCTAAGACTGTTGTGATCATTGCTTGCTAATAGACGTCTATTATAGGTCATCCACTCTGAGATACTATTCGTATGTTGTGCGAACAAATCGCATACCACTAGCAGCTGAACTTATACTACTAGCTAATCTTATGATAGCTCTATGGTCCCACAATGACGTTTAAACACGCGACTATCACTATCAAGCTCTAGGAGGAGCAGATAACACTAACAAGACCGTAACCAGCATCAAATGTCAAGCTCTCTGGCAGTGATAGTCAGAGACTGTTCTCAAATAACATTCAAGATGACGTACAAGAGTGATGAATGAAGAGAAAAACATCGGTGTGTATGTACGAGCGTGTGACAAACAAGACAGTAAAAAGAATATAAAACTGGAGTACTTATGTCTTATACTGGTATCAAATGTTTAACAATTATCCTTTGATATGTAGACAAACACTAACCGTTGAAGACAACACTATACGGTCCATTGTTTAAAGTTGTCCGTTAAAGGCAACACTTCTGTCCGTAGATAACACTGCGTTGTATATACCACTATTCGTTGCAGACATATACATATGTTTACACAACACTGCCTTTATAAAGTGGAACACTCGGTCAACTGCTATTTAAGCTACAAGTTATTGCGTTCTCCGAGGGAACGTCAAAACAAAGTTGTTACGTCCAATGGCATATTCAAATCACAAACTAAACGTTCAGAAAACACACAACGATAACACTACACAGCTCACCGTGTTGAAAGCTAGCGGTGCGTGCACAAGTAACAGGCGTGTGTACTCGAGCCCGCTAATATACTACACGCACACTGAAGGTTGTTCTTGCCAGGTTAGTTAATCAGCTGCTGGCGTAAGCCACAAGACGGGGTCGGTGTTAACGCCACAAGCAAAAAATAGACACTGTGTTGGTCGAGTCATCAGTGTTAGCACTGGCGCGCGATTAAAAAAAGTATCTGGTGGGGCGAGAGAGGAAGGAGAGAGAGAGAAAGACAGGCAGACAGACACAACAGACGAGGTAACGGAGAGACGGACACAACAGACGATGTAAAGAGAGTTGGAGAAATAGATAGTGTTGACTTTCAGCACTTTGAGCGGCGAGAGTTAAACCAGCTATGTAGTAGTTTCTGCCTCCTATTAGCTCAGCACCTAGTCCATTTTTGAGCTTGTGGAAAGGAAATGTAGCATGCGATAGGGGTTGAGAAGAAACAGAAATAACTGAAACTAGTTTTATAATCTATAAATAATGACGGCAGTCAGTCACGCCGCCAAGTATATGAACCACATAAGAAATGTTTCAAGTAAACATTTGTCGTTTGATAGACGAAACAGGTGAACAACGTCTGAGCTTTTTATTTTGAAAGACGAATGGGTTGCTGGGCAAATAGAAAATATATACAAAAGTAACTGACGGCAAAAAATAAGGCACTTCTGTAAAACTATCACAGATTATGTTGTAATATTTCGCACGAAAAGCAATGAAATTGGTATATATATTTTTAATTATTATTATTATAGCAGACACTTGGTGAAACTAATGATAACCGTGTTCGTTATTGAAAAGAAAACTTTGCCATCTGGGTTCAAATGCGAAAAAGGAAAATTAAAGTGTTGGGTAATAATAACAAAAACATGAAAGACATTACGTATTCATTCATACCAAACGAAGCATAATTTAGTTGTTTGCGTTCGTTTTTTAATCAACCAAGTGAATCACTCCCTGTGATCTGTGTGGTTTACATGAAAGCGAGTACGCATGTTCTTCGTTAGGCGTTTTACGTATGTCAGGCATATCCGAATCTCTGTCTAATGTGATTGATGTTTGGGTTTATCTGACCTGACAGTTCTAGACATCTGTTATGTCTCAAACTGTACATAGTTCACATTGATCACTTCTCAGTCATTGAATGAGACTTGCTATGGTTTGAACTGAAGAACATGTGCATGTGTGTTTCTGCGGTTTCTGATGATGTGCAGGTCGCTGGGTATAAAAACAGCTTTGGGACGTGTATCATTTTGCCGTGACCAGGCAATTTGAAGTGTTTACTCTGTATGTTCCATTCAGGAAAGCGGAAACGTTGACACAAAACAGAGCACTTAAAAACAAAGCAAGGCAGCTCTACACACACAGTACACGACTTTTTGTTTTTGCAGCTTGCACAACTTCCCTACCCCAACGTGTCTGGCATCTGGTACATAAGCGGTTCCCAAACTTTGCATTACCACGGACCCACTTTTAAATACATTTTGCTACCGCGGACTCCCAAAAGTTTCTATATATGAAAATCTTCTAGCGATGAAGATATTATTACACACACCAACAGTCAAGCTGGCTTCAATTTCTCAGACTACGGGAAGCTTAAAATGATCTTTCATTTTGTCCTGTCAGACTCCGGTCTGGACTAGATCCTTTGATTTCGCAGCGAAACTAGTTTACCACTGTTTTTATACATCATTTTAAAATTTAATTTTGTGTTTGAAATGTCAAAGATCGTAATATTTCTTCAAGCGCTTGAGGATCCCTGTGAGTACCTGGCAGACCCCGTATATCCGCGGACCCCCAGTTTGGGAACCTGTGGTGCATTATGTTGTCTTCCTCTTGTATCGACACAAGGCATGTATGTTTATATAGCAGCCATGTTAATATGACCAGTCAGTAGACGGTAGTCACGTATTTCTTTTTTTACTTTCTAGGTAGCCAGAGTTTGCCAGGACATGGAAGTGCTCTAGTAAGACCAAACAGCTTCACTCTGTGTGACATGATTTTAAAACTGCAAATGGTTTATTTGTACGATTGTCGTGCCCAGTATCTCGGTCACTTGCACGGCTTCTGTGCCGGGTTAAAGATCTCTAAACTTCAGACAAGAGACTCGTGTAGCTACATCCACCGAGATTCTGTTTGTCTTGTGCGAACAGATCTCATACCATTCGCTACTATCTAATCGCATGATATCCTGCTTTCCTACCCTCTTTGTCAGACTACAGTGCAGCAATATGTTTCCAGATGAACCATGTTTAGATGGACTAGGGTATTGGTTCGTGCCAGCTCACCGACGCTGCCGTGTAACTGTATTTTATTGCGTCTGTGGTCCAAAATAAAGCATTTCAGTCAGTAATCGTTAGAGATTTGGTCGCTATTGAACACTTCATTTCAATGAGGGAACTATATAAAAGAAACTATACATAATGTGGACTGACATGTGATTGCTGGTATCTTATAACTTCTATAAATAAAACAGATATTATGTTACTACATAAAAACTATGTATATTATTTTTCCCCTTCGTTTTCTATAGTATAACACTTTACAAATGGTTGTGTGTGATTTAGTTTAAGTACGTTGTTAGTTATATATTTACAACTATACTGCAGTAAGATTTCCACGCAAGATTTTTGTTATGCTCATTTTTCAGTTCGGGTTCACCCTCGGTTTGTTGTTTTTTAATAGTACATTTGGTTTAAACTATATTTACTTTTTTTTTTTTAAATATATCTAACATTTTTAAGGTGAAGTCTAATACTCTTATTTAGATTTTTAACTCGTGCGATCTGCAATATTCGTGTTTATGTATATTTCCTACAGAACTAGCTGCTTGACGACTAGCAGACATAAAAACAAATCATGATTGAAACGATATGGCACATTATTCTTTACACGGTTCATAAAATAATATGTAAGGAGCGGATATATATATATAACAGAAATAGAAGGGAAAAGTTTGTAAACATGACTACATAGTTCATTAAAAAGTGCATGGAACAGATATTCATTCAACAGATTAAAAGTAACTAAAGCTACATGAGCCATTAAAAAACACACCCTGTCTACTACTATATTCATGTTATATGTATTAGATGCATACATGATATCAATCAAAGTCCACAATTCTGCACGACTCTGTAGTTGTAGGTGTGTATAGTTAGCAAACATTCAAATGTGCTATTTCATTCAATATCTGAATGCGTAGATACGCTTGAATGGTAAGCATTCATATCTAGTAGTAGTTGATTTCTATCAAACACGATGGGGGAAGATCGTTCATGTGTTTGGTAGCACGCGGTGATAATAAACTCGGACAAGAATCTATATGTAAACGTGCTAGCAGCATGTTCCTCAGGGCAGATGTTTATAATGTGCTTGAGCGTACTGGGATATGAGATAGCGGCACCGGGTGGAGAGAGGTCGATTAAATGTGTTGAACTGGTGAAACAACGTGTGAATCACGTGGTTGAAAGAATGAGGACGGAGAAAAAAAGGAAGCGAGTTCTCGCTCCCAGTGGAACAATCCAATCAGTAAACAAAGAGAATCCCGTCACTACTAATGATTGTTTTCCGTGCATGCACTTTCCACAGCGCAGATACACACTTGTCATAATTACAGCCGCGCACAATAACAATTACAACTAGATACGATGGATGGCTAATAATAATAGCCGTCCATCGCAAGCGATGATGACAACAGTCTCAGACGTGTGCTGCTGCACCTCTGGTGTGTGCGGAGGTGACTGTAGAGTCTAATCCTAGAACACAATTTCCTACCACAGATGGGGCATACATGATCAAGGTTAGAAATGTGCGTGTTTTGTGTTCTGTCTTTTCGCACAGCTCGTTTTCTCTGTGCCTCAACGGCACGATGATTCTCAGCTATGCGGTTTCTTCTTGTGTTGTTACAGCGCCACATCTGGCGATCTTGCATAAGGGATACCCAGCACGTGGTGTCTATATCGAAGCATTTCAGAGACACTTTAAGATTGTCTTTGAAGCGGTTTTTTTTTCTGTCCACCAGCAGCACGTCTGCCCCCTTCAAGTTCGCCACACATCAACATCAACAAGCCAGTGATGCGTTTATCAGGAATCCGAGTAACGTGACCGGCCCATCATACTTGAGCCTTCTGCAACAGGGATTTTTGTTCTTGTGAGAACTTCGGTATCTGGAATATTGTCCTGTCTGCGTATTTTTAGTATTCTGCATAGACAGTTTGTGTGGAAGTGGTTTAGTTTTCTTGCATGTCTTGTTATACACTGTCCATGTCTCGCTTGCGTACAGCAGCGTGGTTATCACTATGGCCTGGTAAACTTTCAGCTTTGTCGCTACGCTTATACCCTTCCGCTCCCACACAGTGACACGTAGCCTTCCAAACGCAGCACTGGCTTTGGAAATCCAATTGTTGACCTCAGAGTCTATGTTTGCCGATCTGGATAGGAGGCTGCCAAGATAGGCAAAGTTGTCCGCTGGCAGGAGACGCTGGTGTTTGATATTCATGACTGGATCGTAGTACTGCTCTCTAGGGGCGGGCTGGAACATGACCTCTGTTTTCTTGGTGTTAATGGTAAGGTCAAACATATCACAGACCATTGAGAACTTGTCCATGTTAAGTCTGCATTTATTCCTCAGAGTTGGTAGCGAGGGCGCAGTCATCAACAAACAACTGATTATACAGGGTGTTCAACTTAAAAGCAGCCCCAGTGATAAATATAAATTTGCCAGGTACGCATTGCATCTCGTCTATTTACTATTTAAACCGATTCTGACTAGCTCGCCCTACGTCACATTTGTTCATCGCCACTTCCCGCACTACAATTACACACCATCACTCAACCTTGACCTATACTACGTCATAACTGAACCTTCTCATTTCCATACATATATGCTAGATTAGCTCCATTCACAGGCTGCTTTTAAGTTGAACACCCTGTATATATATATATATATATATGTAATTTATGTAAACTATTGTCAATTATCTTTAATTTTACTGAAGCCTTTCATGTTTGTCCGAATCTGGTTTAAAATGGAATGAGGGGTTATTGAGAAGTTGAGGAGAGAGAATATTGTATCTAACATATGTAGTATGCTTTCTGTTTGTAATATTAGTTTGTATGCCATCAGAACACACATATATCATTTTAATTATCGTTCGTGTGTTGCCGGGGTCAGCAAGGGGAACCAAAAATAGTAACACTGCGACCTACAAGGCATGTTGTAAGAGACGGCTACGATTGGGGTCTACGGATGCTACCAAGTAAATAAAAAGCGTCGTAAAAATCGAATGTGCTGGCCAACTTATGGGCATATAACTGTTACAACGTATAATCGCTCTTAGATGACAAAGAGCGGTTTAACAAGTAGTGGATAGGGCAACGTATGAAGAAGAAACAGATGTTTTAATATAGATGCTACTAATAACTACAGGACAAAGCAAATAAATAAGAGCATTACATTCAAGATCCAGCAGACCAACATGCGTTTAACCGCTGACTCGGTATTCAATGTATAGATTTGATAAATACCAAATTATTGAAGAGAAAAAGACAGAAATCAATACAACAGAAGGTTGAAGCTTGTGATGCCCTTGGTGATTAGGGCAGCAACAAAAACACACAACTCTTCTCTTTTCAGTCCTCTGTATTGGGTGAAAACCAGCTATGATTTATTTATTTCAGTTTCTGTTCTACTGTTCTACTCATCTGCTTTTGGATCCTCCTCGCTTTTGTTTACCTTGGTACTCGATTGTCCATCTCAGTGTAGTTTTCATGATAGAGGTAGTCCCAATGCGTAACGCACATCTGATAATCATATTATCTTGCTGACACTGTGTAAGTAGTTCTTGGTTGGAGATAGTGCTTGGACAGAAAATTAGTAAGATCTTTCGCAGAAAAGCTGTGTATGGATGGAGGAAAATTTGGAGATATTTGGTTATTCTCCACCATTCTGATACTGAGAGTAACATTGATAAACACAGCTGCAGTATAAATATATATTCATCTTGACCCTGAAGCTGTATTGGGCTGATTTCAAAGATACGCCACATATCGTCTCTCAACTGGTTAGGAATACAGTTTATGTGTTTCAAACGTATTTTGACCTCTGAAATTTGCTGACTGTACTTATGTCAATATTGTCAACAGGTAATGCATTCAGCGTAGTTGTCGAAGTAGTGTGAAAGTTTGGTTTTGCAAGGTCAAGTAAACACGACGTAGCGCAATCTCGAACTGGCTAGATTTGAGACAATAAGTCATAATATATTATTTGAGTTTCTAGACATGTAGACAACAGAAATCTCTCCTAAAGAAAATAACTAATCAACAGAACAGCATAGTGCAAACATGGATCTGGGTAAAGTATGTTGATTATTGCTTACTTGGGTGACGTACATGCGTTCTTGGTGTAAAGAATATAAAGGGATTTTAAAATCGAAGGACTGACTTTATTGCACCCGGTTTTAACCCCATATGGCTCGGTCCCTCTCCGCAAAAATGGCACGCCATATACCGAGTATTGCATAAAGCACGAACTCCGTAGCTCCGGCAACAATCCTAGGGTCTCTGAAAAAATGCACTCGTGAACAGAATGGCGCGGTCCGGATTCGAACCCCCGCCCTCCGACTCGCAAGGCCATAGCCACAAAGACCCCAGGGTGAAGAACATGCGTCCTGGCAGTAAAAACCATGGCCAGTTTGAAGTAGACTTTATAACATAAAGAAAAAAACATGTACGTTAGACTCTTAGTAACATAAGAAAGAAACTTTAAACGTTAGACTTAAACTAAAGAAGAAACTTTGAACGTTAGACTCTTAGCAACATAAAGAAAAGAAACTTTAAACGTTAGACTCTTAGTAACATAAAGAAAACTTAAACCTTAGACTCTAGTAACATAAAGAAAGAAACTTTAAACGTTAGACTCTTAGCAACATAAAGAAAAGAAACTTTAAACGTTAGACTCTTAGTAACATAAAGAAAAGAAACTTTAAACGTTAGACTCTTAGTAACATAAAGAAAAGAAACTATGTACGTTAGACTCTTAGTAACATAAAGAAAAGAAACTTTAAACGTTAGACTCTTAGTAACATAAAGAAAAGAAACTTTAAACGTTAGACTCTTAGTAACATAAAGAAAAGAAACTATGTACGTTAGACTCTTAGTAACATAAAGAAAAGAAACTTTAAACGTTAGACTCTTAGTAACATAAAGAAAAGAAACTTTAAACGTTAGACTCTTAGTAACATAAAGAAAAGAAACTTTGAATGTTAGACTCTTAGTAACATAAAAGAAACTTGAATGTTGACTCTTAGTAACATAAAGAAAGAAACTTTGAATGTTAGACTCTTAGTAACATCAAGAAAAGAAACTTTGAATGTTAGACTCTTAGTAACATCAAGAAAAGAAACTTTGAATGTTAGACTCTTAGTAACATTAAGAAAAGAAACTATGTACGTTAGACTGTTAGTAACATCAAGAAAAGAAACTATGTACGTTAGACTCTTAGTAACATCAAGAAAAGAAACTATGTACATACACACTTGATACTCATGTTCTAAAAGAATATACAAAACATAAAGCATGTGGTATCACTCGTGTGGTGCCGGGGCTTGCAAGGGGAGCAAAGAATAATACCACTGCAACCTACAAGGCATGTCGCAAGAGGCGACTGATGCAGGACCTAGGAAAGCTACCTAGTAAATAAAAAGCATCGCAGAAATCGGATGTGCTGGCCTACTTGTAGGCGTATAACTGGCACAACATACAATCACTCTTAGGCTCAGCTCACATACAAATCACACAGAGTGGTTAACAAGTGGTCGATATGGAGTGTTCAAAGAAGAAGCATGTGGTATGTTCTGTATAACAATCATTTGAACGTGTACATTTTTTATCATGAAATACAAGGCCGCTATAAAACTACACCATGAGGCCATTACCTTGTAGGTGGTGGGGGCGCTTGTACCTCAGGGACCCGGAGAGCTATGCCGGCAGGGTTATCCAAGTCGGAAGGTCGAATGAGAGAGGGCAGACTAAATGTGGTCTCCTGGTCCTCCAGGTTGGGGGTTGTGCGATGGGCTAACTACCCATCCATTTAAAAAAACAGTAGTTACAGAAACCAAAAACAAATTGTTCAAGACCCGCAAGGAAGCTGATGTGCTGACGACCCTTTTCGGCCGCAGACAACAAAGATAGAAGCACCCAGGTTGATTACACAGAAGAAGTCCACCCTTGTAGGAGGTCTTACTGAGGAGCTGAAGAGTGCTCAATTGACCTGGGAGACCATAAAAATAACAGCCAGAGACCGAGAAGAGTGGCGAACAACTGTTGAGGCCCTATGCTCCACGAGGAGCGGAGAGGATTAATGATGATGATGATGATAAAACTACACATATGTAATTATCCGTGCAATATCTGCACAGCCACATCTCACGTTCGATGATATATCAAAGGAAGTGCCGAAATAATAGCACAAACATGTCATTACACTCGAGACCACTAAAAATATTCGATTACGAGTTCTATTTATTATCATTACAATTTACATTTTCTGTATAAATATATATATATATATATCAGCGTTCAATAATACATACTTTTAACATATTAACAAGATCCGTATCTAATATTCCATCTGTTTCTCATATACCATATGTTGTACTTACATAAATATTTGTCCAAATATGACCAAATAAAACACCATACAATCGATGTGAAAAGTGTTCAACGTTAGTTACGCACTAGCACTAGCAACTAACACATAACAAGGGAAAGTGCACTTACCACCATCACCAATCAAATGCATCTGAATGAGGGCGGGATCTTCATTGTGCTCCTCCAACACGGTATCGTCGGTCAATGTCAAGCTCTGCAATAACAAGGACACAAGATTTGTCATAAGAATGATTCATCATGACATGTAGTAGGAATTCGTTTAAGGAAGTAACCGCTATTAAACAATACTAAAACAAAACAGTCATAAAAACAAGTATCATTACACCTGGGCTATACTTGACACACCGAAATGTTCATTGTTAATTACAAGGACAAGTCAGTCAATACGTGACAATGGATATTATAAAACGAAATATTATAGCAATTAGTTGTATTATTACACTTATATTTGTCTTTTATTTCTTAACATAAACATCATCAATATGTGTTAGTTTACAGTTACTATAAACAGCATCAATATGTGTTAGTTTACAGTTACTACGCTTACAGTTCCATATTATTACACTGACATTTTCGTCTATCTATTCTTTACTCTAATCCGTTTACTGGGGCCGTTGTTGTATCGGACTCAGTCGATGCTTCACAAGATGGAAAAGGGCAGGTTTTTGTATGAGTGGATGTCGTCTATAGAGAAGTTCTAATTGGATCTACTGTCCTGGACATGCGGGTGTATGCAGTAATGAGACAGCGGACAGGCTTACATCAACAGTATCGATTGTTGGGGCATTGAGATAGATAAGGGGTATGTTCTTCGGTCTCTTCCTGTTGTTGAAGACTGCCTGTTGGATGAAGAAACTAAAATAGATGTTGAATCAACCCCTCATGGTTTAGACGAGCATACGAAACCGAACGCAAAGAAGAAGAAGAATATTATCCACCGATTTAAGCAGTTTAGAGTTACCCGTTGTACAAGTAAAACTAGATGCCTGAGGGACAGAGTGAGGAGTGTGTTTAACCAGCGAGCAACTGAAACCATCAGTATGCATGCATACTCTTCGATACTTGTTGGGGGAGACAGCACATATGGATCTGCCCGAAGTGCAATGACGTCAGTTGAGTAACCAATAACAGTGACATTTTCCTTTATTTCTCAACAACATAGATGAAATTAGTGGCAGTAACAAGGAGAGATAAGATAAAAGACGAGACTTACAAACTTAGACAAACAGGTTTTAGGTAGTAACAACACCAGTGTTATAGAGTATATTAACACAGTTTATAGACATATTAACACCAGTGTTATAGAGTATATTAACAACACCAGTGTTATAGAGCATATTAACACCAGTGTTATAGAGCATATTAAGATACAACAAACCAAATGGTTCGGCCATGTAAAACGATTACCATCCAACAGTACCACCACAACGAGCGTTACTATTTAGATACAATAGTTTCAAGGCCAAAGGTTGCCAACACAAACAATGGACTTCAGAAATATCCGAGTCGGTAGGTAAAACTATACACGAGGTGCACTCAAGAGCACTTACCATAACTCTTGGCATGCCACCGACGTTGAAAGGCACAACATGATTAGAGTAAAGAAGAGGGAGACCAAGAGTCAAGGAGAACAAGGAGACCAACAACTGTTTACAGCAACCATAAAGCTCTATGATCACATTAATGTTGCTTTCATTTTTCCAAGATTATTTCCATTTATGATATAGAAGTAATATATAATTGATATAAATTATAATATATATGTAATATACAGTTTATATATAATAAAGTGCAATATATAATTTATATAGTGTTAAGGATGTATCGCCTGACTGTGATATCTAGAAAATAGGAATATAGCCTCCATTCCGATTTTTTTTCTGTATCATGTGTTTGAAAAAGGCCTTCTGGTCGAAACGTCGCTTATCTTGTTTCTGCACTTTATAAAACGTTGTTTTTAAGTGTTTCGCCTTTGTTACATAGTTTTACTGCAATCTTCCCTTAGATCACCGACATATAATTTATAGTCATGGAAGAGAGTACAATTAAAAGCAGTTTCATCATTGTTCCTTGTCTTAATTGAAGTATCTATTTATACTATACTTTTTGCACAACTTGGTGATTGTCTATTATTTTAGTGTGGGAGGGAGCATTCAATTATCGTTTAGGTGGGACATGACCAAAAGGTTGGAAACACTGGTCAAAAATTATATAAATATATATATTAAAAAATCGCAAAAATTATGGTCAGGAAGTTGTTCAATTTTTTTGTGTTAAGCGAGCCGTATGTTGTCTGTTGGAACTATCATGATGAAACAGTATCTACTAGTCGATATGTTTTGTTTGTATGTTATAGGCAATCCTTTCGACCTAAGTACGAACCATGTTTTGGTTATATCAGAGCGTGTAGGCTAACAAACATGAAAAATAAGTATTAACTCCTTTCTGAGAATCCAAGTTAAATCTTGTCCATATGTTTATAGATTTTCCCCTGATATATTTCCCAAGCACTAACACAACTTCACAGTAAGATGCGGTCAATGAAATAAAACACTAAGGATAGCGTAGCGTTCTTGGATGATCGAGTAACCTTTCAACAATAACTTGGTGAAAAGTGACGAACGATGTTGTTGCATTGAATTGAGCTTTTTTGTCAGGATGGTAGTGGATGTAGCCATTATTCATTCCGACTAACAATACTGTTTAGCATGTCTCCTCTCCTCCTCCCCCGCCTCAGAAACGCTACTGTCACAGTCTGAACACGACCGACCACCAAGTCGGTATTATTAGCAACATTTGAAAGCATTTATCGATCCAGTTGTGTACTGCTTAACGAGACAAACACACACGTCTTACGGTAAATATCTTCTTACGTCTTGCTTTTGTTGTTCGCTCTAATATAACCAATTATAAACATATATTGGATACTTGTATGATTGGGGTGAATACGTTGTGCTATATTTACAGCATGGCAGAGATATCTGTGCTTTTCGATCAAACATATGATTTTTGGTATGCCCTTTTTTTCTGGATCGCTATCCCTGTTTTGTATATTATTTGTATACTTTCTACACATCTCGCATATTTCTTGAGCAGCATCTACTCTTATTTTTGATCTCTTAACTGTCAGTGAATTTTTCACGTACATACAAGGCATCGCTGTTTTTCGCCATTCTCCATTAGGACTAGACATCATTCTATTCTGAGGTTAGAGATATATGTTACTTTGAGAGACACTGGTATGGAGTACCAACGTCTAACCTCAAACAATGGGACCACCATCACATTTTTTATGAAAACTCTTTGTACGAGTCATGCCCCCACTATTCTTCTCTCGTACACGCCTCGAGCATTGTCGTCATTTTGCTGTTTGTGCAGCGCACGTGATACAAAACCGTATGCTAACAGAACTAATTATCAAGCTGGGTACTGCTGTCACTAAATGACATCTTTCGAAGCTGCTAACTACTATTTTCAGCTATCATCTCATACGTCTGTGACCTATTGACTTACTTGCCGCCGTACACGGTAGTTAGGTGTGGTAATTATAAAGCATAAACATATGTCAGTTTTACTATACACAATCGATCAATTGATTGATTGATAATACAGCTACACCATTGTGTAAATTAATTGAAAGAAACTGCGAATGAACCTGATTGTTATTATGACCCACACTAATCTGTACTCACATTAATACATAAAATAACATCCTCGACTTTAGAGCAGCGTTTTGATACGGGTTGACATGGAATCCACTAATTTTGAACCATCTTCCCCCAAAGGCGTTGCCGCCCGTGTGGTGCCATGGCCCACAAGAGAGGCAAGGAATAGTACCACTGCTACCTACACGGGAGGCGATTGATGTAGGACCTAGGGAAGCTATCTTAATAAATAAAAAGCATGGCAGAAATCGGATTTGTAGACCTGTAAGCGTATAACTGACACAACGTACAATCACTTTTAGGCTGATATCACATATAAATCACATAAAGTGGTTAACAAGTGCAGCGTTCCAAGAAGAAGACAAAGGCGTTGCTTGCAAATAGACAATACATTTTCAACGGGTTTTTTGGGGTGGGGAGAGGGGAAGAAGAGAGAGAACATTTTCAATCTGGCGAATTCACAGGCGAGTCCAACTTGTTCATGTGATTACTATTGAACAAATTCTTCATGTGACACGGGTCAGATACTGCTAACAGACGCATATCTGTCCGGACATATCTCCTTTAGTTCTGGAACACATATTCTTTGTAGAACTTTGATATATTGTTGACAGTACATCGTGCCCAAACCGCCGACACCGTAATAACTTATGCGCCCGCCACTATAAAATCTGCTTGTGTGGGTGTTTCACGTACGGGTCATTGTGACAATCACAAACCTTTTCTCCCAGTTTACTTCAAACATAAACCAGTCAAAAAGGCACGTTTAGGATTAAGTATTAACACATTGGCGTTACGGCGGTAGTAAGAAATAAACCAGTCAAAGAACACGTTTTGTAGCTCAGTAACAAAAACCTGGCAGCAGTGTGACCACAAAGGAAGAAGTAACACAGTGGCGTCATACGACCACTGTTTATGTCATTAAATATTGGTGCAATATTGCATTTCAATTTGAAGTATGGTCAAACCGACAAAAACAAAAGACTGTGTGACATAGACAAAACGTGTGGAAAAAGTCATGCCAAAATAATGAGAATTGGGTGAGTGAAATAAATCCTACATTAACGCAACCACACAAATAATTAAATTAAAAAATAGCATCGCGGAAATGATGACAATGTTTAAAGGTTGGGGAGCGGGAAGAGCCGGACAGAGAAGAGGATAGTAGTGAAATGGAGAGACTGAATCAATGAACAGGAAATCTCATATCCTCACGTCTGTGTGTGTACCCAATCAATGCGGCCAGTGCCCATTGAGACAACATTCAAGCCGCAGACATGTGATCCATCTAATCTACGACGACGTCTGCTTGTTTTTATCGATCGCAACTGAAATATTTCCTAGAGGAGGCGTGTGTTCATTATACTCAGCTCTTGATCTGTGTCTATAAAACCATGCATTCTTGGTCTGTGCTAAGTAGCAGCTCACTATGATGTGTACTAAGTAAGCAGATCACTATGATGTGTACCGAATAGCAGCTCACTATGATGTGTACCGAGTAAGCAGCTCACTATGATGTGTATACCTCACTTGATGTGTACAGTAGCAGCTCACTATGATGTGTACCGAGTAAGCAGATTGCTGCACTATATGATGTGTACCAGTAGCAGCTCACTATGATGTGTACAAGTAAGCAGATCACTATGATGTGTACCGAGTAGCAGTCACTATGATGTGTACCGAGTAGCAGCTCACTATGATGTGTACTAAGTAAGCAGCTCACTAATGATGTGTACCGATAGCAGATCACTATGATGTGTACCAAGTAAGCAGATCACTATGATGTGTACCGAGTAGCAGCTCACTATGTGTACTAAGTAAGCAGATCACTATGATGTGTACCGAGTAGCGGCTCACTATGATGTGTACTAAGTAAGCAGCTCACTATGATGTGTACTAAGTAAGCAGATCACTATGATGTGTAATGAGCAATAGATCACTATGACCAATAACACATCTAACAGACTGTCACAACCATTTATAGTTAACCATTTCAAGTTGTACTTTTTTGTACCTACAGACGCATTTACTTTTTGCAATGTATATTATATTAGCAGTAAAATGGCTTGTAATGTATACTATATTAGCAGTATAATGACTTTGTAATGTATACTATATTAGCAGTATAATGACTTTGTAATGTATACTATATTAGCAGTATAATGACTTTGTAATGTATACTATATTAGCAGTATAATGACTTTGTAATGTATACTATATTAGCAGTATAATGACTTTGTAATGTATACTATATTAGCAGTATAATGACTTTGTAATGTATACTATATTAGCAGTATAATGACTTTGTAATGTATACTATATTAGCAGTATAATGACTTTGTAATGTATACTATATTAGCAGTATAATGGCTTTGCGTCAAGTACAAAATACCGAGAGTCAGCATTATATCGGCACAGAGGGGCGAGAGAGTTAAAGGAAAAATGTTATACACAGATTGTTCAGAAAATGGCTATAATGATATTTCATGACAATGATAGATTAACATAAAACGATTATATTTGTACACAGAGTAGATAACTATCGATGACAGATATAATAAATCACTAAAGTTCTCTAATAATTCGCCAATCTGATACAGACACATACTAAATAACGCAAACAAGATACGACTGTTGTCCTGTGTCAAACATTCATGATTATTTATAGGATTGAAACTCGAGTACGGCAGGTGTACCCTTCTATCCCGTTATCTCGAATACGTGGTATCACACTGCATGACAAAATTATCGTCAAACACAAAGTCTGAAAGATATTGCCACATGAAATATGTAATAGCTCATTCACACCACGGTATAGATAACCAACGAATATACAATGTGATAAAATCAGAGTAATGTATGGTCAGAGCCAACTATAAACTTATGGGCCTTCGCACTCTAGTAAGAATTATTGGAAATCAGACCATAACTACACCACGTGACCTCGCATTCCAGTATTGTTGTATACAGACGAATTCATTTTAAAATCAACACAAAATCGAAGTTATATTATGCAACAAGTTAAGTTTAACAATAAGGAATATCAATATTTGTCACCAATAAATAACCATAGACCCACAGAATTGAGTAAAATTGCAAAAAAACTTGCAGTGTTCTATCAAAAATATATAGATATATATATATATATATATATATATATATATATATATATATATATATATATATATATATTATATATATATATATATATATATATATATATATATATATATGTATATATAGTAGATATATATATATATATATATATATATATATATATATATATATATTCCAGCCTCTTGCTCTGATCTAGGTCAGGATTCCCGGTCAGTTGTCTGGCCTAGTTATCTAGAGTTGGCTGTGGTATGGTCAACCACTAGTAACAACTGTTATAAGAAAGAGAAGGAGGAGATATGTTGGGCATATTCTGAGAAGAAATAATCCAAGCATAACAAAGTATGCGTTGAAGTTGGAGGTAAAGGGTTCTATAAAGAAAGGACGCGCTAGGGTAGTCCTGAAGCGAACTTCACAAAGAGAAGCAAGAAATACTGGACTGAATTCTAGAGACGATATTGAACGAGTTGCATAGGTTAGAGCGGTATGTAGCCATTGCTTGTATGCCCTATGTAACGTATAATGATACGAGAGGGCCCCAAAATAATACAACGTAATAGTCTACGTAAACGACACTAACATGCTTCAAGAGCGCCAGATATCATGCCTAGTATGCACAAAATGATGATAAGAATTTTTAAAAATTAAGTGCCCTCGACGCGTATTTATTTATTCAAGAACTTAGAGAGTAGATCATTCCTTCCTTTCGTTCGCTTGAAATATTGCCTATATATTCAATGTTGTCTCTTGTATAAACTTCACTGTCTTTTGTAACTCACACAGAGATCTGTGTAGTTTTCTGTCGAGTGTTGTTTCGTTAGGCCAGTGAGTTTGCCTCAGTGTGTCATATTCGGGGCAGTCTTGAAGTATGTGCTCTGCAGTCTGGTGTGCCTGTCCACATGGCTGAATTGCCAATCTTGAATTTTGTATAAAGAGTAGATGAAATGGAAGAATATAACACAAGCAACGCAAACACACAATATAGAGTAGAAACCAAAATATTCTGTTAATGTATAGGAATCTGGGACATGAAGTGGAGCAAATTGACTAGTCATGGAAGACTGATGAGCAAAATGACTAGTCATGGAAGACTGATGAGCAAAATGAATAGTCATGGAAGACTGATGAGCAAAATGAATAGTGTAGCAGGGAATATGACACCATGTTTTCCCCTTGCTCCTTTTCAATTAACCAAAGGGTAACAATATACCTGGGCGGTGGAACATATCATTACAGACCAGATATGTTAGCAATGAGACTTCTTCTTAACTAGAAGATTTATGCCCTGTTTTCTTTCTCATGCAGCTAAGTTGAGGTTAATTGTATTCTTTTTTGGAACGTCTGGGTGAGTGTCCGGTCACAAATATAAATTTGGTGGGTTTTTCCTTAACTAGGTTTGAACTTATGCCCTGCCTTTCTTTCTCCTGCAGTCAACTTAGGGTTAATTGTATTCTTGTTTTCTAGAAATTCCATAGGTCACAAATATCAAATTAGCTGGGATTTTCCCAACCAGCAACTAGATTTGACCGCGAGAATTATATTCTAGGACAATGACTGATTTGGATACAAAGAAAATTAAAAAGAAAGACAGAAGAACAGAGAGGTACCCAGGAACAGGCAGTGTAGGTAGTCCCGAGACAGTAACAGACAGTTAATTGAGAGGAGGAAAGATTAACCAGTGCTTGGTAGTCTACAGATGGTGACCGCATTCAAGCTAACCAGTGCTTGTAGTCTACAGTTGGTGGTATCATTCAAGCTAACCAGTGCTTGGTAGTCTACAGATAGTGACATCATTCAAGCTAACCAGTGCTTGGTAGTCTACAGATAGTGACATCATTCAAGCTAACCAGTGCTTGGTAGTCTACAGTTGGTGACATCATTCAAGCTAACCAGTGCTTGGTAGTCTACAGTTGGTGATATCATTCAAGCTAACCAGTGCTTGGTAGTCTACAGTTGGTGATATCATTCAAACTAACCAGTGCTTGGTAGTCTACAGTTGGTGATATCATTCAAGCTAACCAGTGCTTGGTAGTCTACAGTTGGTGACCACGCCAGAACTTAGTATTATCAACAAGACAGCCCTGACGGTGTTGACTTTGACCTAAATAGAGAGACAGTTGCAACTAAAATAGAAAAAAAGACATAAACAGGAAATATTCAAGGCGGTTCGATCGAAAAGGAGACATTTCAAATAAAAAGGGACATACTCAAGGACTTCTGAACAGAAACATTCATGTTCATATTTTGAAAGAAGAGATAAGTAGACCATAATATTTAATACGATTATATTTACGGTTGTATTTTTGGATATAGAGGTGTCTTAATATGATGAGGTAATATACTTTATATATATTTGTTTTTCAGGAAGATTGGTTGTTTTAAATTTAGATATGGAGAAAATTGACAAATGCTAAACAGAACCATAAATAATCAACTGATTTGCATGTTTATATATATGAATGTATATTTTTGTATTGAAATAAGCAAATGAATAAATAAAAGTTGAGAATCAGATTGATTCTCACATAGAGGTATAATATCTTTGACGGTCGTTTTAAATTGGATTATATTCTATGTTAGAGTGTGATAGTTGTCGAGTTAGTAGTGTTTATGTTGCAGTGACGAAAGATAAAAGATAATAGGTCAGACCAGAAGCAGTAACTCAGATCATACTATTACATAAATGGTGCAGTGACCGAGGATATTAGAGCCAAGTCATACTATTACATTATGGCGCCTGTGAACCAGAATTCGAACAGTAGCCAAGCTTAGACTATTACATAAATGTTGCCGTTGACCCAAGGATAGAACACAGGATTACAGTAGCCAAGCCTTGACGGCTACATTATGGTGATATCATTCAAGCCTTGACGGCTACAATAGTCATGGAAGACTGATGAGCAAAATGACTAGTCATGGAAGACTGATGAGCAAAATGACTAGTCATGGAAGACTGATGAGCAAAATTACTAGTCATGGAAGACTGATGAGCAAAATGACTAGTCATGGAAGACTGATGAGACATAACTAGAAGATTAAAGAGATCCAACTTGCAGAATGACAATTAAACTTATAACAGAATGACACATTTGCACACTAAAATGTTGCATTACAAAAGAAGATAAGCACCAAAATGGAGGAACGTAGATGTAGAGGTTAGATATGACGGGGGTCAAAGGCGCAAGGAAGCGGCGCGCCAGGATTAGAGAGATGACTAGTCCCCTGCTCTCACCTCCACGTGGTGACCCTGGTAACAGACAGTGGTTCCGGTCTGGCTAAGAGGGCAGGTACTGTGGGAGAGCTACTCTGGGGCAAGTAGAGATGCAAAGGTAGTCATGCTTGATGGGATCCGCCCGCAACACAGACGAGCGAACTCCCAGAGTGACTATTGATGCTCGCCTCTCCCGGACGTTGGGAAAAGCTAGAACGACACATGTGGAACCTCGCGGGGCGGAACTCGAAGCCCACGCATTCTCTCTCTTGGTGCATTTCTCTTGAGCCGATGAGAATGCCGGGTGATGAGTTGGGCCGCGCGTTGGTCCACATGGATCAAAAGTTCGAATCAAAACTTTCGAAGCGACGATGACCCGCATGTGGCGAAATTCGGAGCCCAAGCATACTCTCTTTAGCCACCACTCTAGAGCCGATGAGTATGCTGAGTGCCGAGTTGAACCGCAAGCTGTGTCGAATATGTCAAAGCACTGGCCCCCATCACGGACATGGGGGCATGACCCAAAGCAATTAAAGAGACGTTGACCCGCGTGGGGCGAAATTCGGAGCCCAAGCATGCTCTCTCTTGTCGTACTCTCTTGAGCCAATGAGTGTGCTGGGCGATTAGATGAGTTGCACGTGGGCAACATGGGTCGAAGTCGCATAGCCCAGTAGGAATTGACGGAAATGGTGAGGTAGGCACCAGGGCAGAGCGAGCACGCACGCTGGCAAAGTCACAGTGGGCTCCATCGAGGGCAGGCCGGCAAGGGGTGTGCGTCCAACCCACATGAGTAGAACAACTGGAAAGCCCAGCAGAGGCAAAACCAGTGCAAGCGCGGCAGCGGTAGGCAGGGTGTGCGTCCCACCCAAATGCATAGAACAACTTGAAAGCCCAGCAGAGGTAAAGCCAGTGCGCGTCTCCACTCGCAGGGAACTACTGCTGCCTTGTACTCGATTGGGGACAAAGGCTAGCGGAGCAAACCGCAAACAAACCTGAACGGGCGGCAAACTAAGGTGTTCATTAAAACGACCGGTTTTGCTGGGCAGATAGCGTTCATAAGCCCGGGAGGGCAGGCCGTCTAAGGGTCGCTGCCCTGAAGAAAATAGCAACCCACTGCCTTGTGGGTTACGGCTGGGAACAGTCAAAGGCTAGCGGAGAGCGAACCGCACACAATAGCTGGCTGAAATCGATCACCCCACCGTAGGATAAGCAATTGTGCTCAAATAGGTGCTGAAGGTTGGTGCACGTACATTACGTTCTGTTTGGCAGTTTATATATCACAATAAGAACGATAAAAACTAGCCTAGAACGATCGAAAGAAGAAGATATGACGTAGGAGATGACGCCACCAAGGGACGCGCTGACGGGTAAAGAAGCGACGCTAAACGCCAGACACAAGAAAGCGGCCATACTGGACGGACGTATGTAGAAGATAGTGACAAGAGCCCGAACAAGACGGTTGTGTCAAACTGACAAGTAGTGGACGGAATAGCATTAGAGGTTGCATCGTAAAGTTTGCAATTATGACATCATGCTATCATTATATAGACTTTAATAGACAGATAAACTAAACATGTAAATTAAAGAATCTATACTGTTTTAGAATAGCCATGACCGAAGGTACTGACAACTATGATGACTAGGTGGCGTTATAACCATAGTGTGTGATGATAGACGAATGACTGATCGTGGGAAGTGAAAGAAATACACTAACATGTTCTTTTTGTGAGTTCTACACATCAATCTAGACTCTGCATGATACTCTCTCCTGGCCACACCAACAACCATAACGATTATCGTATGAAAGTTTACCCATGTTCTACTATGGTCGAATCCTACTAAGAAATTAACCTCGATCGAGACCATGATCGAAGTAATTGCTCACTTATGACCGGCACATCCTGGCAACCCCGTCAATGCTCATAATATGCAACACCATCCTACGCGGGTCGTCGTCAGAGACACCACTCTCGACAGACGTTCTGGCCGAAGGTATGGTGGCCACTCCATGTCGACCCAGCCAAACGTCTGATTAGTTAATCTATTCATCTTTATAATCATCTACATCTACGTATATTTCTATGAGAATGAATCTCCAATCCCTCACCAGTACATCATCACAGCGCTCACTCAACTACCAAAACCATTAGTGACGACCGCCAATCACTCTCTGTCCATAACAAACTACAACAGCCTATTACAACCTGTTCCATATCACAACTTTAAAAGCCTACCTCCACTCTCAGCCTACAACAGATTAAAGGACTGGAAGACTGACGGACTGGAAGACTGACGGACTGGAAGACTACGGACTGGAAGACTGAAGAACTGGAAAATTGAAAAACTGGAAGATTAACAGACTGGAAGATTGATGACATCTTGACTGTACGAATAAAGAAATTTGACTGGAAGATTGAAGACATCTGAGTGGAAGCAGTAATGCGAAGAACACAAATTGACCACTTACCCACAACGTCCTTTTCCATACAACACATCGACAATGATCTTTCCATTCTTATCTCCTTCACAACATGATTATGACCGTACATCGGTCTAGTAACCCAGATATTCGTATCTCACCTCGCTTGCTTACGACATCCGCCTGCTTTCATCTCTAATATAATATCGAATTCTAGACACACAAACTCTGGCACTATCTCTCTTGTACCATTTAAACCCCGGTTCTGGCATAGGCTCTCACCAACTCATGCCAAGTCTTGAAGTTTCATCCAAACTCTTCCGTATATCATTAGTATCTGCATACAAATATCTTTTTCCATGTATTTCTAGGCCTCTCTCTCTCTTTCGCTTTCCATGTGGGTTCCAGAATATGCGTCTACAACAACAGTTGATAGTGTATAGAAAACTGAAACTGCCCATCTACAACAACAGTTGATAGTGTATAGAAAACTGAAACTGCCCATCTACAACAACAGTTGATAGTGTATAGAAAACTGAAACTGCATCTACAACAACAGTTGATAGTGTATAGAAAACTGAAACTGCCCATCTACAACAACAGTTGATAGTGTATAGAAAACTGAAACTGCATCTACAACAACAGTTGATAGTGTATAGAAAACTGAAACTGCCCATCTACAACAACAGTTGATAGTGTATAGAAAACTGAAACTGCATCTACAACAACAGTTGATAGTGTATAGAAAACTGAAACTGCATCTACAACAACAGTTGATAGTGTATAGAAAACTGAAACTGCCCATCTACAACAACAGTTGATAGTGTATAGAAAACAACATCTACAACAGTCGATAGTTTCTAGAAAACTACATCTCTAACATCTATCATAAACATGTTACGTGATATGTGTGACCAAAGCGCACTTGTTTATTTAGTTCCTGGACTGAAAATTGTCTTGTTTAGTTTTCGTGAGGAAATAGAAGATACAGGCAGACGTGACAGACGCTATCTTAGTTTAGCTTTTTTCAGTATACACTTTCAAAGGTCAATTTCATAACAAAGAGGATGACCTTCATACACGAGTGCCATCTGTGGAACAGAAGAATAAACAACCACGGTTTAAACTGCGATGTTCTTCCAGCAGGATGAGTAGGACAAAGGTTGGCACTTGTGCTCTCAATGAAATGCACACAACATACCCGTGCTCTAAATGAAATGCACCCAACATACCCGTGCTCTCAATGAAATGCACCCAACATACCCGTGCTCTCAATGAAATACTCCCAACATACCAGGAACCACTAAGCAAGAATCAATACAAGTTCTAGCGATGGATAATGATACATTGGTGAAAAATCAAATCTGCTGCATTGAAGTAGCCATCATGAAATCAAAGGCAATGGGAAACAATGTATGCAGAAAGCACAGTCAGATCGGAGTGTGTCAGCTAGCTACAGCGCATAATGTGAGCTGAATCAAGACACAACACACGCAAGTGAAGTAGTATGGACATGTTACAGCACACGCAAGTGAAGGAATACGGACATGCTACAGCACACGCAAGTGATGGAATACGGGCATGCTACAGCATACTCAAGTGAAGGAATACGGGCATGCTACAGCATACGCAAGTGAAGGAACACGGGCATGCTACAGCATACGCAAGTGAAGGAATACGGGCATGCTACAGCATACGCAAGTGAAGGAATACGGGCATGTTACAGCATACGCAAGTAAAGAAATACGGGCATGCTACAGCACACGCAAGTGAAGGAATACGGGCATGCTACAGCACACGCACGTGAAGGAATACGGACATGCTACAACTGTAAGAGCGTCTGTAGCTTAAGCGGTAGTGAGCTCAATCATAACCCAAGCGTACCTAGTTCAAACTATGCGGCATAGTAGAATCCTGCCAAAGAGCAAAAATAACGATCACCCAAGTCACCAGAACAGCGCAAGACAAAAACAGGAAACCACGACACTGGGCAATCAGTTATATATATATATATATATATATATATATATATATATATATATATATATAATATATATATATATATAATATATATATATATATATATAAAATGGAGAAGTGAACGAAACGAAGATTATGAACCCTCATAAGTCATAGCAAATGATTAAAAACCTAATTGGTATACAACTCTTAATTAACCACCTTGTGAATCGACATTTTTATATTATAGTTTGCCTAGCTCGTGGTGACTATATATTGAAATGCTTGTATACACATCAAAACATGTACATCTTAATATTGTATACAAGTAGTAGATACGGTGACTAAGATGTGTGTTTGTCAGAAACCAAACAGATAAGTATACCACTTACATTCAGCCTAAATGCTAGTTTCTAGGTAATATCTCCACACTATCTCTTGGGTCACGAATGTAAGTACAAAGTATTACTTACTATAAGCTTGATTTCTGATACCAGTTGGTAAGTTGAGACTAAACCAAGCAGCTATAGGTTGTGATAAACAAACTCGATCTCCATACAATGTCGAATATATGATAACACAAGCAATAATCTCAACATCAGTATGACAATCTCACAGACTGGTTTATCTTAACAGTAAACAACATGCTGGTTCATGGTGCAATACTTTATCGCCAACTCTTTTCCATGATCCCGTGGACTCACCGGCTGGTACGATGTAACAGTCAAATTAAAAGTGCTACCAAAAAAAAAGCTAGTTAAGTGTAGTTGCTTATGAGTTCACTATACAAAGTTTGTGAAGTACTTCAAGAAATCTCGATAGTTAAGAGACAAAGAGGGTTAATTGGGTTGTATAAACAAGTAAGGACGATTGAGTTGTGTGTGTTGTGTGAACAAGTACGGTTGAGTTAGGGTGTGTAGACAAGGATGGTTGAGTTGCGTTGCGTGTGAACAAGTAAAGATAGGTGGTTGACTTATGTGAGCAAGTAAAGAGGGGTGGTTCGCTTATGTGAGCACGTAAAGAGAGGTGGTTGGCTTATGTGAATAAGTAAAGAGGGGTGGTTGACTTATGTGAACAAGTAAAGAGAGATGGTTAGCTTATGTGAGCCAGTAAAGAGTAGTCACACAGACTATTTTAACAAGCACAAACTGTGGTAGCCACATAAACTATTTTAACAAGCACAAACTGTGGTAGCCACACAAACTATTTTAGCAAGCACAAACTGTGGTAGCCACACAAACTATTTTAACAAGCACAAACTGTGGTAGCCACACAGACTATTTTAACAACCACAAACTGTGGTAGCCACACAGACTATTTTAACAACCACAAACTGTGGTAGCCACACAAACTATTTTAGCAAGCACAAACTGTGGTAGCCACACAAACTATTTTAACAAGCACAAACTGTGGTAGCCACACAGACTATTTTAACAACCACAAACTGTGGTAGCCACACAGACTATTTTAACAACCACAAACTGTGGTAGCCACACAGACTATTTTAACAAGCACAAACTGTGGTAGCCACATAAACTATTTTAACAACCACAAACTGTGGTAGCCACACAAACTATTTTAGCAAGCACAAACTGTGGTAGCCACACAAACTATTTTAACAAGCACAAACTGTGGTAGCCACACAGACTATTTTAACAACCACAAACTGTGGTAGCCACACAGACTATTTTAACAACCACAAACTGTGGTAGCCACACAAACTATTTTAACAAGCACAAACTGTGGTAGCCACACAAACTATTTTAACAACCACAAACTATAAAACTGACATAAATAAGCATTCACAGAAGCGCAGATGTAGTTAACACGACAGCGCGTGCGCACACACACGCACACAAGAAAGACAAGATCACTACTGATTAGTGAAAGTGCACGTCTGTATTAAAAATAAGAACACCAGGTAATGCACACGAGAGATGTGGATTTAGAAACGTAAGGTGACTGGTAGAGCCAACTTTTAAGTTCACTTCTCTGTACACATGTGAACTGCTGTGAAGTAGAGCGATGTTACTACTAAAAGATGGTATTGCGGAAGTGACTATGGACGGTTTCGCACGACGATAGCAAACAATCATGCAAAGGCAATCGTTAAAGAAACATTGAACATGATGTGCTATGATGAAGGCGTTCCATTTGGCAGTCAGTCACATGCAGAGGTGGAAGTCCTGTATTTTGTGAGGTATGAAATCAAAGACACCAGAACTAGATAGATATACATTTTTGGAGATTAATAACTGACTTACTTAGCATGAACGTGCACATGATTGATTCTACAGCCAACAAACGCACGAGTAGCAACACGTATCCACAAGTCAAACAAGTATACACAAGTAACACAATACATTCACGAGTTTAGTTTAGTCGTCGGATCAACATCACTGCAGATGGAATCAATTATCCATAAGTGCTCCGATCTGTTCAGTATGTCTAATCGTGTGGCAACAACTAACAGCACAAGTTCTTTGTGTTGGTTTACTATTCTTCTTTGTCTATCAGTATAGTGCTCTTGTCTAGCTACACCACATTTGACTTGGTATTCTTGCAGTTTAGTTAAGGGTTGTAGATTCACCATTATTACTTGAACCATCTTCCTTAGGGAATTCAGAATATCAGCTGGGTCCTTTACTCTCTCGTTTTTTTACAGCAGCCATACCTGCAGCATGTGTTGAATAACCATGTGTGCGTCCATCTCTTTCTTAAGCAGAAAGATAACAACGGCAGTCCATGTACTCTGTAATAATGGAGAATGCTCTCTCGTGTCATTTTGGGGAAGGTGAGCATTTGAATCGGAAAAAAATGGAATGTTGAAGATTTTCCCCCCAGGGAGTATCTTTCCAGCCTTCTCATCGATTTTCAACTGCTAATGATTCTTTTACGTTGTTTAACATGACAGTAAGAAAATGTAATTAACTAGTATTGAAGAGAAAATGTAGGTTAGGTCAAACATAGGTATACCCAAACTAGCAAAAGAATAGACATAGAGCTGCCACTGAAATCTTCCTGTGTAAGAAATATATCGAAACACATATGGCTATTCACCTCTGTACAATGATGATGGTCATATCAATCAGTCAGTCAATCAGTGGCGGCTCGTGATCATTTTTGTTGGTGGGGCCAGACATTTTTTCCGGATAAACCATGGTTTTTGGTTGCTATATTTTAATTTATAAAATAATAAATACACGTTTTACATTATTCTTGATGGGGCCCGGCCCCACTGGCCCTTAATGACGAGCCGCCACTGCAATCAATCAAACTATAGAAGTGTTTGAACACCACACAACCACTCGTTATATATAATAATAATAATGTTAAGAAAATTATTTACAAATAAAAAAAACTGAGTGGCAGAATTAATGAAAATGTCCAGATGTGAGAAGAAAGAGAATGAAAGCTACAGCTAGCGTGCAAAGAGTCTGCGATACGAGTTATCCGTGGTAGACTCGGCGAATGTCGAAACCGCCAGCAAGTGTGTAAGGTAGGGTAGATGAGACCGTTAGAGAGGGGTGTAGTATGACGACCTTGTAGTTTCTCGAGTGATCTTCCTGCAACGTTGAATCTATTCTTCCAGTACAGTGTGTAGACGACGCGCGGCAACAGACTCAGTATATTTACACATTGATTCAAGTTGAGATATGAATAATTCATGTGATGGGATTAATTTGGAGAATTCCGCTACAGTTACATCAAGTACACTACATCAATTGTGCGGCTGACAGCAACTAATCATAGATTACATGTGACATATATAGAATGCATAAACTCGAGAGAAGATGTGATGAGTATGGCGTGGCTATGCTATCGTGAGAAAAATAATAGAAAACAGCAGTTTCCCGTCTAGTTTGTTTTTTTTGTGTTCATCACAAACACATAACCCGGAGTATGACATGAGTTTTTCATCAAGTTTAATGGAGTTGTTGAGTGAATTACAATTCTAGACAACACCAATAACATTCTCATATGTTAAAAGTGCATTTTTTGGTTGTATACAACAAACTGGGGCCCTATCAAAGCTATAGCTACAGTCAACATCTGCTCTGAGACTGGACGTCGTTTTGACATGGTTAAATACTGGTAATATTATTTCCCGCTCAACAAGTATTTGTACACATATCTTCTGTGATGTTTTTTTCAGTTGAGAACATTTTTTGATAACAGAGCATTAGAACTGTGAGATTAAGAGATTGAAGTTGACTGATGAGGACAGTAATCAAGGAGAGTGACATATTTACCGTTTAGAGAACAAACTGTAGAAGAAAGAGTGATAGAGAGCTACAGAGCAAGAGGATGCGATCTTGAAATTTGAGGGATTGTGTATCAGACATGGTTTGGTACCCAGTCGGCAGGAAGGACAGATGAAATGTATTTATTATCAGCGCGCTACGGGAACTATCAGCAATGATGCGGCGCTTCACCATCTATTGTGAGAGACTAATCGCTTATGGGCATGTCCAGAGGAGAGATGTTGAGCCTGTTAAATTTTAGCTATCAAGACTTTAAGTACTGACGGTTTAAAAATAAATTAGCAGATGTGGTATATAGAATGTTTTATGTTTTCAAAATATCATCAGTAAACTATCTATACAAATATGAGACCTATTAATTGAATCCCTCAAGAATACCCATAGTTGGGTTAGGGTTAACCACACAAATAGATACCATCTCACTGTGGCATTGCAGGCAATGAGAGTGTTGATGTCTTAGCTAAGGAGGGCAGTGCCAAAGAGCAAATTTACCAACCCTTGTCTTTTCAAGAGGTCAAAACCCTCATACAGAGAAAATCTGCAGTAGACTGGAAGACAAACACTGGGTATGATTATGGAAAAGACTCCCTCAAAGACCTAAGCAGAACAGACCAAGTTATTATATTTCGACTACGCACCGGACACTGCAGACTCAACAAACACTTATATAGACTAGGAATAAGTCAAACAGCTCTCTGCCAGTGTCAGCAGGCAGAACAGACACCGGGCATATCCTGCAAGACTGTCCTCTCCTGGGTGAGCTGAGAAGTAACATGTGGCCACACCTAGTCGACCTGAAAACTAAGCTATGGGGAAATCTGACGGACCTGAAGCTGACTGCCCAGTTTGTGGTCCACAGTAAATTAAGCGCATGACCAGAGATCGCTGAAGAAGAAGAACTGACATGACATCATTTTAAGAAAGTGTGAACACCCTTTGGGAATGTAAATGGATAATAAAGAGATAAAGCAAGGGGGAGAGAGAAAGAGAAGAGAGGAGAGGAGGAATGTGTTGTTGAAAAAGACGCGACTAATGGCCGACGGAGGATATCAAAATAAAAATGATGAAATCTGTAGATAATTCCCGCGACTTAATGTAGAGATCCTGATATTTCTTCTATATTTACCATAAACCTGTAGCTCTCTTTCTCTAAGTGTGGAGGTAAGGTCGCTTCCCACACCAGAATCAAACATTAGCATTCATCTTACCGACAGGTGTAGGGCCCAATGTAAATAGGTCACATATTGTAAAATAACACAAAAACGACGATGCATTACTCCAGCGGTAGGGGAATTAATGTGACCAGGAATGCCCTTTGTACCCACCCATTCCGCTAACTCCTGACTGAAGCACGCTTTATTTTTAAATTGAACCTAGAGTATCCATGTAGCTCATACATAATAGATAGAGCAGTGATGCGAGACTGCTACTCACGGAACATTCACAATGAAGAATGTGCTGACACGTTAGTTAACACATAGAGATATACACGTCATTTATATATATATTTATTAGCATAAACAATTTTAGCATATCCTTTATGGGAGGTCGCCATCAACCATAGTAAACGAGCTGTTGATTTTCTAGGCACCACTTATACGTTTAGTAGTTTGGCATTGCTTTCTGAACAATGAGGTCTATTTTACCGTTCGTAAAATCCACGGGAACAAATTTGCTTCCAAATTGCCTGCCTTTGAACCAGGTTCTCTTTGGTTGTGATCGAGCTTACTACTGCTTAAGCTACTAGAAATCGATGTTTCCATCTCTAGTCATCCCATCCTACTTAGTTCTATCATTGTTTCTTTAGTTTTCCTTGTGTGTGTATGTCTGTGTCCTTGAAAAAAGGCGTATAGTCGAAACGTCGGATTTTTATTTTTTAGTATTATGATTTAATTATTAATTTTGCTTATTTATGTGATACCATATAAATCAGTTACTACTGATGTCGCTTGACTCTCCTGTCGATGTTTGGTACCTTTAATGTTACAATTACATAACTAACTCTCACAGCGTGTCTAGTACTAATATGAACTATATCTGCAGTCTTCTTACCTTGGTACCATGATTATAGGATTTAATGACGGCAGTGTACCACTGGGTTGTGCCTTCTGTTCGATAAACTTCCACCCTGTAACCAAGCAGAACTGTAGGTGTGGTCAGCAAGATCTTCTGTCCGTCTTGATAGTCTGTCCAAGCCTTGACCAACTTGACAATTTCTGGGCAATCTTTCACTACAGGGATGGTGTTTTCGTCACCCTCCTGAAACCAAATATAACATGCAATGTTATTTGACAGCATATATCTACACAAGTGTTAAGTTGTATATGACCACAGTGTTACTTAACAACATTGAACTGCAACAGTGCTATCTGACAGCAAGTATATACAACAATGCTATCTGACAGCAAGTATCTACGACAGCGCTATCCAACAGCAAGTATCCACGACAGTGCTATCTGACAGCAAGTATCTACAACAATGCTATCTGACAGCAAGTATTTACAACAATGCTATCTGACAGCAAGTATCTACGACAGCGCTATCCAACAGCAAGTATCCACGACAGTGCTATCTGACAGCAAGTATCTACAACAATGCTATCTGACAGCAAGTATTTACAACAATGCTATCTGACAGCACGTATCTACCAACAGTGCTATGTAACAGATGTCCAACAAACAAACAAAAAAACTATATAAATATATCTGTGCATATTTACACATTTTGAAACAACAATAATAGCTTATTGAAAGTTGTCTGTTCAATGTCGTTTCTATAGCAGTCCTAACTCAGCTGAGATTTCTATCTAATCTCCCACAGGTTTCCATTTCCATCTCTTCTAAGCCTGGGTAAAAGTCAGACGCGGTGTGTTACTGATCTCTTATGTGTCTACACATTTTTCTATTCAGTGTGTACAATAACAGGCCAGCCCGTCTGGCAACATTACACAGCCAGTCAGCCAAGTTATTGATTATACGAGTCCATGAACCCAGTGCGATATGAAACGACTTAGAAATGTCCCAGTAATGACTCATTGCACAGATCAAGACAAGCTAAGCTCTGTGTGTGATGTGTGTTAAAGCAAGCAGCCTAACACTGTGACCTTACTTCGAGAAGGAAGCTGTAGTAACAAGAACTCGTATTGCACAAGTATTGTAAAGGTTAACGGTAGTTACAGAAGTAAGAGAAGTCGTTAGGTGGCAAGACCAGTAGCTTTCGACAATAGAACAGTCTGTTTGGTTTGGACGTTTCGGTCATTATTGATTGATTGATAGGACAATCATTATTGAATTCGGTGAGTAACCAGGTGTGCTCCGATATCTTTCTTACACGGAAAGATCTTAACTGCAGTGCACGAACCCCTTAGCACCGGCGAGGGTCCCCGATGTAATTTTGAAGCTGGTGAAGATATTTTTGTAGGAATTTTACTTTTAATCTTTTCTAATGAATTTTGCACAAGCAGCGGCTTTGCAACCTCCTCTTCTCGTTTCGGTCATTTGAAAATGCATGTCGTACAGTCACGCGAAGCACACACATCAACAGATCTGAACTTTGAAACTATTACCCTTACTTGTACCATATCTTATATTTTCAATAAAGTGTACACAAGTAGTGAATATGAAACACTTCTCAACAGTAGAGTCCAGTGACGTCTGTAAGTTTATGATAACAGAACAAAGGGATGAAAGATATCCCTGGCGCAACATAACTTGTTGTTTCAGGTACACAAAACAGTCGTATACCTGGAAGCCAACCTTCAACCCCCCTGCTGACTTGTAGATGAGGGAATGCATTATTAAAACAATACATGCTCTATCGGAAGGCGACGGGAATCCCCTTATATATTATCTATAGTTAAAAGATGAACTTCAAACAATACTACTAACAGTAATGACTGCCACTTGCATGGAAGAGATTATCTATAGTTAAAAGATGAACTTCAAACAATACTACAAACAGTAATGACTGCCACTTGCATGGAAGAGATCAAACTATCTAGAATAATTCAGGGGAAACTTTATTTACTTTGTACAATTTCAACTGCTAGAATGGCGGCAGACGGGCAATCTCTTCTGGAAAACTGTATTTACTATGTACAATTGCAACTGCTAGAATGGTGGCAGACGGGCAATCTCTTCTGGAAAACTGTATTTACTTTGTACAATTTCAACTGCTAGAATGACGGCAGACGGGCAATCTCTTCTGGAAAACTGTATTTACTTTGTACAATTTCAACTGCTAGAATGACGGCAGACGGGCAATCTCTTCTGGAAAACTTTATTTACTTTGTACAATTTCAACTGCTAGAATGACAGCAGACGGGCAATCTCTTCTGGAAAACTTTATTTACTTTGTACAATTTCAACTGCTAGAATGACGGCAGACGGGCAATCTCTTCTGGAAAACTGTATTTACTTTGTACAATTTCAACTGCTAGAATGACGGCAGACGGGCAATCTCTTCTGGAAAACTGTATTTACTTTGTACAATTTCAACTGCTAGAATGACGGCAGACGGGCAATCTCTTCTGGAAAACTTTATTTACTTTGTACAATTGCAACTGCTAGAATGACGGCAGACGGGCAATCTCTTCTGGAAAACTTTATTTACTTTGTACAATTTCAACTGCTAGAAAGAATGACGGCAGACGGGCAATCTCTTCTGGAAAACTTTATTTACTTTGTACAATTTCAACTGCTAGAATGACGGCAGACGGGCAATCTCTTCTGGAAAACTTTATTTACTTTGTACAATTTCAACTGCTAGAATGACGGCAGACGGGCAATCTCTTCTGGAAAACTTTATTTACTTTGTACAATTTCAACTGCTAGAATGACGGCAGACGGGCAATCTCTTCTGGAAAACTTTATTTACTTTGTACAATTTCAACTGCTAGAATGACAGCAGACGGGCAATCTCTTCTGGAAAACTGTATTTACTTTGTACAATTTCAACTGCTAGAATGACGGCAGACGGGCAATCTCTTCTGGAAACCGCATGTGTCAAAAGGGACAGGAAGATGACATAGAAAGATACAATTGACATGGGCAATGTATGAACAGCAAGAATGATGAGAACAAAAATATAGCAGATGAGGATAGAGGGTAGCATGTGCATATGCGGAGCAGGATGACTAGATGTTGTCACCACAATTTACAACTGAACAGAATCGATGTCTATTGCACTCTTGTGACCACAATAGAAAAAACAAAGACAGACCTCAGTGAACCAAGATGATAGACAGTGAAGAAAGTTGAAGCAGAAATTAACGATATACAGAATAGCTGGAAGAAGTTGCAAGAGATAGCTAAAGCTTGGAAGACTTCGCATTAGTTGATTGAGGACCTATGCTTCGCCCGTGTGGTGCCGGGATCCGCAAGGAAGCAAGGATAGTACCAATGCGACATACAAGGCATATCGTAAGAGGCAACTGGGGTAGGGGCCTAGGGAAGTTACCGTAGTAAATAAAAAACATAGCAGAAATCGAATGTGCTGGCCTACTTGTAGGCGCATAACTGGCACAACGTACAATCGCTCTTAGACTCCGATCACACAGAGTGGTTAACAAGTGGTCGATATTTGAGCGTTCGAAGAAGAAGGACTATGTCCAAAACGTAGTAAAAAAAACCAAAACCCGCGAGAGAGAAAGGGCGCGAATATAATAATACTACTATTCAATGTGTACGTAAAAGTCAGCTAAAATCATTATTTGGTGCGTATATATGGGGAGTGGAGGGGTGTGTTATACACCACGTTGTAAGCATATGTTTTATATATATATATATATATATATACACCCCCTCTTTAGCGTGCACAACAAATCCTGACATATGTAATATTTATTTTGGAGAGAAACAGCTTGTGGACATAATGGGATCAGTTATCGAATAGAAGAAATTCTGTACACAGACCTTGAGAAAATACTGTACCGAAACTGTCAGGGAGGGAGGATCTAGTAGTGATTACCAAACATGGATAATAAAAGCATCGTTGGAACGTAATGGCAGCCTGTAGAAACGTAATGGCTTTGCAAATAGAGAGCTTCTGTTGAAGCGAAATAATGCTGCCAAGCACTGAGAGTATTCATGTCTGTGATTACAGTTTGAATACCTCTATCGATTATCTTTCTCTCTCTACTCTCCACCTCTCTCTTTCTGTCAATTCTCTAAAACGAAAACGCAGCATTATGAAACATGAACGAACAACAACAACACAGCGGCAAGAAATACGCTATGTTAGCGGTTCTGAACTTTGTCGTTACCACGGAACCCTGTTTAAAATATATTTTGTTGTTGTCATGAACTCTCACAACATTCTATATATACACAAGTAGAAGAATGAATTATCTGATGTTTACACAATGATGTGTCAATCACATCAATTCGTCACACCTGCAACTCACAATACCAATTTATTCTTATTTTATAAATCCCTGTTCAAGTCGAAAGTGGGAGTGCAATATTGGCTCTCATGTCGACCCAGCTTCAATTGGATACCAGAAAAACACTTGGATGTAAAATGCCACCGACATGATTTTCCCCAAATTCCACATCTTGTTTGGGTGGTCAATCATTCCTTCCTTTCGTTCGCTTGAAATATTATCTATATATTCAATGTTGTCTCTTGTATAAACTTCACTGTCTTTTGTAGCTCACACAGAGGTCTCTGTGTAGTGGATGACCAATGTAAAATACGGATCTAACACATTGTCACCCAATTAACCAAGTATGAAAACATAGTTTCTTTACTTACTACTTACACTTACGTATTTACATATCTATATTTTCGTACTTTCTAATGTTATTGTAAATCTATTACTGAATGAGTTGTGATGAGCATTGTTCAGTGCTGTGCCTTCTGAGTCTATTGTCTTTCCCCAGGTGGATGATGAAATTGGTTGTCTACTCTTGCCGTTAAGCGTAGGGATGGGAGCTTTAATTTGGAATTCCAGGACCAGATAAGTCGCTATTGTTGTGTTATATCTGTTTATTTAGTGTGGTCTTGATATTATCTATCCATATTTTCTTGGTCTTCCTTGGCTCTATTACCTGATCACTTTTTATTGTATGCTGTTATTGGTGGTTGGTTGTATTCCTTCTGAGACTTAGAAGACGAAGTTCTACTTCAATTTCAAAGCTGATTGTAAATACAATGTGACTGTTGATGTTATTTAATGAGAATCACGTAGTAGCATGTCCCTTGTGAAACGTCACTGTCATAACAGCCCACCGACCTGAAACAAAAACTGTCTCTAGCAAGTTTTCTAGCCTCCTCCAGCACCATGTTCAAGCTTTCGTTGATGTCCTGCTGCCACCTTCGTCTTGATTGTTCCCTGTCTCATACACCATGGATTCTGCCTTCCATTACTGTTATTGGATGGGAACGTTGAATGACGGTAGCTAGAAGTAAACTGGGACACAAGATGGAGGGAAACATCAAGGCAAAAGACAGGGGAGAGGGTGTTGAAGGTACATTGTAGCCAACTTTCGATGTACGGAGACGGAACTGATGTTGATGATCAATCAGGCGGTTGGCTTACATATCTCCGACCACGGGAAACTTACCTATCTTTCATTATATCTAGTCAGGTACTTGGACTGGTCTACATTCTTTGATATGCAACTCAGTGGCCAGCTATCTGGTAATTTCAAAAGTCTGCGATCAAGGACCAAAGTATTACTGATGCACGCGTTCACCAACAAAATTCATCTTTGATGTCCGGTCACCTGCTCAAATTTCAAACGGGGCGTCGGTTTTTTTTTTCAAAATGTATCTCGTTAAGCGAACGTCGTCTAAATTAACATTTGCAGTATTTATCGTGTTTCCGTTTTTCTAATAACTTTCACTTGTATTTTTATTATAAATCATAGCATTTCTTAAAGCCTTTAATGGTAGGAACTAACGGAACCCTAGTGGTCCTCGGACAACAGATTAAGAACCGCTATTCTACGCCATTCATTCACTCACTCATGGCTTCAGCACTGACCTCCATCCATACACTTCCACAAACAAATGTCTGCCGCCGTTTGTTTCGCATCACAAAACTACATTTAGTAACAATTTCGCTGACGTCGCTGTGTCAAAACTCTCGGTTTGCTTTCACAGTCATTAGTGCGCATCCTCTTGTTGATCCGGTCACGGAATTTTCTTAGTGTCAGTTTTTTTAAAAAAAATGTCAGTTAACATTGTAAGACTTGTCAGCCCCAAGGACGAAGCATGTAACAAACGTAGCTAACGTCAGATTTTCTCATTGATAAGCTCGCCTACGTTTACAAGAGAAATCTACATAGCCTGAAAAAAACCAATGTGTTTATGACAGCTGATCCCTTCAGATAATCGGTCCTGCTAGATCATCCCGATTGTTAACAAGACCAAGTGTGCAGTTATGCTCAATAGATCATCCCGATTGTTAACAAGGCCAAGTGTGCAGTTATGCTCAATAGATCATCCCGATTGTTAACAAGACCAAGTGTGCAGTTATGCTCAATAGATCATCCCGATTGTTAACAAGAGCAAATGTGCAGTTAAGCTCAATACATCATCCCGATTGTTAACAAGAACAAATGTGCAGTTAAGCTCAATACATCATCCCGATTTTTAACAAGAGCAAATGTGCAGTTAAGCTCAATACATCATCTCGATTGTTAACAAGACCAAGTGTGCAGTTAAGCTCAATACATCATCCCGATTGTTAACAAGAGCAAATGTGCAGTTAAGCTCAATACATCATCCCGATTGTTAACAAGACCAAGTGTGCAGTTAAGCTCATTAGGTCATCAAGATTGTTAACAAGAGCAAGTGTGCAGTTAAGCTCATTAGGTCATCAAGATTGTTAACAAGAGCAAGTGTGCAGTTAAGCTCATTAGGTCATCAAGATTGTTAACAAGAGCAAGTGTGCAGTTAAGCTCATTAGGTCATCAAGATTGTTAACAAGAGCAAGTGTGCAGTTAAGCTCATTAGGTCATCAAGATTGTTAACAAGAGCAAGTGTGCAGTTAAGCTCATTAGGTCATCAAGATTGTTAACAAGACCAAGTGTGCAGTTAAGCTCATTAGGTGATCAAGATTGTTAACAAGAGCAAGTGTGCAGTTAAGCTCATTAGGTGATCAAGATTGTTAACAAGAGCAAGTGTGCAGTTAAGCTCAATAGATCATCAAAAATGTTATCATGGCTAAGTGGAAGTTTGCTACGTAAACAAGGTTGTTATCAGAACACATTGAGAAATGTTATTCAGGTCCAGAAGAAAGCGTCACAAAATATCGTTTTCTCTCCTGCCTCTTTATTGTGGAGGAGGATATAAACATTATTGTCATATGTCAATGTTACCATATATGCCAGTGTACCCTAATTTATCTCATGTTTTGTATCAAAGCTGCCAACAGTCTCTCTCAGGAAGATGTGGTTATGTTTTCCGTCTGGGCTATCTCCCATCCACCTCCAGATATTGACTGCATGAGCGAAGCACGTCTGTTTATTCGCTCAGTATCAAACTGAAACTGATCGTAGCTGAACTTTATGACTGACGGGCGGTCACAATCCGTAACTCATTGACTAGCATGGTTTTCGTAGATCCCTAAGTCTGCTACGCCAGTGTTTTTCCACCGTGAAAGGAACGATGGGGGAGGGTGAGAAAGAAAGAAAGATGCTGCTCGCCAACGACTCCAAAAAAAAAAAAAGTGACCACCCATCCATCCCTCAAGCATAATAGCCAACCGAATTCTAAAGAAAGTATCATCATCAATAATCACTTCTAATAAAAAGATGAATATAGGTACAATGTTTTTAAATTCTATTGCTTTCAATGAATTGTACATTATACTTTGTATATCATCAAACAGAACGCCCAAGTGGTTACCGGGGCCCAAATTTGGGATGTAAAGAATAGAACCACTGTTATCTGCCACGCATGTCGTAAGAGGCGACTAAGGAGGTTTGGCTGAAATCGGATGCACATGTCCTAAACGTGTAGAAGTCTATGCGTTTAGGGGCCTACCAAACCAATGTGTAACGTATACACGTTCTTGTCAAAGATCAAACAAATCACAAAGAGTGATTAAAATTGGTCGTAAAGAACGAACGCAAAGAAGAAGATCAAACAGAAATAAATTAAACTTGGTCAAACAAATTCAAGTTAATTCAGAGAATGGGTGTGAAGCATGGACATGGAAGTTAATACGTTCCTTGAACTTGATGTCTGTTAGATACCATTAAGTATTTAATTTGATCTCATTTTTTCTCAGTTTCAGTCTCAAATCATTGCACTTTGTAATAGTCAGATTCTTTTTTCCCCAGTAAGGTCAGTTTTAATCAATACTCGGTTTAGTATTTTTGTTGTATACTGTTCTAATGTTGCCAACTTGTTTCTTATGAAAGTTAGGATTGCATTATCAACACTTTATCGTCTACAATCGTTATATTTGTGTGTGTGCTAAATTAAATGATATGATCATTTCCTAACAATTACCCAACCCCATGTGGGAGTGCCCACTTTGGGAAACACAATGCTAGACAAGCATTCGGTTTGTATTATACAACATAAATGTTTTATTTGATTACAAAAATACATATTTCTGCTGTTTGTTGCTAATACACTTTATAATTTTTAAAAAAAACTGATTTTCCCTCGTTCGGGAATGAAAATAAACAACCAACTTGCACACCTGCGGCGATAGCCAGAACAAAGAGTCAAGAGGTCAACAAAGATAGGGAAACATCAAGAGGTGCAGAAATAACAATCTTCCAGAACATATCAAGATGACATGCAATGTTAGTGTACAATTTCAGCCGCTGCCATCTCGATAACACAAATAGACTGACACGTGGATTGTATTCTGTAGTGAACCTAGTACTCAAAATAGTTCAGAACAATAGAGAAGCAAAAATGTTCACATGAAGTGCTTTTCAACAGATGAAATAAATGTTTCAGGTATGAAAATAATAACAAAGAGCAGACTGAAGCAGATTGTATCTTCCACCAATAAAACATACAACTATGTCGATGTTAACAACTACAATTGTGAATGTGTATTTTATGACATTTATTCCACGAATAAGTGGTACTGCTAGCTAAAGTTCTTGTAGTTTCGCAAGATTTCTTAGCTATTGGTCTAGTAATATGAGACTAGTATATCCTCAATTCTTCTTATGTCTGTCTTCCATATGTCTGTCAACTGAGAACTTTGATCATTGTCTGTATTTGTCTATTTCTGCAATCTACATCGTGAAAATGTTAAATTTTCGTTTTTAAGGAACTTATTATATTTTTTTGAATCCAAGTGTGTATTTAGAAAATATTGTTCTCACTGGGGCATGTGATGAGAAGAAATGATCAAAGAATACCAAAGTAGACAATGAAGTGGGAGGCAACGGGTCCAAAAAAGAAAGGATACTCATCGAACCCTGAAACGTACTTGCTGAGAGAGGCAAGAAATATTGGACTCAATTCAATGGAATTCAGCGAGTTGCCAGCACAGAGCGTTATGAAGAAATTACTTGCAGACCCTATATAACTTGAAACGCACAAGGAATATATATAATGATGATGAGAAGGGGAGGTTTAGAAACAATGGGCGACAACAGGTACAATCATGCGAGACGAGATACAGAGAGAAACTTCTGGACAGTAGTCACTTCATGACACGGAAAAGTGTCAACATCCGAATTGATAGTCACAGCAGCACCAAGGACATATGTTTGTGGAGATTCATGACCGACTAAGCCAGCCAACATGTCACACATGATGTTCTGATTGGTATATGTGTGTCAAAATGAAACCTGCAGAAATTGCTCAATGCACCAGTGAAAATAGCATATAGACTCTTGAACACACTTTACCGCCCGAGTGGTTACCGGGGCCCAAATTTGGGGTGTAAAGAATAGAACCACTGTTACCTGTCACGCATGTCGTAAGAGGCGGCTAAGGAGGTTTGGCTGAAATCAGATGCACGTGTCCGCTAGGGAATGCTAACCCGAAACAAATGCTTGCAGAAAACGGATGCACCAGGCCGTAAGGCGCATAACATGGTGCAACGACTCCTCACAATGAGAAATGGGATAACGGATTCTACGGTCGCCAATCTGCCTCGGAGATTTAGCAACGCAGTAAGAATGTCAGACCTACCATCACGAGGGTGGTCAAAACTTACTGCGGAAAGAGGTCGGCACAAATGGGGAAGCAGATCCTACAGAACTGCCCCCATTATGCAGACTTGAGAAGAAAGTGGTGGCCCACTTACACTAGCGTCCAAGACAAACTGTAAGGCATGGCTAATAATCTGAGGCAGATGGCTGCCTTTATTAGAGAATCCGAAATCCCAATCTAGTGAGAATGCAGAAGAAGAACACACTTTACACATATGTGTCTGCCCCTTTTCAACGCAGAACTACTGGCTCAAATGAGACTAAATTGAAGGAGAGACTGGAAATCTCATATTGACGACTGAATCTATGACGGCAACTGATATATCTATTTCTATATCTGATGAGTATAGTAAACTGAACATCTTGGTTCACTACTAACAACAGATGGAAATGGGATGAAGGAAATTAAAAGAAGAACAAACATGGCTTTACAAAAAAAACTCAAAACAGTATGGAACGGAACTGATAAGAAAACAAAGATCAGAATACTAAGAGCATGCATATTTCCAGAGCAGTGGAAAAACATATATGTGCTTTTGAATGTAAGTGTTACAGAAGAGTCCTTCGTATATCTTGGACAGAGAAGAGAACAAATAGATCTATCCACAAAGAACTCAAAATCAAAGACAACTGGCTGATGCTACAAATAAGAAAGAGAAAATTGAGATATTTTGGACATAAAAAGACATAAGGGCTGGAGAAGACCATCATGGAAGGAGGCATACCGGCAAAGAGAAGAGGAAGACCACGGAGAAGATGGATTCAGGATGTAACTGATGGTTTGAACATGACGGCTGCAGAGGCAGGACATCTGGCCTATGAGAGAGAAATTCTGGAGGACTGTTGGGGTGGCAAAGTTCTGCTCAGGACAAGCTATTTGATGATGATGATAGTAAACTGATAGAAGAAGTATATGTATAACAAGTTTAGCTTTTTCTGTTAGTGCTACCTTGCCTGGGTAAGCTACTTTGTTTTGTTAACTAGAACGCCCGTGTGGTGCCGGGGCCCGCAAGGGAAGCACAGAATAGTACCACTGCGACCTACAAGGCATGTCGTAAGAGGCGACTGATGTAGGACCTAGGAAGCTACCTAGTAAATAAAAAGCATCGCATAAATCAGATGTGCTGGTCTACTTGTAGGTGCATAACTGGCACAACGTACAATCACTCTTAGGCTTGGATGACATACAAATCACACAGAGAGGTTAATAAGTGGTCGATATGGAGCGTTCAAAGAAGAAAACTAGAATTTAATTCAGATAAGGTAGTGATGATACTGATTATAGACATACAACATGAATGAAATATTGGAAGTGACACATCAACAACAGCATGTCTGAGAAACCAGGTAAGGTAGTGATGATACTGATTATAGACATACAACATGAATGAAATATTGGAAGTGACACATCAACAACAGCATGTCTGAGAAACCAGGTAAGGTAGTGATGATACTGATTATAGACATACAACATGAATGAAATATTGGAAGTGACACATCAACAACAGCATGTCTGAGAAACCAGGTAAGGTAGTGATGATACTGATTATAGACATACAACATGAATGAAATATTGGAAGTGACACATCAACAACAGCATGTCTGAGAAACCAGGTAAGGTAGTGATGATACTGATTATAGACATACAACATGAATGAAATATTGGAAGTGACACATCAACAACAGCATGTCTGAGAAACCAGGTAAGGTAGTGATGATACTGATTATAGACATACAACATGAATAGAATATTGGAAGTGACACATCAACAACAGCATGTCTGAGAAACCAGGTAAGGTAGTGATGATACTGATTATAGACATACAACATGAATGAAATATTGGAAGTGACACATCAACAACAGCATGTCTGAGAAACCAGGTAAGGTAGTGATGATACTGATTATAGACATACAACATGAATGAAATATGGGAAGTGACCATCAACAACAGCATGTCTGAGAAACCAGGTAAGGTAGTGATGATACTGATTATAGACATACAACATGAATGAAATATTGGAAGTGACCCATCAACAACAGCATGTCTGAGAAACCAGGAAAGGGTAGTGATGATACTGATTAGACATACAACATGAATGAAATATTGAAGTGACCATCAACAACAGCATGTCTGAGAAACCAGGTAGGTAGTGATGATACTGATTATGACATACAACATGAATGAAATATTGGAAGTACCCATCAACAACAGCATGTCTGAGAAACCAGGTAAGGTAGTGATGTTTACTGATTATGACATACAACATGAATGAAATATTGGAGTGAACATCAACAACAGCATGTCTGAGAAACCAGGTAGGTAGTGATGATACTGATTATAGACATACAATAGAATGAAATATTGAAGTGACACTCAACAACAGCATGTCTGAGAAACCAGTCGGTAGTGATACTGATTATAGACATACAACATGAATGAAATATTGGAAGTGACACATCAACAACAGCATGTCTGAGAAACCAGGTAAGGTAGTGATGATACTGATTATAGACATACAACATGAATGAAATATTGGAAGTGACACATCAACAACAGCATGTCTGAGAAACCAGGTAGGGTAGTGATGATACTGATTATAGACATACAACATGAATGAAATATTGGAAGTGACACATCAACAACAGCATGTCTGAGAAACCAGGTAAGGTAGTGATGATACTGATTATAGACATACAACATGAATGAAATATTGGAAGTGACACATCAACAACAGCATGTCTGAGAAACCAGGTAAGGTAGTGATGATACTGATTATAGACATACAACATGAATGAAATATTGGAAGTGACACATCAACAACAGCATGTCTGAGAAACCAGGTAAGGTAGTGATGATACTGATTATAGACATACAACATGAATGAAATATTGGAAGTGACACATCAACAACAGCATGTCTGAGAAACCAGGTAAGGTAGTGATGATACTGATTATAGACATACAACATGAATGAAATATTGGAAGTGACACATCAACAACAGCATGTCTGAGAAACCAGGTAAGGTAGTGATGATACTGATTATAGACATACAACATGAATGAAATATTGGAAGTGACACATCAACAACAGCATGTCTGAGAAACCAGGTAAGGTAGTGATGATACTGATTATAGACATACAACATGAATGAAATATTGGAAGTGACACATCAACAACAGCATGTCTGAGAAACCAGGTAAGGTAGTGATGATACTGATTATAAACATACAATATGAATGAAATATTGGAAGTGACCCATCAACAACAGCATGTCTGAGAAACCAGGTAAGGTAGTGATGATACTGATTATAGACATACAATATGAATGAAATATTGGAAGTGACACATCAACAACAGCATGTCTGAGAAACCAGGTAAGGTAGTGATGATACTGATTATAGACATACAACATGAATGAAACATTGGAAGTGACACATCAACAACAGCATGTCTGAGAAACCAGGTAAGGTAGTGATGATACTGATTATAGACATACAACATGAATGAAATATTGGAAGTGACACATCAACAACAGCATGTCTGAGAAACCAGGTAAGGTAGTGATGATACTGATTATAGACATACAACATGAATGAAATATTAGAAGTGACACATCAACAACAGCATGTCTGAGAAACCAGGTAAGGTAGTGATGATACTGATTATAGACATACAACATGAATGAAATATTGGAAGTGACACATCAACAACAGCATGTCTGAGAAACCAGGTAAGGTAGTGATGATACTGATTATAGACATACAACATGAATGAAATATTGGAAGTGACACATCAACAACAGCATGTCTGAGAAACCAGATAAGGTAGTGATGATACTGATTATAGACATACAACATGAATGAAATATTGGAAGTGACACATCAACAACAGCATGTCTGAGAAACCAGGTAGGGTAGTGATGATACTGATTATAGACATACAACATGAATGAAATATTGGAAGTGACACATCAACAACAGCATGTCTGAGAAACCAAACTCAAATATGGTGGTCACATTAAACGTCACTTTGGTTTAGAGAGAGAGAGTATGGTTCTTGGAAAATGAAGCAGTGGACGACCACGACGACAACAGGACGTTAAATAAACAAGTAACAAGTCGAAGGAGGGGGCAGGGAACTGGCTAGAGACTGTCATAAGTGAATCTTCCCTCTTTGATTTCTAAGAGTTACTCGAAATACGTTGTTGTGTGGAAGTCAAAGAATTATTTCTCGGAAAACTGAAAACAATCATTGGCTGCATCTTCAGCGATCAACTCCAATGCACCAGCCATTGATCTGTTCTTTTCTTCTTCACTACGTTCCACTACGTTTACACTCAAACAAGTTGAATATATTCAAAGAGAGCAGGGGTCAGCCTGGAGATTCTGGATATCTAAGAAAGATACTCGGCAATATGAACTATTTGGGAGAGAGATAGAGTGTGTGTGGGGGCAACTAGAGAATATACGTCAGAGAGAAAGAGAGAGAGACAACGTGTTCAAGAGAGGAAATTTCCCCGGAACTGGACTGGGTAAAGGTTATGGATTTTGTCTCTCTGGCAGCAAGACAGGAAGTGAAAACACTGACGGTTCGAGGGGGCAGTGAGTCAGCAAGTAAACTGGCGTGTGGATTTAGCACAGAGAAGGGACTTCAGTGTGAGAAGAGACATAACAAGAGTGCTTTCAAGAAAGCAACACAATAGGTTTACTGTCTGGGATTAACCTGCTGGATTTTTGTGCACGAATAAAGAAGTCAATGTGACAGTGAAAGGATAAGGCGGCAACTGTGTGGGAATGAAGAGGTAGTTTGTGAGATTTTACAGGCCTTCATAAATGACCACAACAAATCATTTTTGTTTGACTGAACGTGCAACTAACGAAAATTGATCACCGCAGAGTATATTAACAACACAGTAATGTCTACACAAACTTAACGTTCAATAAAGTGCACACCACAAGTAAAGCATACACACTAAGAAAAAATATCACACATACGTTACACTCGGTAAAGTGTACATAACGCATAACACAGCCAGTAAAATTAAGACAAACATTACAGACACACACAACACAGCCAGTAAAATTAAGACAAACGTTACAGACACACACAACACAGACAGTAAAATTAAGACAAACATTACAGACACACACAACACAGCCAGTAAAATTAAGACAAACATTACAGACACACACAACACAGACAGTAAAATTAAAACAAACATTACACATTCAACATAGTCAGTAAAATTGAGGCAAATGTTACACATACACACAACACAGGCTGTAAAATTAAGACAAATGTTACACACACAGCATAACCAGTAAAATGAAAACAAACGTTACACACAAACAGTCAGTAAAATTAAGACAAACGTTACACACACAACATAGCCCAGTAAAATTAAGACATACGTTACACACACAACATAGCCCAGTAAAATTAAGACAAACGTTACACACACAACATAGCCCAGTAAAATTAAGACATACGTTACACACACAACATAGCCCAGTAAAATTAAGACATACGTTACACACACAACATAGCCCAGTAAAATTAAGACAAACGTTACACACACAACATAGCCCAGTAAAATTAAGACAAACGTTACACACACAACATAGCCCAGTAAAATTAAGACATACGTTACACATACATACAACACACCCAATACAAATCACACAAACGTCACGCACAGTAAAGACTATACACAGCACGCTCTATGCCAACTTTTATTTGACTCTCAATAACAGTTACACATTCTAACAGATAAACCCAGTCATTATTCAACACAAACTTATGCCGCCAATAACAACCAAACAACAAGATATCAAAATGTAAGGTGACTTGTGTACTCGATTAAGCCAAGGCACGCGCTCACGTGAAGCAGCTGCATGATGAACTTTTGAAATGACGTCAACACGCATATTTATATCAGCCATGACCTTTGCAGCATGTCGAAAAGAAGGTTGCCTTTTGCAATTCCATGCATTAGAATAAAGTAGCATACGGTGGTATCATGTTGCGGAGAGATACAATGTAAATTAAGTGCGATATATGATACATCATACAGTGTGTAACATAAATGTTTGTATTGGTTTGGTGGTACAGATCAAACAACAAAGCATACATACAATAGAACAAAACATTCATAGAAGAAGCTGTTGGAGAAGGAAACTACTGACGACTGGATAACATGAGAGAATAACATTCAGTGCAGAGATAAACAAGTGCCCTTTTCATTTCCTTGCTGAAACTCATCATCATCAAATATCTTGTCCTGAGCAGAACTGACACCCCAACAGTGCTTCGGAATGTCTCTCGTAGGCCAGATGTCCCCGTTTCTGCAGCCTTTTTTTCCTTTTCTTCAATCATGTTTTGCCTCACGGCTTCAGGTCAAGAAGAGATTTCTAAAACGGGCCTTTGTGTGGCTTGCCTTTTGCTTTGCACCCATTGTATCGGAGCAGCATTGCTCTTTGAGGTGCACTGTCTGTTGGTAATCTGCTTATGTGGTCAAACCATTTAATTTGTTGTTTCTTGATGAAGTTTAGTACTGTTGTCAGCGTCCAGGTTTTTGCACTGGTAGCATAATGACCAATTTGGCCTCTACAACCGTCATGTTCAAACCATCAGCTACATCCTGAATCCATCTTCTCCATAGTCCTCCTCTTGCTGGTATGCCTCCTTCCTTGATGGTCTTCACCAGCCCTTCGTGTCTTTTTAAATGTCCAAAGTACCTCAATTCTCTTTCTTATTTGTAGCATAATATGCTGAAACTACAAGGGACGTTAAGGGGACAAATTAGTAGCGACACCAAGAGGCATGTATTCATTCGGTATAGGTTCGAGTCGCCCACATTGTGATCGTGATATCGTGAGGGTGTCAAGTTCATAACCTACCACAGACATAACCAGTTGACGGAAAGACGGACAAAGTAATCGTTGTTCAAGTTGTGCGGCTACCATAACCTTGAAAGCTGCAGGACCACGCATACAACGCTGTATCGTTTGTTCAACCAGAGCCAACTATAAACGTATGGGCCTTCGGACTCAGGTAAGAATTATGGAAATCAGACCCCAACTACACCACGTGACCTCGCATTCCAGTATTGGTGTATATAGACGAATTCATTTTAAAATCAACATAAAATGCTAACTCGAAGTTAAATTATTCAACAAGTTAAGTTTAACACTAAAGGAATATCAATATTATGAATATTTTCACCTCACCAATAAATAACCACAGACTCACAGAATTGAGTAAAATTGCAAAAAAGCTTGAAGTGTTCTATCAAACATCTATATTTTCCGGCCCCTTTTCTGATTTAGGTCAGGGAACCCACCGCCAGTTGTCTGGCCTAGTTATCTAGAGTTGGCTGTAGTTCAACATGATGTTAGAAAGATAGTGAATAATATAAAAGCGAATGACTGACTTTATTACATCGGAAATCCCCATATGACTCGGTCACTTTCCACAGAAATGGCACGTCACATGTGGAAAGTATTGCACAAAGCACGAACTACGTAGCTTGAGCAACTCATCTTCTCGCGCTCGCCCGCTATAAATTCAGACGTAGTCAGGGCGCCTGGTACGGCGCTTCTGGCTGATTTTGCCTGAGGACCTGTTATCCCTTTTTATCAGTGTCTCCCCGCCCTACAGACGGGCCTTCTCCGACTTCAGAGGCGCTCGAGCAATAATCTTAAGGAATCTCCGGAGAAAAAATGAACCGAACGAGGCGGCGCAGATTCGATAACAAAACGAACACTATATGGAGAACAGAAAGCTGGATAACAGAAAGTTGGAGAACAGAAAGTTCGATAACAAAACGAACACTATATGGAGAACAGAAAGGTGGACAACAAAACGAACACTATCCGGAGAACAGAAAGCTGGATAACAACCAACACATATGAAGAACAGAAAGGTGGACAACAAAACGAACACTATCCGGAGAACAGAAAGCTGGATAACAGAAAGTTGGATAACAAAACGAACACTATTGGAGAACAGAAGGTGGACAACAAAACGAACACTATCCGGAGAACAGAAAGCTGGATAACAGAAAGTTGGATAACAAAACGAAAACTATTGGAGAACAGAAAGCTGGATAACAAAACGAACACTATACGGAGAACAGAAAGCTGGATAACAAAACGAACACTATACGGAGAACAGAAAGCTGGATAACAAAACGAACACTATACGGAGAACAGAAAGCTGGATAACAAAACCAACACTATATGGAGAAAGAGCTGATAACAAAAGATACATATATGGAGAACAGAAGCTGATAACAAAACGAACTATACGGGGAACAGAAAGCTGATACAAACCAACACTATACAGAACAAAGCTGATAACAGAAAGTTGATACTGAAAGCTGATAACAAAACGAACACTTATGGAGAACAGAAAGCTGGATAACAAAACGAACACTAATGGAGAACAGAAAGTTGATAACATCTAACACTATATGGACACATAATGACGTCTATGTTATTATTATATAATGTTGAACCCTTTATTCTAAATCTAACATTGAACAAAACTATTAAACAAAACATACGTCTATGTTATCACTGTGTTAAACCCACCGTTGCGCAACAGCTGTTAGTACGTTACAAAATAGCACACGAACTAGTCGATACCTACATAACTATATTGTGTACAAAATCAATGACCATAGTAATAATTAGATGAGAGAGCGTGTAGGATCGTACAGGTAGAGAGGAAACCTGTTGAATAAATGTGCAAACACTTACCTTATAATAAATAATGTCTTCTTCATCAACAATACAAAGAGACCGATCGTTCAGGAACTCGACAGGCCGCTTGCTATGCTGAAAGAGACCCACTTTGTCCACGATTGGTTTAAAACACTGTACGGATAGAAATAACAGTAAATTACATAGAAATCAATAGACTATTCCGGGAAAGTTAAGAAGTAAATATAATGGGATCAAGCGGCTGCAGTAAATGTCATCGGTCCTCGTTCGTTACTTTCCTCACTCTTTCAGCTTTCTCTCTGATCTTCATCTCTCACTGGCTGTTGTATCGGTGTATCACATTACCGACTGCATGCAATAATTCTGTGATCAATATAAGAGCGCTCATATTTTCACTTAGCAAGCCGACGCATTTTCACAACTATGTGAACACAAATACAAGACTGATTATTTTTTTTATTTATTTTTTAAAAAAAAAGGTAATTTGTGGCGATGAGGAGAAAATTGTGATGTCAGCGTATCTGGTAGTACATGCTTTCATTCTGGAAACAATTTTAATTGAATGTCGGCCAAACAGGCGAATGTCTGTCAAGCAGACAACTTCAAACGATAAAGCAGAAACTTGTCATAAGTATAATAAAGCATGTATTATCCCGCAAGTATTGTTTGACAATTAGAAGTCATGGTTTTGAATGTCGTTGGTAGTACACATTAAAACAGCTTTGTATACTTATTCTTCTTTGCGATTAGATGCATTTGCTCAGTCTAAACTATGAGACTGCACGTCAGTTAGAGTTTAACGGGTGTAGCCTATAGTTTGCTCTGTGAAGTTATTGTATAATGGACATGACTGCAGGATGCACTCTGGGGTATGTGCCTCAGTCTAACATGAGCACTGTGCAGTCTGAGCAGACTTTAGTCAGTGCATACGTTGGCTGATGGGGGAATAGACGATTGATAAACTAGAAAGACATATTAGATTGTTGTGAGCGAACAGTAAATATTGAAGAGCAGACAGAGTAAAGTAAAGAAGATCATGATGAGTAAGTCAAGAGCAGAAACTGATATTTTTTTTAAAAGAGAAGAACAGACAGAGGAAAACATATGAGTAGATCAGCGTTTCTCAAAGTGGTACTGCCCCCAGCGGGCGCTGAAACATTCTATGGGGGCGAGAGTGGGTTCACAATATTTGGGGGTGTTCCCAGGCGATTAAAGGTCGGTGGCTTCTTAAAGAAGAAATTAACAATAAATATTTTAAAATAACTTATTTTCGTGATTTTGCGATCGAATAATCAATTAAAATTTGAATTATGCATTGTAATTCTTCTTATGCTCGTCTTACACGATCTATTTTTGTACTCAATTTTCTATTTCATGCATATAATCGTTTGAAAATTGACCATGTATGACAGAAATATATATCAATTTTCTATGTCAAAGGAAAATAGAGCATGTATATATATATATATGTGTGTGGGGCGGAGTGATGCGGAGAGGAGCCGTATATATATATATATATATGTGGAGGGCGTTGGCAAACTGTTATAGTGTAAAGGGGACGTTACAAAATTGATGTTGTACAAAGTGGGCGGTGGGCTGAAAAGGTTTGGGAATCTATGAAGTAGATAAACAAATAACATCTAAGAGGGAGTATGAACCACATATCGTTCTAGAAATAAGTGATGACACATCATCTTTCACAAAAGTAATGAACCACAGAATATATTAGAAAAGAGATGAGTCAAGATCATCATATATCTACTTCGAACGCTCCATATCGACCGACCACTTGTTAACCACTCTGTGTGATTTGTATGTGATCTGAGCCTAAGAGCGATTGAACGTTGTACCAGTTATGCACCTACAAGTAGCCCAGCACATCCGATTTCTGCGATGCTTTTTATTTACTAGGTAGCTTCCTAGGTCCTACATCAGACGCCTCTTACGATATGCCTTTTAGGTAGCAGTGGTACTATTCTTTGCTTCTCTTGCGGGTCGAGGCTCCACACGACTCTTATATAAATGGTGAGGCACGATCATCTTTGACAAAGTTGATGAATGACATATTATCTGAAAGAAATGATAAGCCATAGATCATCATATAGAGATGATGTACCACAATAATGTTTGAGAGATATAATGCTACTTATCTTCTTATTGCGATCGATACCTAGATTATTATACCGGTAAGTCTTATGATCAAGTCAACCGCTGTCTTGAGCTCTTCTCTGATGATGTGCAGTTTTGAATGTAGTGGTGTGTTCTTGGGCCAGTACTTCTGTCTAATGTGATTTTATCGAGGACGGCCTTACAGGACATGTTCTTACAACTGCCACAGGGACACGGTGGGGATGCAGACAGTAGTAGCCTGTGCACATGTTTGTTTTCAGTCTGTTATGCTCTGTCCTGAGATGGGGATAATGATCTGTCCTTGCGGGTTGAGTGAGGGATAATTGTCGTCCAGCAGATCCTGTTCTTTTTCTGATGGTCGAAATAACGTTTTTTAAACCAAAGAATGTAATTTCGTTTTCTTCCTGATCACACCCCATTCCCCTTCTTTGGGAGTTTTTATGCATTCTGATTACCCAGCAAACCACAGAGTGATGGTACCAACTGAAATATAACTCCCATGTTGGTAGTGGTTTTATTGAGCTCGCTTCTCATGTAGTTTACCCTAGAGACTTGCAAAATAAGTTACATATTATCTTAGAGGTGTGATTAGTCACAGAGAAACCATTAGTAGAAGACCGCACATAGCAGAAAATGTTAGTAGAAACCAGATTCTGCAGAGTAAGATTACAGAAATGATTGATGAATTGACCACAATGGTGATCGCTACTTTTTCCAAGTAAGACTAAGCTATGCATGCCTGCGAGTTGCCCATTACTAATATCATATAATATTTACAAAAATTAAAAAAACTATGCATACCTGCGTGTTGCGCATTACTAATATCATATATTTACAACAAAAAAAAAAGGTAACACGTGGTCCCCGGCAACATAAGGCCGATTAGATCAGACGGGAAATCGAAAATTCCTGTTTAATGGGGCTGATTTTTGTATATGTTTGATAGAACACTACACTTTTTGTGCTTCAATTTTACACAATTCTATGCGTTCATGGTTATTTATTGCAGAAAAATATGATTAATACTGACATTCCTTAGCTTTAAGCTGAATTTATAACATAATATAACCTTGACTTAGCATGTTGTGTTGCTTTTAAACTGAATTTGTCTATATACAACAACACTAGAATGCGAGAATCGATCACACCACATTTGTGGTCTTATTTCCTGGAGTTTTTACCTGAGCCCGCAGACCGCATGTTATCGGAGGCCAGTTGTAACACTGCTACGTGTATGAGATAAATAATGGTAAAGATAATCCTATATTGCATAATACTGCTGGGAGCACAGTAATTATTGCTGTCGCTTCCTAGGCGAATAGTATCGGTTCAATGCCCAGCTGGTGTCAAAAAGCAAATCTGCAGTAGGCTGGAAAACAAACACTGGATATGATTATGGAAAAGACTTCCTCAAAGACATAAGCAGAACAGACCAAGTCATTATATTTCGCCTACCAACCGGACACTGCAGCCTCAAAAAACACTTGCATAGACTAGTAATAAGTCAAACAGCTCTCTGCCAGTGTCAGCAGACACCGACCGAAGCATGTGCTGCAAGACTGTCCTCTCCTGTGTGAGTCGACATAAAAACTTAGCTTTAGAACTGAAACTGAATGCACAGTATGTGGTCCATATAGTAAACAAAGTGCATGAGAAGAGATCGCTGAAGAAGAATCCCCAGCTGTAATTGAATTTTTTCAACCATAGACTGCTCTCAGGTTGACAAGCCAGCGTCAACTGAAGAGAAACAGTAGGAAGTAAATGTGGCTAACATGAAGTTGACCACATTACTCATCGTGTGTCACTGGTCAAAGATAAATATGGGCTTAACACCACATCTCACAATCGCTACTTTATTTTACATAATGCTGCAGTGGGATCAAGAGATCACAGACGTATCTTAGCATGTAGAGATGAAGTGACTAGTTTGTTTGTTGGTTAGAGTTTCCATTTCTGATCTAGTTTTTCAACCACATATCTAACTTATACCCATCAGACATGAAGGATAAACAACACCTGTTGCGTACGAGAACGATTTGTCATAATCAGATGTAGATACATTCAGATTTGAAATTCTACAGTGGCTTACAAACTATGTGGATAACAAGTTGATTGATTGATAGGACCATTATCATTACACGTTGGTAAGTGCTCCGATATCTTTCTTATACAGGAAGATCTCAACTGAAGTGCACGAACTCCGTAGAACCGGCGCGGGTCCATGATGTAATTTTGAAGATATTTATGTTGGAAATTTTTTCTTCTTCAAATTTTAAAAAAAGGAATTTTGCTCGTGCAGCGGCTTTCCAGTCTGCTCTTCTCAATTTTGAACTGCCAAGGGTTCTTTTACGTGCTCAAATTGAACACGGGACGGGACTTACGTTTTATTGTCCGTCTCCGATAGGACTAGGAACTCCCATGTCACCTACTCTGAGATCAGGGATCTCTGGAAAAATATCCAGATGGCTCCACGAGGAGCGAACCTGGTACCTTTGACACGAGAGATGAGCACCTAACCTCTTTGCCATAGAGACGCCCTGGGGTAACAAGTTATAACAATGCAAGACATTCATGACTGAGATCAATATAGCCGTAAGTTGCAAATAATGAATAGACTTACCAACGCTGGCCACTGTCCGTTTCTGACTGGCGTGTGAGGATTGTCCCGATGTATCCAAGACAGAGTATGCTCTACCAAAAACTCCTGGAACACATTATGAACTTTGATGTATTCACGTGACTTCCATCCCGTGTCATCAAATTCCACTAGTACCTAGGATACAAAAGTTCAGTAATGTTAACCAAACTTGAACAACATCAGAGTGACTAAAAACTCACTAATACAAAACTAGCATTTAATTGAAAAATGAAAATCGTGGCATATCCTAAAGGACGTAGCCATCAACCACAGTAAACCAGTCGATTTTTATAGGCACCACTTATACGTTCAGTAGTTTGCCATTGCTTTCTGAACGGTGAGGTCTATTTTACCTTTTGTAAAATCCCACGGAAACGAATTTGCTTCCAAACTTGCCCACCGTGGGGTTTGAACCAGGTACGCTTGGGTTCGTGATCAAGCTCACTACCGCTTGAGTTAGAGTAAATGAAAAGCGCAACAAAAATCGGATGTGCTGGTCTACTTGCAGGTGTATAACTGGAAACAACGTACAATCGCTCTTAGGCTCAGATCACATAGAAATCACACAGAGTGGTTTAACAAGTGGTCGTTATGGAGTGTTCAAAGAAGAAGTTTGACAACTATATAGTGCAGACCTGGAACGGTCATATTGGCGATGCGCTAGCCCTTAGCCACAGATGGGCATTATATTAACGTCTTTTAAGATGTAGATGAGCACAGAAGATAGGCATACTATATATATTTTTTAAGTGATGGTACACAGGAGCCACGTTGAATAAAGACAAGTTTTCTACTGTATCAGACGTGTATGACGGACGACACAGACGATAAGTAAGTAGCATTGTAGATTGTATTATAGGTAAGGGTAATACTCGGTTTGATGTGTTGCTACACAGTAGGTAACACGTCAACGGTTTACTACGTACCACGGCTCAGTTCATGTTTAAACTATACATATGTGTGTGCGAGTGTGCGTGCGTGCGCACACGCGTGTGTGTATTTTTAAGTGTGGCTCGACGAACCAATTAAAGACGCGTGCAACTTCTACCCAACGATAACTCGTTCTTAAAAAAGTAATGCGTTGTAATGTTATTCTACTCAAGTTGTATCCCTTGTGTTCATTTGGCTCAAGTCTTCACACATGCACTGCGTGACTAGGATCAATTAATGAGATATCATATACACTTTTCTATGTATAAGAACTGTTTCAAAAGTGTAGGCATATTAAAATGTATATTAGCATTCGCAGACCATATAGCAATAATATATTTGTCACATACACAAGTGATCTTATTTAATTATGATAATTAAACTAGTTAGTATCTGAACGTGAATAATTTTCTGCATGGGTATTTGCATCTTCAAGGTCAAATTGAGGTAGCATGTGTAATTCATCTACTCAAACATGCATACGTTTTAATGCGCAATACGTCATGGAAAAACACAACAACCCAACAACAACACACTGAAATCTCATGTGGTTGGAAGGACAGTTTAGGCAGACATTAAACGGGAAAAATAATGACTACATCCGTCTCACGTTAACATGCGCTAGTATAGTCTGTCCATTAATTCGTGAGCACGTTTGAAATTGATTTTCTCGAAAACTACCTGTTGGATCTCAGTGATTTTTGCAAGCAGCCTTAGAATATCCATGACGCTAGAGAAATATTTTTGTCCAAGAAAATTTGATGTAGTTTGAAATATTTCTTCTTCAGGTTATATTAAAATCAACCTCACCGGATTGTACACAATAGTAACAGATTTACGGTACACAGACGCGTTGTTCTAAAAATACATTATGGTAACAATGAAATATCGTGAGTTTCACGAATTCCCGTGCACCTAACCCAGTCGACTTTGAAAGCGGAAAGCATATGACGTTATAATTGGGATACCGTTGTATAGTTATAGGCGTATCTCGCTATTTGTATGAAGCTATTGTATCATATTTGTTGGCTTATCAAAACTGACATTGATATCACATTCATAATGAAGTGCACATTTATAACAATGCAGAAGGTTACAGTTTTACTATACCAACACTTCCGTAGGGAATCTAAGAGAGGTCATCTATATTGTGATATTCATAATCCTGAGAAACGAACGCAACTGGCGCTTGGTCTGAATAGAGAATCCTTTTCCGATGGATTAAACAGGACACAAAGTGCACTAATGTCAAACAAGGAAGGAAAAGAACAATTGACGACTTTGACATAGATGTCATAAGACGGAGCTCTTGAAAATGTTTGCGACAAATCAACTTGTTACTCTCAGGAAACTGAAATTAAAACTGCAATCAGATTGCAGCATAGACATTTCTAAAAGTACTCTATGGAAAATTGTAAGAGCCGCCGGCTTCACCTTCAGAAAAACTATAGGCGGCAGGAATATTATTTGTGAAAAGCCACATTTAATTGCTGCCCGAAGTAAATACCTGAGGCAGATCCGTGAGCGGCGGAGGCAAGGCTATGATATTGTATATTTGGACGAATCCTGGGTCAATGCTCACCACACCAATGCTAAAGAATGGCAATCAGTAGACGGTGAACAGAAAATAAAAATACCAAGCAGCAAAGGCCAGCGTATTATACTAACACATGCAGGAAGCAGTGAAGAAGGTCTTGTCCATGACGCTGGACTTATTTTCCAATCAAAAGTACCGACGGTAGGGACTACCACACAGAAATGAATGGACATATTTTCAGGCACTGGATGGAGAAAGATCTACTTCCAATTCTAAACAGACCATCATGCTTGGTAATGGACAATGCATCCTATCACAACGCAGTATCAGCGGAAGACAAAGTACCAACTGCATCAAATACAAAAGATCAAATTAGGACTTGGCTTGCTAAGGAAAATGTCAGCTTCGATGATACATATTTGAAACCCGAGTTGTTGCACCTGGTGAGGATGACAAATAAGACAAAGGTGTTTCATATTGACAAAATCATTGCGGAATACGGCCACACGTCTTTGCGACTACCTCCATATCATGCTCACTTCAATCCGATAGAGCTTGTCTGGGCTAAAGTAAAAGGGCAAGTTGCCGAACAGAACAGGACGTTTAATATGTGTGATGTTGAAGTTCTGACACGTGAGTCCTTCTCAATGATACACATGCAGTTCTGGAAGAAGTGTGTTGAACATGTGCTCCGAGAGGAAGACGAGTACTGGCACCGAGATGGATTACAATTTGTCCAGCCAGTAACAATTATCAACCTCATGGAATCGTCAGATTCGGGATGATACAAATCATATTTTGATTACAGACTGAGAAATAGCAACGTATACATTTCCATATCCAAATGCGTCTACCATCATACAATTTGTGGTGAAGTTAAGACACCCTGGGGTCTAATGGTGACCGAAGGGAGGACTAACTGTTGCATATTGTATCCAAGTTCACGATTGCACATAAAGGGCAACACACTTAATTACTTGACCTATCAAGTTAATATGGAGATACACCTATGAATAGAATTGACATGGACAAATTCTAGGATACTGTAAAATCTAAAATTTGAGCCCCCGTATTTGCAATTGTCATAAAAGATCAAAGGAATTCGCCGATGTGCAAAATCCGTAGCATCTATGGACTACTGGTTAGCTTTATTTTAGCGTCATGGATATTCTAAGGCTGCATGCAAAAATCACTGAGATCCAACAGGTAGTTTTCGAGAAAATCAATTTCAAACGTGCTCACGAATTAATGGACAGACTATAATTAATTGTGTAACAGTCTTCTACAACCCACCACATGGTCGTGTTGCATCATTTAGTGGTAGGTGGCAGTGTTAATCAACAATTATGTAAACATGTTTGCTATAGTCACAAGAAGCACATGTATCATGATATATATATAGATATAGCGCCAAGTAGGTTTCCTGGCTGCGACACAAACAAAGAAGGGTATTTTTTTCTATATCATAACTATACCTCTATTTCTATCTCGTGCATTCCAGCTTTCACTAGCAGAAGTATATTGTCATAACTGGCACAAATTGACAAAACGAAGTTGGTAAACAAAAACCGCTCGTGTGTTGCTGGGGCTCACAAGGGGAGCAAAGAACAGTAACACTGCTACCTACAAGGCATGTTTTAAGAGGCGACTAATGCAGGACCTAGGGAAGCTACGCTAGTTTAAAAAAAAAAAAAAGTATCGCAGAAATCGGATGTGCTGGCCTACTTGTAGGTGCATAACTAGCACAACGTACAATCCCTTTTAGGCTGAGATCCCATACAAATCACAAAAGAGAAGTTAACAAGTGGTCGATGTGAAGCGTTCGAAGAAGAAGAAGGTAAACACAAAAACGTGCCGCATGTTTATTACGTAGATTTCATGACGTACATAGTATCATGTCCACCGTATGGTTTCCGGGGAAGCAAAATATAGAAGCACTGTATCCTCTCACATGTCGTAGAAGTCGGACTGGAGAGGTTGAACCTGCAACACGACACTGTTTTAAAAATAAGGGAATCCAAAACAGCCACATAAACAGAGGACAAATAAAACCCTACATAAATCCCTTCTTATGAATTGAATGAAACATGTTCAGTTATATGAGGACTATCATCATAGCACTCCGGACATGCCCATAGGTGATCCGATCTCAACAAATCCAGCAGCGTCCAGCGGCACAACACGCCAGTTCGATGTTGATTAATCAATCTCTTTGCATATTTGGTATGTCGTTCTTTTCGGGTGTTGAAACATGTTGATTTTGCCATATATGCCATTGGAGGCAGTGAGGACTGATGATGATATTACTACTAAACTAATGGTTACATTAAAGATAATTCAAGCAGTAGAAATAAACGTACATGCCTCTGTCAGTCTCCTTATACCGCATTATTGATCTGACTGTTCTATTGTACTGTCAGTTGTAGACTTCTATCAAACCACATAACCTTCAACAGTAAAACTTAACAGTACAAACTTCATGTATATGAGCTTAATATCTTAGTTCTATTCACAGTCTTCTGACAAAATGTAACATTTCAGACACAACCAACCAACTCGGAGGAGGGGGAAGAAAGAAGGAGAGAAAGATATAGTTAGTCCAATTCTTAAATAGTGATGTTAGGTCGAAAATGTATGTTTCCGATGTGTCCTTCAATAGTAGGGACCTTACGGAGGGTGCAACGTTCTAATCGTTCTTGGTTAACACTGTTTAAATATCACACAAAGGATGATCAAAATGGTTGAGAAGAACGTACGCAAACAAACAAACAAAAAGTGACAAAGATAGATTATATTTTAAAAGCTAAATACCATTTACTCTACTAAGCTGTACTAGACAGCTTATGGAGAAAATACTCAACAACAGATTAAGCTGGCATCTAGGAACGAAGTAACTTCTACAACAGAGTAGATTCATACACGATTAAGTCGTTCATAATGCAAACGATTCTAAGTATACTTTTCAGGAGAAAAAAAATATACTGGCAGTGTGGATAGTTATATTTATATATCCTATAGTAATGTATGGCTCGGGAAAAATGGACAATGAACAGGCAGTTAGAAGACATAATTGATGCATTTTAGATGTGGATATATATAAGAATAGGCAGTTTCATGGACGGAAAAACAGACAAATAAACAAGTTTTAGGAAAACTAGACAGAAAGAAACAATTATTAAGAGAAATAAAATTCAGTCAAATAAAGTATTTTGGGCACATAAAAGACATGACACCATGATAAAACATTTACTAGAGGGGAAAGTTGAGGGGAAGAGCAAGAGGAAGACCGAGAGATAAGTGGGAAGGGAAACTTTAAGAAATGGACAGGTTACAGTCTGGCAGTGTGCAACATCAAGGCGAAAGACAGAGGATGCTAGAGATTCATTGCAGCCAATCTTCGATGTGGAGATGCCACCTGATGATGATGAGTGTGGATAGAAATGAAGAAAGTATGACAAAAACATACTGGAATAATGGGCGGAGAGTCATACTCTGTAAAAGTGAAGTCTGTGGAATGAAGAATCTACAGCCTATTAGTTACTCACTGAAGCATACAACAGCGAGAATTCAGCTGCTAGGAAGGACCAGTTAAGCGAATACAATTGTGCTTCACTGGTTGGGAGTAATCTCCACTACATTCCTCATTTATATAACGATCACTGGCAGAAAGAACGAAGATCATTTTTTTAAGTAAACGGAGGTTTACAATTAATTCCAAGTCGATTTAGCAATGTCGAATGCAGAAAAATATATCAATAGTGCTGATGTTGTATTCACTAGCAGTGCCTGATAATTAGTGCAAAAATGGTTGCTTAAAATCACTGTATAAAACATAACACACAATATGGTGTCTGTACACTTTTAGTGTACAGCTTTTGCAAAATCGACAAAATGTGTGTGCATTTATCTCTGAGATTCTGCACCGGTGTTCATTATATTTCTGAGGCTGAAAAGATAATCTATGCAGCGTATTGTTCCTTCTGAAGACTGCTTGATCCTTTCTGAACTTTGATCTACCGTCCTGTAATATTTGCTGAGGATTTCACTATGGACTGATAGTTGAGTAATTCAAGCTATTGCAGCCTGCAATGTCTCCTTTTTTCAGCAGTTTTACAATTATTCCGTTACTTCATTCTAATGTCGTTGCAACTGTATCCGACATTTCTGAGAAAAGTTGATCCTACATTTTAGCTGTCAATACTGGTCTGCTTTGAGTAGCTTGCACTTAGGCTATCACGGCTTTGTACTTTTCTGTTCTTCCGTTTCTTGGTGACTTTAATTGTTATAGTGTGTGTATTATACCAATTTCAGCTGCATATGCCGTGGCTACTTAATGAGTATTTCCGTGAGGTGTTCCTTGTTTATTCTTTTTGAATTCCTATTTCCGCGATTATGAATTGATTTCATTTGTTTCTTACTTGTCTTGTGAGAGGTTTGTATTTCGTTTTCAACCGATGACTTTTGCTATCATACACACACACATATATATATATATATCGCCCGAGTGGTTACCGGGGCCCAAATTAGGGATGTAAAGAATATAACCACTGTCACCTGCCATGCATGTCGTAAGAGACGACTGAGGAAGGTGGTCGTGGGGCTGGCTACCCACACCGTAAAAACACCAGATAGCTACAGAAACCACAACAAAGAAAATTCAAAGCTCGCCACCCGAGGAAGAAGAGGGACCCCAAGTAGAGGGACTCATGAAGCAACCCGGTGAAATTCGAAAGAAAATCGGACTGCCGACTCACCTTCTTTCAACCCGGAAGATCTCCAGGATTGGCACCTGGAATGTCCGCACGATGTTCGAAACTGGGAAGACAGCACAGGTGGCACGGGAAATGAGGACATATAGACTGGCCATCCTGGGACTGGGCGAAACCAGATGGACAAATGCAGGACACACTAGACTTACAACGGGGAATCAATACTGTACTCCGGAAGAGAGGAGGAAGACGCACCACACATGGAGGGAGTAGCATTGATGTTGGCCAAACAAGCACAAAAGGCATTAATTGAATGGGAGCCGTTAGGACCAAGAATGATCCGGACAACTTTCAAAACCTCCAATGAAAAAATTAAACTGAACATAGTCCAATGCTACGCCCCAACAAATGACAGCAAAGAACAAATAAAAGAAGAGTTTTACAATAAGTTACAGGGTGTATTAGGCAAATTTAAAAGTAAGGATCTTACTATTTTGCTAGGAGACTTTAATACCACATCTGCATAACAGGTAAGTTCAGAAGGTCACTGAACGACGTAAAAGTATATAGAGGAGCAGATGTGGCCTCTGATCACCACCTTGTTATAGCAAAGGTGCGAATGAAACTCAAGAGATTCATGACGACCACGCATGGTAACAGGGTGAGATACAATGTGGGACATCTGAAGGAGCAGAAGGAAGTTTTAGTGTCACGATTTCCAACAAATTCGAGGCCCTAGGAGTTGATGAAGCAAGTATTGAAGACCACTGGCATAAAGTTAAAGAAGCCTGGACTAGCACGTGTGAAACTACCCTTGGAGAAAAGATATGCCACCACAAGGAATGGCTATCAGAGTCAACGTTAGATAAGATAACAGAGAGAAGAGGCAGAAAGGCTGACCTCTGTAATAGCAGAACAAGATCAGCAAAGGCCGCAGCACAAGAAAAATACACAAAAACCAACAGGGAGGTGAAGAGAAGTATAAAAGCAGATAAAAGAAAGTATATAGAGATCTGGCAAGAGAAGCAGAATAGGCAGCAGCTAAGGGTAACCTGAAAGATTTATACGATAACACAAGGAAATTGACAGGAAAATACCAACAAATAAATAAACCAATTAAGGACAAGGCTGGAAGATTACTCGGCAATGCTCAAGAACAGATGCAGAGGTGGGCAGAACATTTCAAAGACCTTTTAAATAGGCCAGTTCCCCTAGGCCAACCGGACATAGATCAGCTTCAAAAGATCTAACAACTCACTGCAGAGCCCAAGCAATAGGGGCAAAATAAAGAAGAGCTTAATTTACTGCAACGTATTGTAAATGGTGAACGAACGACAGGCCAGATGGTGATACCTTGCAACCCAAAATTAACAAAAGAACCAAATGCTTTTGACTTTTTCTCCAGGCACACGACATGCTACATGGCTTGTTGGGAAAAATTTGGGAGAGGAAAGAAATACCAAAAGACTGGAGAGAGGGCTATATAGTCAAACTACCTAAAAAGGGTGATCTCCAAGAATGCTCGAACTATAGAGGAATAATGCTCCTGTCTGTACCAGGCAAAATACTAAGTCGAATCATCCTAGAGAACTCAAGGAAACTACAGATGCAGTACTAAGGGATGAACAAGCAGGATTTAGACAAAACAGATCCTGCACAGATCAAATATCGACGCTACATATCATAGTGGAGCAGAGCATCGAGTGGAACTCATCCCTCTACATAAACTTTGTGGACTATGAAAAGACATTCGATAGCCTAGACAGGGAAACACTCTGGAAACTGCTACGACACTATGGCGTCCCCAGAAGCTAACCAATTTAATAAAGAAAATGTATGAGGAGACTACGGCTAGAGTACTGCATGAAGGAAAACTGACAGAGGCCTTCGAAATAAAGACTGGTGTGCGACAGGGCTGCCTTTTATCGCCCTTCCTTTTCCTGCTGGCTATTGACTGGATAATGAGATCAACAACTGCCAGGGGAAGAAATGGAATACAATGGACCATGATGAGTCAATTGGAGGATCTGGATTTTGCAGATGATCTAGCACTCCTCTCTCACAACCATCAGCAGATGCAAGAGAAAATAACAAAACTAGAAACAGTCTCACAGCAACTAAGCCTGACTATTCATGGGGAGAAAACAAAGATCATGAGATTAAATGCTGGTTCCAGAGACCCAATCTTATTGAGAGGATCACCACTAAAAGAGATGGACACATTTACATATCTGGGAAGTGTCGTCAACATTCAAGGTGGCACAGATGAAGATGTTAAGGTTAGAATACAAAAGGCAAGATCAGCATTTGCCATTCTGAAGAACATATGGAGTTCAAGAATGATTAGGAATAAAACTAAGATAATGATATTTAACTCAAATGTCAAGTCTGTCCTTCTGTATGGAGCAGAGACAAGGAGAACAACTAAAGGGAACACCAAAAGTTGCAGACATTCATCAATAGATGCCTACGCAGGATACTCCATCTGAGATGGTATGACAGGACCACAAACAGAGAACTGTGGGATAGGGCAGGACAATGGCAGGTGGAACAAGAGATAATGAGCAGAAGGTGGAGATGGATAGGACACACACTGAGGAAACCCCTGACAGCATCGTGAGACAGGCTCTCCGATGGAACCCCAGGGTAATGGAAGTAATGGAAGACCCAGAAACACCTGGAGACGGGAGTTAGAGATGGAATGCAAGAGGACGGGGAGAGAGTGGCGAGATCCGGAAAGGATGGCCTTGGATAGGCGGGCTTAGAAGGCCTTGGTTGCGGACCTATGCTTCCCTAGGGGCGAAGGGTGAAGATCATTTTGTTCCTTTCTCTATGTTATCATTAGTACGACAGTGGCATTGACAAAAAGACCTCTGCCATTTTTTTTATATCTAGGCGTCCAAAATGTGAGGAGACTATAGACATCACTAGTACCAATGCAAGCAAATCTCTTTGGACTTGACAACATGCAGATTACCACTCTGATCTTTGAGAATATTCGATTTGAGGATTGAGAGTGAACGAAGCACGACATGAAAATGACATAAAAAGTTGAGTACAAAACTGCATACGGCAATTCCCGAAAAATGCGATTACATTTGGCGGTGGTGAGAACAGTATTATCTAAAAGGTAAGAATTGACAGATATGATTTAGGATACGCCATAACTGTTTGGTCCACATCAGCAAAGTCAAATATTGAAAAGATAAACCGACTTCAAGCCCAGACAGTTTCCACCAAATAGAACCACAAAACTCTACCGCAATACGAGAAAGCAACGTCCTATAAACATGCTGTTAAATGTAAGCGACTTATTGTGCATACCATGCACTAGAGATTAAATAGGATAGGCAGTTGTCAGGGTAAAGGCAGGAAAATGTGTAGTTCAGGTAAAAAAAAAAAGTAGTAATAATGTTCATCTCGCAAGCACAGCTGCAAAGTCAATAACAATGTTTACAACAAGTGACAATACTGGACCCAAAAAATGTTGTCTGGGTCAAACTATTACATTTCAGGCATGAAAAATAATATTTGTTTAAAAAATGGAAAAATAAGGTGGAAGGTATCCTTTTTAAATTAAAGAAATAATTCAATAAATTTGAATGAATATAATCTGCTACATTCACAATAATAAATAAATAATTTGTCACCATCGTTTGTTTGTATATGTTGGGAGCTACTGAGACATGTACGTGCTGCACATAACAAACTTCACCGAATATTTACAAGCCCGAGGGAAGACGGGATGGAGAAGGGGGCTTGACTGTTACTAGCTGGAACAATCGGCCTAATGGTTGAAAGGGAGTTTATTTCAGTTGGATACGAGTACACTGCAACACTACAGGAACTTAATAAGCAAACTCGTCCAAGAAAGTGGAACTGCAACAACATGACATAGAAATATAGTAACATGTAAACCGAATAAACAACTACCAAAGTCAACCATAACAGAAAATGAAAAGGAAATCTTCTTCTTCTTCTCTTCCACCATTTACTTCTTTATAGAAGTGTTGGGGGTAGTGATCTTGGGGTTGTTCTTCACCATTCTAGAAGTGTTGGAAGACGTAGTGATCTTGTGTGTGCTTGTTCTTCTCTTCCACCATTTACTTCTTTATAGAAGTGTTGGGGGAGAAACGTAGTGATCTTGTGTGTGCTTGTTCTTCTCTTCCACCATTTACTTCTTTATAGAAGTGTTGGGGAGACGTAGTGATCTTGTGTGTGCTTGTTCTTCTCTTCCACCATTTACTTCTTTATAGAAGTGTTGGGGGAGAAACGTAGTGATCTTGTGTGTGCTTGTTCTTCTCTTCCACCATTTACTTCTTTATAGAAGTGTTGGGGGAGGAAACGTAGTGATCTTGTGTGTGCATGTTCTTCTCTTCCACCATTTACTTCTTTATAGAAGTGTTGGGGAGACGTAGTGATCTTGTGTGTGCTTGTTTTAAGACACTTTGTAAGCTGATACTAATTTTCGTACGGCTGTTCTTGATGCCGTCGCTCCATCTTTTGCGTGATCTTCCTCTTGCTTTGTACTGATTATACTTTTTCTGTTTGGCTCTCTGTGGTAGGCTATACCAGGGCATTCTTGTCAGATGTCCAAACTATTTAATATGTTGTTATTTTATGAATTGCATGACTGGTCTTCTTACTTCTTCATTTCTAATTTTGTCTCTTATTGTCACACCTGCAGCTCTTCTAAGACAACTCATCTCCGTTGTTATGAAGTCTCGCTAGGTCAAATAGGAAAAGAAGCATTTCATCAGCTTTCCTTGCCCGGACCACATCAACATTTTCCAACTAAGCGTACACAACAGATTGAGATATCATTTGAGACACATATAAGTGACTGATGCAACGTATTACGTGTGTAACTGTGGTACTACTTTCACATAAGTTCAACACATATTACCAACCTGCACAACATAAAAAACCCTTCAGTGTTGGGAACTTAGAAATTGCCCGTGTGTTGGAGCAAAGAATAGTAACACTGCGGCCTATTATGCATGTCGTAAGAGGCGACTGAGGTAGGGCCTAGTGAAGCTACCCTAGTAAACAAAAAGCGCAAAAATCGGATGTGCTGGCCTACTTGTAGGTGCATAACTGGCACAACGTACAACCGCTCTTAGGCTCAGATCACATACAGATCCCACCCAAAGAGTGATTTTAACAAGTGGTCGATATGGAATATGAAGCGTTTGAAGAAGAAGTGGAAGAAGGAACATAGAAATGACTGTTACCTTTGTCAGAGCCAGCAAAGTGCGAACTAGATAGATCTCTCGATCTCTCTGTGTCTGTGTGTGCGCGCGAAACAAAGAACAAATATGATTGAGACTTCTTTGTTACTGATGATTACATAGACAAATAACACCTTTAAATCTACAGCTAAAGAATATGCTAGCTGAAGAAACATGATTTGAAACACCAAAAACTAATGCATGCGACAGAATACAGCTATGGGGCACATACTATTGACGTGACCAACAAAAATAAAAAAGTATGTAAGCAGAACTGGCATCTTCAGGTAATTTTGACACGAAGTGCATGTCATTTCCTGTTGTAAACCATGCCAAGGTAAGCTGTCTTGATTAACATGACGCTAACACATACAAACAGAAACGCAGTAGTGGGTCTATTGATCGATAGGAAGATTTGAATAATAAATCTCTAGTAGCTTCAAATACCATGGTACAGTGCTGTTAATTAAGTCCCTAGCACCTGTAGAACAGCAGCTAGCAAATAACAAGAGAGTAATGATATGGTAAACATGACAATTTAGGAGGGAGAATACAATCTTTATTTCTTTTGTCCTTCTCTGCTTTTTTGCCGCTAGGCGTAGCAGGTTTTAACTGATGATCGGTTTCCGAGATAATGCACGCTCGGTCGCTTGATGTGGTGTAGTATTGTGTAGTTTTAAGATGTCTGTATCTCCATCAACCCATCTTTTTCTTGGTCTGCCCTTTCCTCTTGATGATTCCATTTTCAGGTTGTACGCTCTTGCAACTGGTGTATTCGGGTTCATTCTGACCAAGTGGCCAAACCACTGAGTCTCTGTCTTTCAATAAATCTAATAGCAGGTGTTGTTCCGACTGTTCTTCTAATTTCCTCATTTCTTATATGGTCTCTTCTTGTTTTATTTACTGCTTTCCTCAGGCATCTCATTTCGCATGTGGTAATTTTCCTTTCTTGTTCTTTTGTCAGTGCCCATGTTTGGCTCTGGTAGCACAGTGTTAGTATAAAGATTGAATTTATAATCTGTCTTTTAGTCACTACTGGAATAGCTGGGTGTTTCAAAATACAATAACAGATGGAAATGGGATGAAGGAAATTAAAAGAAGAACATGCATGGCTTTACAAAAAATAAAACAACTAAAAACAGTATGGAACGGAACTGATAGGAAAACAAAGATACTAAGAGCATGCATTTTCTCAGTGGCAACGTATGGGTGTGAAGCATGGACATTTAATAAAGCAGTGGGAAAACATATATATGCTTATGAATATATGTGTTACAGAAGAGTCCTTCGTATACCATGGACAGAGAAGAGAACAATACAGAAAGAACTCAGAATAAAAGAAAACTGGCTGATGCTACAAATAAGAAATGGAAAATTGAGGTATTTTGGGCATATAAAAAGACACGAAGGGCTGGAAAAAACCATCATGGAAGAAGACATACCGGTAAATAGAAGAGGAAGACCAGGAAGAAGATGGATTCAGGATGTAACTGATGGTCTGAACATGATGGCTGCAGAGGCGGGACATCTGGCCTATGAGAGAGAAATTTTGGAGGACTGATGGTGTGGCAAAGTTCTGCTCTTCTTCTTCTTCTTCAGCGATCTCTGGTCATGCGCTTAATTTACTGTGGACCACAAACTGGGCAGACAGCTTCAGGTCTGTCAGGTTTCCCAAAGCTTAGTTTTCAGGTCGACTGGGTGTGGCCACATGTTGCTTCTCAGCTCACACAGAAGAGGACAGTCTTGCAGGATATGCTCTGGTGTCTGTTCTGCCTGCTGACACTGGCAGAGAGCTGTTTGACTTATTCCTAGTCTGTATAAGTGTTTGTTGAGTCTGCAGTGTCCAGTGCGTAGTCGAAATATAATGACCTGGTCTGTTCTGCTTAGGTCTTTGAGGGAGTCTTTTCCATAATCATATCCAGTGTTTGTCTTCCAGTCTACTGCAGATTTTCTCTGTATGAGGGTTTTGACCTCTTGAAAAGACAAGGGTTGGTAAATTTGCTCTTTGGCACTGCCCTCCTTAGCTAAGACAAGTTCTGCTCAGGACAAGCTATTTGATGATGATGATGAATACAATGATATGGCAAACATGACAATTTAGGAGGGAGAATACAATGATATGGCAAACATGACAGTTTAGGAGGGAGAATACAATGATATGGTAAACATGACAGTTTAGGAGGGAGAATACAGTGATATGGTAAACATGACAGTTTAGGAGGGAGAATACAATGATATGGTAAACATGACAGTTTAGGAGGGAGAATACAATGATATGGTAAACATGACAGTTTAGGAGGGAGAATACAGTGATATGGTAAACATGACAGTTTAGGAGGGAGAATACAATGATATGGTAAACATGACAGTTTAGGAGGGAGAATACAATGATATGGTAAACATGACAGTTTAGGAGGGAGAATACAATGATATGGTAAACATGACAGTTTAGGAGGGAGAATACAGTGATATGGTAAACATGACAGTTTAGGAGGGAGAATACAGTGATATGGTAAACATGACAGTTTAGGAGGGAGAATACAATGATATGGTAAACATGACAGTTTAGGAGGGAGAATACAGTGATATGGTAAACATGACAATTTAGGAGGGAGAATACAATGATATGGTAAACATGACAATTTAGGAGGGAGAATACAATGATATGGTAAACATGACAGTTTAGGAGGGAGAATACAGTGATATGGTAAACATGACAATTTAGGAGGGAGAATACAGTGATATGGTAAACATGACAGTTTAGGAGGGAGAATACAGTGATATGGTAAACATGACAGTTTAGGAGGGAGAATACAACGAAAGAGGAAGCAACGTCAGACATTTGAGATAATTTACTGTTATAAGTAGACCAAGATACGCACGCCACTACTGATCTTATAGTACAGTTTAGCGTAAAAGATAGTTCATGCATAGAAACATCGAGAACATTCTAGCACATCTATTGATAACGTCTGGGACAGGCATCCGGTAACACGCCTATTTTCCTTTATTTAAACTTTTTAATACAGAAAGCAGGGCACTAGAACAACGCAGTTGAAGTACACAAGTCTTAAAAATAGAAATAAAAGTATTAACTTCTGGAACTGTTAGAAACCAACAGAAGATGGTTCGCAATTCCCCCTCTCTCCCGACTAGTATATATTTAAACAGCAGCGGAATCCGGTGGGCGGGAATATTTCTATGCGTTCGGAAAAGAGAACAACAAAACAATACTGAGTTCAGCATTCGTCACCAGAACAGGTGACATTTTATACTGTGTTAATAAACTGAAAATCAATGAACATCACGTTTTAAAATACTTAGCTGCTAACACCTGTCATTACATGTTTTACTGTACATGCAGATGTCATGTTTACAGATCATGTTTACGACTAATGGTGACATATGTTGTCACAGAACCGTTTCTCAAATATATCATTGGTAAATATTTGCTAAGTTTGCAGAGAAATATATAGATGAGTTTTACAATATCTTCTAATGTGGGTTACAGAAAGTAGAAAAATTATTTCTTTGACATCAGCCAAAGGTAAATCATATCACAAAACAGGTAATGAAGTGAAAAGCAGAGGTTTTAAAAAAAGAACGCCATATATGTAAACCCTGAAACAAACTTTAATGAGAGAGGTGAGCAATATCGGACTTAATTCCATATAAGAGATTGAACGAGTTGCCCAGGATAGAGCAGTATGGAGAAATTAAGTAGTGACCAGCTTGATAATTTGTATGTCGTCACTTATAACAACGTCACTTATAAGCTTTACTGAATAACTTTTCGCAACAACTCTTCCCCTCCAGTTTCTGTTGCGAAGTCCCCTTTTGTATTCGAGTCCATATTTGGGCAGTCCATATTTTTGGGCAGTCCATCTTTTTGTATCTTAAAGTCATGGCTAATGTTATTTGTTTAGTCTAGAATCAATGAAATGAAAATCGTGGCATATCCCAAAGGACGTAGCGATCAACCACAGTAAACGAGTAGTCGATTTTCTAGACACCATTTATACGTTCAGTAGTTTGTCATTGCTTTCTGAACGGTGAGGTCTATTTTACCTTTTACAAAAATCCCACGGAAACGAATTTGCTTCCAAATTTGCCCACTGTGGGGTTTGAACCAGGTACGCTTGGGTCTGTGATCGAGCTCACTACCGATTAAGCTACAGACGCTCACACCTTTGTATTCTCGATTGTGTCATGAAATCGTTCCTTCATCTGCTTCTAGATGTGTGTAGTGTTGATTAGTTTTCAAGTTGACATAACGTTTACTGGATTGCTTTTATAGTTGATTCTACAAAGTAGTTTTACCCGTGATCTTATTAGTGTGACTGTACCGTCAGTTCTATTCTGAAAGAAATGATAGCGTAGATCAATATAGTTTGCTATCATTGTTGTTCTCACACTATGAGTGAACTTAATGTTTACAACCCATGAATTTTCTAAAAATAATCATTGAACCAATCAATGTATAATTAAGATAGTTATTCTAAAAATCGTCTAATACATCTCTCACATGACGGCACAGCATGCAGTACAGTTCTCACATGACGACACAGCATGCAGTACAGTTCTCACATGACGCACAGCATGGTACACTTCACATGGCATCATGCAGTACAGTTCTCACATGACGGCACAGCATGTAATACACCTCTCACATGACGGCACAGCATGCAGAACACTATCACATGACGGCACAGCATGCAGGTTAAACAAAGAGCACACATTTAACATTTTTCTTAGCTCATCTTATATTGGTACCCATGTCTGTCAGTAATTACTGCTCTCAAAAATCAAGACGATAACAACTTGAAGGAAATGCAAGCATCACTACACCAAGTATGTAACATCTTCTCTGGAGTGGTAATACAGTGAATACTATCTCATTGCGGAATCCCTGGCAACGAGACTGCGGACATATTGGCAAAAGCAGGCAGCAGGCTACCACAGACAGACACCAGTATGACATATGAGGAAGCAAAAGTATGGATAAAAATGGTCTACAAGAACAAATGGTCGAGAGATGACCCAGGGCATGAAAAGGACGATGCATACCACCAACTAAGTTGAGAAGAACAGGTTGTCCTTTTTCGTCTACGAACAGGGCACAATAGGCCGAGGTACCATCTGTTTAACAAGTATAAAATAGGCCCATCTGACATATGTACATGTGGCACCAGCAAGGTGACAGAGACACACATACTGCAAGAATGTCCAACATACACGAAACAGAGAGAAAACACATGCCAATCCATATCAGTCAAGACAAGCTATACGGAGATGTGCATGGACTCCGGTTGATCACTAACTACTTTAAAAGTATACAAATCGATGTCTGAAAACGTTGGAAGAAGTAGGTACCCATGTAATATAAGGTTTTAGTTATACATCTTCATTGTTATTTATTCTGAACTATTCTCTGTTCCGCTCATGAGGATTTCTTTTCTATGGTCAATTATAATGAACTTATATTTCTCTACTTTTCTCAAAACAATAATAATTGTTACTACAAAGGAATGGTAAACTGAAACTGAAAGAAATACTGACTGCACGACTCAAGTTTCCCACATAACCAACAAACAGAGACATGCTGCATGAATAACATCTAACAGTGAATTGTTTCTCTCTCTCGCGATCACCCTTAAACTGATGTACCAGATGTCCCCATAAATCACATTCATGTGGAAACCTGATTCACGCAGCCTTTGCATGGGTGGGTTTCGTCACATCTTCAGCACCATGTGGAGCTCTGGTGCTTATCCTTCGGTGATGAATACGGTTTCAGCCAGCGTTTACTGGGTTCGCTCTCCGTCAGCCTTTGGCTGTCGTCAGCCGACCTGCAAGGCAGTAGTTTGTTATTTCTTTTAGGATAGCTACCCTTAGACAACATTCCCTCCCGGGATGTTGAGCGTCATCTGCCCAGGTTACCAGTCTGTTTTTGGACTACTTGGTTTGTCTGCAGTTCAGTTTTGTGTACGGTTTGCTCCGCTAGCCTTTGATTGTCCCCAATCAAAGTACAAAGACAGTAGTGACAGTGAATTAAATGCGCATGTGGACCCTGACGATTGTTTAGGGATGGTACTAGCGATGATCTTGTAAGTCTTGTCATCAACGCAACTCCTAAGCTATATATATATATATATTATATATATATATATATATATATATATATATATATATATATATATATAATCTTTGTTGAAAGTGTGACATAGTCACTACACATTATAAACTCACATTAAAAAGAGAACTTGTTGCATTGAACACAATACCAGTGATAAAACAAATGCTAACCGACATGATGCAGTGAATTATCATAGATTATAATAAAAATCGTGGTTACGCTTTTACAGAATATCGCCATCAATCACAGTAAACAAGTTGTTTATGTTCTATCATCTTATACTTTCAGTAGTTGCTATTGTTTTCTGAACGTATTATAATAAAAACTTTCAATACAAAAACAGATATTTGGATGATGAGATAGAAAAGTGTTGTTATTTAAATAAAAATAAACAAAGATAACCTGGATAAATGTTGTTCAAAAAGAGAAACAATAAGTGGGACATTCAAATATTGAGGACAGTTACAGAGACTTTTTAAAACTGTTATATAAAAAGAGGTCGAATGCATGCAAATACAAAGAAGGTTACTCTATAATTAGGAATGAAAATCATGAAATAGTGTAGGAATACCCATTATAACCAATATACGATTTGGATACTTAATCTAATGCTAAACTGGACTGTCAACTATAGACACATAATTATCATAATAGTGCTAACATATGAGATATTCTACTTGGTCTTGTTACATGTACGACTGGCAATTGACGGCCTGTAGAACTGTTTGAAGATATAGAAATAAGAAGCAGCGAACAAAAACAGCTGGTTATCTATCTATCACTGAGGACAAGGTGCAGTAGTTTTATTATCTATGAAAGTGGCACACACATTATGATTAATAAGTGCAGTGTCGACATGGCACACGTAACTTGGTTAGCAAGTGCACTTCCCTTCAATAACGATACATACGAAGGGATCAAGCAAAATATGATGGAGCATAAATTATTCACATATTAAATAAAACATCAGCTTCATTATATAAGCAATTTTAAAACTGTAGGCAGTATTTAATAACACTAGACACGTTTTAAAATGTATTTTAGGGCTGTATGAAACCAAAATGCATGTGTCTAAAATACAGACATTTGTCTTATGAATGAAAAAAAACTAAAGTATTTTGGACATATAAAAAGACATGAAGGGTTGCAAAAGACTATTTTGGAAGGAGTAATCCCAGTAAAGAGGAAGGCCACGGAGAAGATGGGCTTAGGATGTAACTAATGATTTGAGCATGATGGTTGTACAGGCAGTATATCTCAGCCTATGAGAGAAAATTCGGAAGGACTGTTATGGTGTCAAAGTTCCACTCAGAACAAGCTATTTCATGACGATAAAGTCAAATAGCAAATAACTTGACTGCGATATTTCATAACAAATAAAATAATTTATATATACATAGTTATTTAGGCATGTGGATAATACTGAGATTCTATGAAATTCCCAAAATAGAAGTAGTAGCTAGCTGCTATTTTTCATACGGCGTACGGCCTGATTAGTTTATGTTCAATCAGTCATATATCAAGATCGATCTGCACTGATTGTTATCAAGGATTCAAGATATTTAAATTTGTCTACACTCTCTCTCTCTAAAAGTTACTATTTTCGACAATTAAAGTTACATCACACTTCCGCTAGTGGTGCCAATAGTAACTAACCGATACTAGAATACCCGATATTGCCTGGATTCTAGTAAGGAGTACTGTACGAACGAGGAAAAAGTATCGGTTAATTGACAAATACTGACTACTTTCTTCGAACACTCCATATCGACCACTTGTTAAACCACTCTTTGTGATTTGTATGTGATCTGAACCTTAAGAGTGATTTACGTTATGCAAGTTATGCGCCTACCAGTTATGCACATTCAATTTCTGCAACGCTTTTTATTTACATGGGTAGCTTTCCCATCGCCTCTTACGACATGCCTTGTAGGTAGCAGTTTACTATGCTTTGCTCCCCTTGCGAGCCCTGGCAACACACGGGGACTAAATCGCCACCATTTGTGCTTTGTGTGTACCCTTTCTCTCTAGCCTGTAACGTCCTTGGCATCAACAAATGCACGCCGTTCTTGGCCGTCCAGTGTATTGTGCTCCAGCTGTGATTCATTTCTTTCAGTTGCTGTTCTACTATTCTTCACGTGGATTTGGGTCTTCCACGTTTTTGTTTGCCCTCTAGTGTTTCTCACTGTATTTGTCGTGACCTATATACTCTGGTATATTCAATGCAACTTCGCCAGCCAGAAACCATATGAATATCATTTCTACTGAATAAAGTGATTTGTGTATATTTTTTCCCGTTCGTCCGCTATCAATTCAGACGTAGTCAGGACGCCTAAAGTAACACTGCGACCTACAAGGCATGTCGTAAGAGGCGACTCAGATAGGGACCTAGTGAAGCTACCCTAGTAAATAAAAAGCGTCGCAGAAATCAGATGTGCTGGCCTACTTGTAGGCGCATAACTGGCACAACGCACAATCACTCTTAGGCTCAGATCACGTACAAATCACACAGGGTGGTTAACAAGTGGTCGATATTGAGCGTTCTAAGAAGAAGAGAAAAACGCATGGTCGCAATTGGAGTTTACTTTGTCAACTACATATTAGTTTGATGTATTGTTTTATCTCTGTTCAGTATTTTTTATCACACCATCTGATATGGTCAACTTCACATCAGATAACCTCTGACCCTTCATATATATCACATGTGCACTGTGGTTCTTTGATATAATTCTAGTGAAGACTTAACATAAATTTAACAGTTATAATGAAATATTTCAAAACAAATTTCACCACACTATTATCTGTGAAAAATGATCAGAACATTATCATCTTTCATTGCATTAGGAGAATGGAACTACTAAGCAGGAATCATCTTACAACAGATGTATGAGATCTTTGGTGGGTTACTTAGCAGCTTGCTGTATAAAAGATCTAAAGGACACCTGTTCTTCATTTGCATGTTAGTAAGCATGCTTTGGTTATATTGTTTCCTTGCCAATAAGAGTCACTGGGAATGTTAATATTACTGCAAACTTTCATTTGAGTCATAACTGTATTTGACCTCCTGTATTTAATATATTTAACAAAGAGATATTTATAGCTAATTGTTGTAATCTCAACTCTTTCTTCACACAATTATACTTCTTATTCTGAGACCATTACACATTTTAGAATGGGATTCCAGTCTTTGTTACATAGTTTGTTGTCTGTTTTATTATAGCAGCTACACCATACAGTTTCTTGTCAAATCTGGTGAGTCTTGACCACATTCTTTTGTTTGAGGTTTGCCTGAAGTGAACAGTTTTGAAGGACATGTTCTGTCATCATATCTGCTAATTCACAGTGCCCACTAGAGATGACTATCTGGAATTTCGTGTACACTTGGTGTTTCATTTTGATGTGTCCTGTTCTGAAGTGAAGTATGACTATCTGGTGTCAGCAGGGTAATTTGTAAAATCCATCTGCTGCTTTTGTGTTTGGAGTGGACACACCCCCAAATTTACATTGTATTGTCCTTTGATGGTAGTTTTGGCTTCCTCTTAGCTGACCAGGTGGTCTTCTTGTGGCAATTTGTCTCCTTAATTGATCATGCTATTAGTTATACACATTTACACTAAAGTCTATGTTGTGGTAAAAATATGGGAACCTACAATAAAAAGAAGGTGATGACAGAAGTCAGCAAAGCAGAGTTGACCAAGCCTCTACTCATTGCACTTCAGTGAGTAAACATAGTGATCTGATCTCTTTCTTACACAGGAAGATCTCAGAAACAGTGGACAAATTTGTAGCACTGATGAAGGCCCACAATGTAATTTTGAAGATGGTGAAGTGTTTATAGCAATTCTTATTCTAATCTTTTTAAAGAATTTTGCCAGAATAATGGCTATGCTTCCCACTTTTATCAAGTTTTCAACTGCCAAGGGGTTCTATTATATTGTGTGTTCAACTTTAACACAGGAAGATCTCAGAAACAGTGGACAAATTTGTAGCACTGACGAAGGCCCACGATGTAATTTTGAAGATTGTGAAGTGTTTATATCAATTTTTATTCTAATCTTTTTAAAGAATTTTGCCAGAATAATGGCTATGCTTCCCACTTTTATCAAGTTTTCAACTGCCAAGGGGTTCTATTATATTGTGTGTTCAACTTTAACACAGGAAGATCTCAGAAACAGTGGACAAATTTGTAGCACTGACGAAGGCCCACGATGTAATTTTGAAGATTGTGAAGTGTTTATATCAATTTTTATTCTAATCTTTTTAAAGAATTTTGCCAGAGTAATGGCTATGCTTCCCACTTTTATCAATTTTTAACTGTCAGGGGTACTATTATATCATGTGTTCAACTTTAACACAGGATATACATTTTATCATATATCACCAACTAAGTAGAGAAGGACCAAAACTAACTCCCTACACAGGGATCACTGGAAAATACCTGTATCACTGCATGAAAGGGGTGGGGGAAGAACTGAGTAACTTTGGAGTGAGCAATTAACTTCTATGCAACAGAGACTCCCAAAACTTTAGTATGTGCATCAAAAGAAAATATGAATAACTGCTCTTAGAAAGAAACTGACATAGCATGCTGACTGACATGTGATCATTATTTATGAAAACTCCCGGAAAAGAATATAGGCTTTGTTAGTGTTTCTTACATGAGCTGGGACAGCACAGATACAGTGAGCTGGATTTGATCACTAATGTATGGTGATCAACTCTTGGCACAAACCATAGTCTACACATATGAAAATGGGTAACAGATTTTATGAGTTGGGGGTAGTGAGTTTAGAACTGTCGCCAGATCTACTGTGTAAGTGCTCTGCAACATTCAGCTAGCTGAAACTGAAAAAGGACAGCTAACCTGGAGGAAGCGGTATGATCTAAGTGCATACATGATGGTTCTTATCAGTATTCCTGTTAATTTAATTTAAATAGTTTTAATACGGTATAACTACAACATATTTTTGTTCGTTGAACTGAAAAACTGAAGCAATATTACCTAAACAAAACTTCATAACATTTCTGGCCGATGTATTTATTATTATTTTTAAAACCAAGAAAAGAAATACAGCCCAAAATATGAGACAGAAGAAAAGCAAAATAAGTAACTGAATCTTTGTAATCAGTATTTTAATATGACAATATGCTTTTAATATCAATATTTACTTAGTATGCTCTTCCAATATCACATAGGAATGATGAAAAATAACATTAGTTTAATGATTGGGACAACAAATATGAGTAGGTTATGCCATGTATGAGTTTCTCAGTTTGATTTCACAGATTCAGAGACTTTGAACCTGGCTTATTTATTCATTAAAAGAATGAACAGCAACATGTAGTATAGTGTGCAACTTACTTCAAAACTGTATGTGACCATACATAATATATGCATAATTATATGGTGCATTTATTGTTATACTACTTATTATATTTGGCATAGCATAATTTGATATTAAGATGTATAGTGAAAGTATAGTCGTAATAATAAATAATAATAGTGTAACACTAACAGTGTGTAGGATCAGTACTAAACTTTAGTCTAAAAAGTAACGGTCTGCGGAGTAAGAAGCTGATATTCAGTGATATTACACATTACAAAAGGATCGAAATAAAAAATGCAATAGACTAGTTCATACTTTTTTGGTAAAGTGCATAGTATAGTTTTCAATAGCGTTACTACTAAAGCAAAAATACTGTGCTATTGTTAGTTATCTGTAGCTATGAATGATGATACTGACATACGTTTCATAACAATTGGACTATTGGTTGGCTTGGTAAAAAAGGTACCACAACTACTGGACACAAAAATGAAATTCACAATGTCTACAGAAGTGAGCATAATTACAACGGCGACAAGCGGTCAATCACATTACAATGTCAAAATTTGTAAACGTTAATATTAGATTGACACAGATAGCCGGGAAAGGGTCGAACACTTACTGTAAAATCAGCGTTGCTTGTATCCCGAGTAGAAACAGCGCGTATAAAACCAGGCCGCCATTCCCACTCTGAAATTTTAGTAACTTTAAGTTTTCCAGCACTCTTTACAGACATGAAGCGTTTACCAACAAGTTCTTCTCTGCTTCTGCAAGCCATATCTCACTCATTGATGCTTAATACAATTAATGTTTTGAATATTTTATGAAGAAACTGGCACAAGATTCCAAGGAATGTCACTACAGCCGATTACGTCGTGGATGAATACACTAGTAGGTCAAAGGTCACATTTTGTGTGCTTCCGCTAAACAAAAGTAGTTCTCAATGAGACGTAAACTTATCTTGATCCTAATATTTCAGTTTATTACGCACATCAACTGTAATATAAATTTATTTAAATTGAAAGTGATTATGACAATGTAGTAATCACATTTCTGGAGTTGCATTATGAACGACAGATTTAGTAGAACATGTACTAGTATAGTAACCTAGCAGACACATCAAACTGAATCTGAACGATATAATCCTTTGACACATTCCGTCACATAAAAACACACTCCTCGCATGCAGATCTATTTAATATATAAATATCAAGTGATTCATAAATCTGATAGAAACCAACCGATACTACTTTACTTATAATATAACAACACCGATGAAATATTGTACAGTTGCAAGAGAAATAATGCTGACGACCGACTAGCGAAGATGCACTTTTGGAGAAAACATTTATTTGTTGACCTACATGTGGTTATGTTTTGGTCACGTGACAACTGTGACGACATAAAGATGGCTGCCGTCTAACTTTGGGGAAATTAAACCATTTTGAATTCTGAGCATTTGCGAAGCAGGCGTAATGGAGTATTTAAGTTAAAATAGCTAATGTTAAGGCAAGTTGGAATAGGTCACCTTAAACTCGGGCAATAAAAGACACCAAACCAACCATAAATGGTGTCGGCAATTCTTTCCAGGCTTGTCATGTAAGTAGACTTCCTTTAACTTTAAGATTATAATTTCAAAAGATTGGTTACAATTTATTCATCATAGGATAGGTCATAGGACCCACTCATTCTTCCTAAGTTTAATATTTATTCTTGAGATGACGTGAGGCGATTTGTATTTTGGATCTTATTGTGAAAATCTTGTTTACTGTCGTCACTAGTTCTTATTCTTTTTATCGTCCATTTTCCACTTCTAGGGCCAGTAGTACAAGTCAAGTAATTAAATATACTTTATTCGATCATCAATATTCAATATTATTCTCATCATCATAGGTAGGGCATAGACTTCACTTATGAACTGGTTTTGTCATGGAAGTATACTTTTTATAAGCTGCTGTTTAAATTTCCATATTATCAATCTATATTATATGCAGTGTTTAGTTTACCTACATTTATGATTATTTATGTATGTTTATCTTATAGTATAGGTGTCTATTTTATTACCTTGAAAGCTCAACTGGCTTACAAGCCTATATAATGAAATTAGAAGTAATATTATTCTAACAGTAACATATTTTATAGTGTCCATCTATATTAACTTATTCAACTGAATTTCCCACCTTTGATTGGAGTTGAAGATTAATTCAACACAATCATTGTTACATATGTATGCATCTCATAGTAAATGATTGTGACTCACTTGATAATATCTGGTAACAAATAACTATCTGAATTAGAAATGGCTGATGTAATCTTTGAAATTATCAAAACTTCTTTGTACGCTCCATATTGACCACTTGTTAACCACTCTTTGTGATTTATATGCGATCTGAGCCTAAGAGCGATTGTATGTTGTGCCAATTATACGCCTACAAGTAGACCAGCACATCCGATTCATGCGACGCTTTTTTTTACTAGGGTAACTTCTCTAGGCCCCTACATAAGTCGCCTCCTACGACATGCCTTGTAGGTCACAGTGTTACTATTCTTTACTCCCTGCGAGCCCCGAGCACACTGGCAATTATCAGGACTAATGTTATCCAGACATTTCATTGGATTCTTTTTGAGGCTGGTTAATAACAAAATAATGAGCACAGAATGTTGATCAATCAATTTTATTACTGTAGCTAATACTGCATGAATTTAGAATATTTGTTTTACTGATGAAATAGTTATGTAAAGATTTGTCAGATCAAGCCGACTACAAGTTTCTTTGAGCATGTTGAAAAGGACGTTCAGAATGTATGCAAAGAAAAAAGTTTTAGTGTATTAACAATCAGCATATAGTAAATAATAACTTTGACCATTAAGAAAACTGGACACCCACATTGCAGAAATTGATTGTAATACAAAAATTGATAACAAGATATGTACAATATTTCCAAAACTATTATATATTCACGTCATCCAATTTTAAGTCAAAGTTTACTATACTTTCTGTGTAGATATTATAATACAAAGAATAGTGTAGACACAGTGACATTTAGTTTGAAGATAATCACAGTTTAATTATTGTGTTATATCCAATAAGAATGATATAGCAATATTCTTGTATTGTATTTATGAAACTTAAATCAAATCATTTCAAAGCTATGGTTGTAATCACTACTTCTTTAATAGCTGATCATGTCTGTAAAATTCTAGAGCTGTTATCCATCTCTTTTATCAGCTATCTTAAATATTATAGAGTTCAGCTGTGCAACATATTTTCTCTTTCTAGGCGGTAGTGAGCTTGATCACAATACAAGTGTACCTGGATCAAACTCAGTGGTGGGCAGTTTGTAAGAAAATTTATTTCCGTTGATTTTTACAAACGATAAAAATAAACCTCACCGTTCAGAAAGCAATGACAAACTACTGAATGTATATGGTGCCTAGAAAATCAACAATGCGTTTATTGTGGTTGATGGCAAAGTCCTGTAAAGAATATACCACTATTTGAATTCATTTCAATCCTGTATAGCTAGCTCTCTTTGTTATCCTGTATTACTCGCTTTCTTTACATAAATTATGTGTATTGTCAAAGTTTTTTCTGTCTATCCTCTACTCATATTATTTCCTAAAACTTTCTAATATGCCTACATCACATACTGGTTTCTATCAACACATTAATCTTCTATCAGTATTTTGGGTGTAGACATGATTTGAAATTGGCAAATAATGAAACAGAATAAACAGCTATTATTTTCTTTTAACTTTTATGTAGACATGAACCTTATTAACACCTGTTTGCTAAAGATGAGTTTTTGTTGTTGCTAGTTATTGAACATAACGTTATAGTTTGTAGAGTTATTATATTTTCTTAACAATTATACAGTGAGGTTAGTATAGTATGGGCTTTCTAAACTGGTAAATAGTTGATTTGGAAGATCAATATCACAGCATTACTATTTAACCCAGCCTGTGCCCTAAAAACTATTCAGATAAAACCCTTAACATAAACAGTAGAGATGTTGGTGCTGTAATTAGATAATCAATGAACTGATGGGGCATTATATTTGTGTGTGCTTGTAACTAGTACAAGTCTTAATTAAGAACCACTGATTTAGAGGAATACAAAAAATATATTTCTAGCAGTAACACAAATTACCACACTGATCTGATTAGGACTGATTTTTAAACAGGAACATTATAGTTGACATATGCACACACTTGTGTGTTCCCCGGGGCTCTCAAGGGGAGAAAAGAATAGTGACACTTTGACCTACAAGGCATGTCGTAAGAGGCGACTGAGGTAGGGCCTAGTGAAGCTACCCTAGTAAATAAACAGCGTCACAGAAATCGGATGTGCTGGCCTACTTGTAGGCGCATAACTGGCACATCGTAGTCACTCGCCCGAATGGTTACCAGAGTCCAAATTTGGGGTGTAAAGAATAGAACCACTGTTACCTGCCACGCATGTCGTAAGAGGCGACTAAGGAGGTTTGGCTGAAATCGGATGCACATGTCCTAAATGTGTAGAAGTCTATGCGTTTAGAGGCCTGACAAACCAATGTGCAACGTATACAGGTTCTTGGCAAAGATCAAACATATCACAAAGAGTGATTAAAATTGGTCAGAAGAACAAACGCAAAGAAGAAGAGAACGTAGTCGCTTTTGGGCTTGGATCACATACAAATCACAAAGTGTGGTTAACAAGTGGTCGATATGGAGCGTCAAGAAGAAGAAAACATATGCACTCGCACTTAATTTTCCCCACGGGAATATATGGTTGCAGATGCCACTGCACAGATTTATATTCTAAAACATCTTATTAAGTTCCATTTATCCGACTTCAACATCCCTGATCTTTTCTGTAGTTTTATGGTATCACAACACACTTATTTCATAGGTAGTTCTGTTTACGCCATTTCAAACTATATAGCATCATGTCTTTCTGACTTGTGCTCTCTCTCACCGTCTCTCTCTTTGGATTTGCTTTCACAGATGTCTATAGAATATAAAGACAAGTCACAGCATAAATAAAAATCACCCCAAAAAAATATGTTCACTAATCAGGTGACTTGTTATGACTCATTCACAATATCATTGATAAAGCATACATTGATTGCACACGTGCAGCCATTAGATATTACCATTATTGGAAATGTTAAGTGGGTTTTTTATTTAGATAACCGAAACCTCAGATAGTCATTATCATAATTCCTCTTATGAAGTATATATTAATTTCAAATGTAACACATATATATTTATTTATTATATGTACTTCTTTGAATCAGTGGGCTTGATCGACCTTGAGTTCTTTGATAGTTTTGTTGTGAATTAACATTTCTTTTATTTACAAACTATCAGTATTTTTAGTAGTGAAATAGAAGTATTAGATGTAAACATAGAAATATAATGAATAATACACTAGTAAATTCCTAAATGTCCCTTGTTTTTTGACTGTTGGCTTTCCCCAGGTGGATGATAGAATTGGTTGTCCACTCTTGTCGTTAAGGGTAGGGGTGGGAGCTTTAGTTTGCTTCCAGGGCCAAATGAATTGCCCTTGTTGTGTTATATTCGTGTTTATTTAGTGTGATCTCGATATTGTCTATCCATCTTTTTCTTGGTCTTTCCTTGGCTCTAGTACCTGATCTCTTTTTATTGTATGCTGTTATTGGTTGTATCCCATTCTCGTTAAATGTCCAAACATTTGTTGTCTTTCAATGTATTCGGTGCATGAAGTTATGCCCACTCTGCTTATAATGTCCTTGTTATTTTGTAGTCTATCTTTCCTTGTGACCCGACCGTCTTCCTCAAGCATTTCATTTCACACGTGGTGAGCTTTCTGTGGTGTGTTGCTGTCGGAGACCAAGTTTGGCACTGGTAACCTAGTGCTGGTAGAAAATACTTTATCATCTTTCTTGTTACTACCATCTTGGTGTTTTAGTAATAGTGCCAACTCGTAGGTCACTGTATTTGCTTTTTGGCATCTTGTCTCTATTTCTCTATCAAGTTTTCCGTCCTCTGTGAAAATGCTGCCTAAATATTTGAATTCGAGTCTTGCTTACTCTGGTGTTGTCTATTTGTATGTTTGCCTGGCTTGGTGTTCTGCTGATTTTCATGGTCTCGGCCTTTTGTGTCTTGATTTTCATGCTGTCCTTCCTGCATGCTACCAACAATTAATTCATATGATGTTTTAGCTGTTATTCATCTTCATAGATTAGATTTTGGTCATCTGCGAAAAGTGTCCCTTCTTTTGACTTTTTAAAATGAAATCTATTTTCTTCTCACGGTTTGCCCTGAGTGTGAGGTTTGTTGTAGTCATTGTTTATTTATTGTGTATATAAGTGATTATTTATCTCCACCGTGTCTCTGAATATTATACTGAGCATTCCTTTTTTATGATTTCATATTTACCAATTGAATCGATCCAACGATTTAAGCAGTTGTGAAGTACCCGTTGTACAAGTAGAACTGTATGCCAGAGGAGCAGAGTGAGGAGTGTGTTTAAACAGAGAGTCACGGGAACCGTCAGTATGCATACTCTTCGATATCCGTTGGGGGAGACTGAGCACCTGTGAGGCTGCCCGGAGTGTAATGACGTCAGTTTAGTAACAAATAACCAATAAATTAAACAATTTATTTTCATCAAGAAGAGTGTGGCATTCTCAGATACTTTTAGAACTATGTTCAGGTTTATCGGCACATAAGAGCACTATCTCTGTTATCCTGTCAAGCATGTATCCTAACTTCTATCCTTAGTAGATTTGGGAGCTTCTGTGGTGTTGAGGTATGGTGGTCACCTCTCGCTTCAAAAGTATTCGGTTCGTTTCCCGCGTAAAGTGAGCAGACTATTTCTCCAATGATCATTGATCGTAGGTGAGATCTAGAGCCTAATCATATCGGCTACTGGCGATAAAACGTAGGTCCCGTGTTCACTTTGAACATATCAAAGAATCACTAAAAACAAAACATGTTACTGCCTGTAGTACCGCTTTTTTGGGGCGGCGTAGGACAGGTGGGATTAGAGCCTTCAGAATTTAGTGGCTAGTGCAGTCGCCGAGAAGCTGTTCAGGTTAGGATTTTTTCATTTATGCCCACAACAGAAAAATCCTTGACTTTACCGTGAATTGAACACGGGTCTCCCACATGGGAGCCGCGCTCTAATCTATTCGACCAGACGTTCCTATGACAGTCTAAAATCAACGAGAGTGTACTGGAAAATTGCTGCCCAGCACACATCGCTAATAACAATTAGAGTTCCTACACATATTAATGCTCTTCAAAATTACTTCGGGGACTCTCGCCTGTGCAACGAAGCTCGTGCACCACTACTTAGATCGTTCTGTGTAGCAAAAATATCGAAGCACAAATGATTATTCATCGAAGTGCAACGATGATGGTCTAATTATTCAGTATCTATGTATGTTGCTTAGTTAACTTTCTTTGTTATTACAAAATAAATATTAAGATTTGATAAACCAGTTGGAAATGTTGAGCTCTAGAAATAGTGTCGCAATTTGTTGGAGTCACACCAATTTTGTGTATTAGTTGGTTATTGATCTTTGAAAATGCAAATTTGAAATTGTTCTCGATGGCAAGCACATAGTGTCAAGAACTATTTTTAGAGTTTGTCTTTACAAGGTAGCTTGACAAATTACATGTTATCCCTTAAAGATATAGGTCAATGTTGAAATTGTATATTACAGATATAAACTTTGTAGTATAAACTATCTTTTGAACCCCAATGTTTACGGTCTTATGTGCTGGCATGTTCAAATCCTCTATCACATCTTCTAACAATATTAACCGTGGTTTTCTTTTTTCCGATGCTTGTTATCATTTGTTTGGTTTGGGTTCGTTTTGTCACCAATAGTAACCACTCGCTGTGAGATGCCTTGTTCTTGTCTTGTAGAATGTCTAAATTGTTATTCTGTTTTTTTTTTGTGGTTTTTTGTTCAATGCTGTCTAATAATTGTGTTGTGCAGCGTGGCTTAATAGTGAGATAACTGCACATGTTACACTATCTTTTATTATATATCGTATCTTTCCTGAAACATTGATTGATTTCCTGCTGTAGAAATCATTATTCTAATTAGGTCAATAACAGTGTGTGTTTCGACCTCTTTTGTTTTTTTTTTACATAGGAAGATCTCAGTGGCTGTGCACGAACTCGGTTGCACATGTGAGGGTTTCCGGTGTCGTTTTGAAGAAGGTAAACAAAACAAATGAACGATATACTGGAGAACCATTACCTTCAATACAAAGTAAACCATTCGATCTGATCTTGCCAGTAATAATAAATAATTCACTCAGATCTAATAAGCCGAGATTGCAATTATAAATGTATCAAATCTGTGCTGTTGGTTTTCAATGTAGAACTGAAGTTTAACATTGCCTTCCTAATTAGGACAGTACGTGGAACTACAACTTTTTTTGGTTGCTATTTTACCATTTAATCTGACCTGAATTTGTGGGTAAGAAAAGTGTACTGAATGGACCAAATTGCGTCAGTTTTATTTTCGATTCCTGCTTATGTCATTGTAGAAAGCAGAAGATAGACGAAAGACAGGAAATGGCTGTTAGAAAAACAAAAGTGTGTGTGAGCTTGTAGTTGTGGGTGTATGTTTTATTGATACTGGTGTTCGGCTTGGCTAAAGAGGTCAATATCGGTGCAGGAGCTAAGCCATCATCGGCTTGTTATTGATTGTAAGCTCGTGCTGTGTGTCGGCCGCCTATCTCTGACCAGGCCGGGATGTGAGGCAGGGACTACTTTCTTTCTTTGTGTTTGACCCACTATAGCAGATTTCCAAAGTTTGCACCAAAGTAAGCAAGCTGTGGCTTTGCTCTGTTAAGAACGTTTCTTAGCTCTGTTTAGCATGTTCACTGGACTTGGTGCTTCCCTTTGGGTTCTTAGAACTCTTAATTCACTTAGCTCTATGTAGAACCATTTTTAGCTCTATATAGAGTCGTTTCTTAACTCTATGTATAACCGTTTCTTAACTCTATATAGAGCCGTTTCTTAACTCTGTATAGAACTGTTTCTTAACTATTATTTTTTTCGATCCAGAAGCACTTGAGCTCGGCGCCATGGACATCGTAACACTTCGGTTCGGTGCCACGAACACTGTAAATCTGAAGAACCTGTGCCTTTTATGCCAGCCCGCGGAATTGAACCGAACTTACAGGGGGCTTGTCACCCGTCGTCCAACGCGCTACAAGCCCGATGGGCAGGCGGGCTTCTTAATTCTATATAGAACCGTTTCTTAACTCTATATATATATGGCCCTTTTCATCTTTACAGACGGTCAATAGGCAAGTGTTTTACTGTGACAACTTCTGAGTTTTCGCTTTTCTCTCTTGTCGTTCAGCTCGTACATAAGTCTCTTCTCAAAAGACTCTGAGCCCTTCCGTAATTTGGCTTTCCACACAACTCTGTCATCAGTAGTCCCTCCCATGTGCTGGGATCTATAGAAAGTTTTTCATTGAGGTTTTGCAGACATCTTTATATCTGAGCAGTGGTCTGCCCTGGTGCCTCTTCCTCCGAAAGTTCACAGAACAACATTTGTTTTGGTATGCGATAAGTTTCCCTTCTTCTCACATGTCCCAACCATCTTAGTCGTCTACTGCTGAGCATGCCCATGATGGAAGGCAGATTTGCACGTTGTAGTACTTCAGAGTTGGTTATCTTGTCGTACCACCTGATGTTCATAATCTTGCGGAGACATCGAAGGTGAAAGATGTTAAGTCTCCTCTCGTGTCTTGAGTAGACTGTCCATGTTTCTGAGCCATATAGTAAGAACTAATTACACAGGCTCGATATATTTGAGTCTTCGTCTGCAATGTCAATTTTTTGTTGTCCCACGCTCGCTTTGATAGTATGCCGAATGTAGTAGCCGCACTCCCTATACGAGCGTTGATTTCTTCAAGAGAAAGGCTGGCAGTGACCGTGGACCCAATATAGCAGAATTTTTGCACTGGTGTTAGATGGTTGCCATTTAGAGTGATATTTGATGTCTTACCTCCCTGACATAATACAACTGTTTTGGAGACACTTATTGTCAGAGAAAAGAGGTCGCATGCCTTTGACAAATTATTAATTAGACATTGCAGTGTAGTCTCACTGTGGGCGACTAAGGCAGCATCGTCAGCGAAAAGGAGGTCCTTGAGAAGTGTGATATTACTCGTTCTGATGCAGCTACTGGTGTATGAATAGCTTTCACAAGTCTATTGTGCACGACAAAGCCGACTCCATACAGTCTAGGTTGATTGGTGCTTAGGCCCTGCCAGAAGAATGTGTAATTCTTTTCTTTTACTGAGCCACAGTCTGGAAGCCTGGTTTCCTGTATGTCTACCTGCAGTCTCTCAAGTTCTCTGTCTATGACAGCTGTTTTCCTGATGTCTTTTGTTTTCGTCGGGTCTAGGTTGACAAGTCCGGGACACATGGTCCTTACGTTCCATGTGCCTAATCTAAGAGGTTTATTTGTCTTGTGTCTCTGTAACTGTTGCTTTCCGTGTTGTGCTCGAGCCGAAGAAAAGATGAAGTGTCGTCTCTCTTGTGCCTAGCCTGGGCAGCTGATATGGAGAATGTGCCTTGCCCATTTTGCACAAACCCCTCTCTACCCTACTGTTTTTTCCAAAGGAAAGACAAAGTCTATAGAACCTTTCTTAATCTCTATATAACCGTTTCCTAGCTCTATAAGGAACCGTTTCTTAACTCTATATAGAACTGTTTCTGAGTTCTATATAGAACCGTTTCTTAGCTCTATATAGAACTGTTTCTTAACTCTATATAGAACCATTTCTTAATTCTATATAGAACCATTTTTTAATTCTATATAGAACCATTTCCTAGCTCTATATAGAACCATTTCTTAATTCTATATAGAACCATTTCCTAGCTCTATATAGAACCATTTATGGCCTGACATCATGGTTCGACAAAATATCTACGTCAGAACTGATTACATGCACCAAGCAAAGAGAGTTGTGGAGAGACATGATCGCCTACGCCGGCAGGCATGGCACTTGATTGATTGATGTAGAACCATTTCCTAGCTCTATATAGAACCATTTCTTATCTCTATATAGAACCATTTCTTATCTCTATGTATAACCATTTCTTATCTCTATATAGAACCATTTCTTATCTCTATATAGAACCATTTCTTATCTCTATATAGAACCATTTCTTATCTCTATGTAGAACCATTTCTTATCTCTATATAGAACCATTTCTTATCTCTATATAGAACCATTTCTTATCTCTATATAGAACCATTTCTTATCTCTATGTAGAACCATTTCTTATCTCTATATAGAACCATTTCTTATCTCTATATAGAACCATTTCTTATCTCTATATAGAACCATTTCTTATCTCTATATAGAACCATTTCTTATCTCTATATAGAACCGCTTCCTGATAAGTGCAGCACTACACGCTTTACTCTCTCTCCCAAACAAAAAGCTGGCACCATTAAAATAAATGGAGAACTGCTAAGAGAAGACAAGCAACCTACCTATCTCGGAGTTACATTCGATGATAGACTGACGTGGAAGCAGTACAGCAGCAAAGGCCCAGGAGGAAGTTAGCCATCCTGAGAAAGTTAAGTGGAACCACATGGGGCGCCAGTCAAAAAATATTTTAAAATATTTATCAGCCGGACATACGACCACACCTGGAATATGGGTCAGCTGCATGGTGTCCAGCATCAAATACCACATTAGGAGAACTGGATAAAGTGCAAAACCAGGCGCTTCGTGTCATCACAGGAGCAATGAAATCAACACCAATAGTGGAGATGGAAAGAGTGGGGGAATACAAACACTGAGAGAACGCAGAGACACAAAAGTGATGACGCAGGCAGAAAAGTTTCTGAGTATGCCAAGCATCCAATGGAAAACAGATTCCAAAATCTAGCATTGGGGCGGCTGAAAAGAAGCAGCTTTATGCATCAGGCCAAAAGATTGAATAGGCAAACTTCAGACCTACCAAAAGTTGGCATTCCCTAAAGTCTGTGCCAGAGCAAACCCCTTGGAGAGAGGAGACTGAACCAGAAGTATGTATCCAAACAGAAGTTAAAGGAATACTCAACAAGGATGAGCAGAACAGCATACAACGCAAGACAGTCACTCTCAGTTTACTTGATGAAGAATACCCACATGATCTCTGGGCCCGGGTATACACGGGTGGGTCAGCAGAAAATGCAGTGAAGAATGGAGGAGCAGGAGTGTACATGGAATACCCAAACAACGCTAGAGATGCGATTAAAGTACCAACGGGAAATTCTGTCACAACTATGATGCAGAAATTCAGGCAATCAAGGTGCCAACTGAAAAACTTGAATACCAGACCCGATCCTCAACCTGTTGTATTTTTGACTGATGCAAAATCAGCACTCCAAGCACTTCAGTCCAGAAAATTGCCAGGTCTACAGACCCTACTGTTTAAATTGTCCACGCAGCGCAGGGTCGTCTTGCAGTGGATACCCTCTCACTGTGGAATACCAGGAAATGAAACAGCAGACCGATTGGCCAAAGAAGGTGCTGCAGGAGAGCAACCGGATGTGCCAGTTACCTACCACCAAAAGAAAAGGATGATTAAATCAATGAGAAAGCCCCAAATACCAACACAAGACGATTACTATAATATGAGCAGATTGGAACAAGTTGTCATTCTGCGCCTTAGAACAGGACACAATCGGCTCCGCAGCCACATGTATACAAAATTCAAGATTGGCAATTCAGCCATGTGTACATGTGGACAGGCACACCAGACACAGAGCACATACTTCAACACTGCCCCGAATATGATACACTGAGGCAAACTCACTGGCCTAACGAAACAACACTCGACATAAAGCTACACGGACTTCTGTGTGATCTACAAAAGACAGTGAAGTTCATAAAAGAGACAACATTGAATATATAGACATATTTCAAGCGAACGAAAGGAAGGAGGAAGGAACCGCTTCCTTACCTATATATAGAACTGTTTCTTAGCTCTATATAGAACCGCTTTCTATCTTTGTATAGAACTGTTTCTTAGCTCTACATAGAAACGTTTCCTATCTTTGTATAGAACTGTTTCTTAGCTCTATATAGAACCGTTTCCTATCTTTGTATAGAACTGTTTCTTAGCTCTATATAGAACTGTTTCCTATCTTTGTATTGAACTGTTTCTTAGCTCTATATAGAACCGCTTTCTATCTTTGTATTGAACTGTTTCTTAGCTCTATAGAACCGTTACTTTGTATAGAACGTTTCTTAGCTCTATATAGAACTGTTTCTATCTTTGTATAGAACTGTTCTTAGCTCTTATAGAACTGTTTCTATTTTGTATTGAACTGTTTCGCTCAACGTTTCTATCTTTGTAAAGAACTGTTTCTTAGCTATCATATAGAACTGTTTCCTGAGCTTCTGAATAACCTTTTCTTAGCTCTATGACTTTTCTATCTTTGTATATATTGTCTATCTCTGACCGGACTGTGAGGCAGGAACCAATTTCTTTGTATTTGCCACAATATAGTGGTAAGCTGTGTTTAGAACCTTTCCATAGCTTTGTTTAGGACCGTTTCTTACTCATTGTGTGTGTGCGGGGTTTTGCAAAAGTAAGAAAACATTGCCTCTCTTCTCTCTCTCTCTCTCTCTCTCTCTCTCTCTCTCTCTCTCTCTCTCTGGCCTCCTTGGTCTTAGAGAGGGAAGAGTGCAATTATTTACAAACAAAGATACTAAAGTTCACTTGGAGAAATGTAGTGCATAAAAGTAACATTCGTTATTGCGAGCTTATTCTTTGTTGGATTTGAGTATAAAGCAGGACATTTCAGTAATAACGATCGCCCGAGTGGTTACCGGGGTCAAAATTTGGGGTGTAAAGAATAGAAGCACTGTTACCTGCCACGCATGTCGTACAAGGCGATTAAGGAGGTTTGGCTGAAATCGGATACACATGTCCTAAACGTGTAGAAGTCTATGTGTTTAGGGCCCTACCAAAGCAATGTGCAACGTATACACGTTCTTGGCAAATATCAAATATATCACAAAGAGTGATTAAAATTGGTCGTAAAGAACGAACGCAAAGAAGAAGAAGGAGTAATAACGATATATCTATAGGGTGTTCAACATAAAAGTAGCCCAATTTACAGGCTTTTATTAGTCAATTGGGCTACTTTTATCTTGAATACCCTGTATTATGATATCTGTAGCCAGTCAATAATGACGGTACGATCGTGGTCACATGACTTCTCTATGTGATTCGAACGTGGTGAATTAATTAACTTTTGCAGAGGAGTCACAAACGGACATTATTATGATGTTTTATTAATTTTATCCAAATATCAAAATTGCGAGGCAGGGGACGACCAAGACGAAGGTGGCAGCTGGACATCAAAGAAACATTGAGCATGACACTAGAAGAGGCCGGAGAACTTGCAAGAGACTTTTTAGGAGGACTGTGATGAATGCGACGTGCCGCAAGGGACATGCTTCTAATTGATGAAAATTACCCTGAAAATAATTTGTCAGATTCTAGAGTACTTAAGGGGAGTACTGCTATATTCCGTTTGTATGTTTATATATAAAAGCTAACTTCAAGTCTTCTATTGTATGTAATATAAATAGACTTTTTCATCTTTACAGATGGTCGGTCAATTGGCAAGTTTGTTTCTGTGACTTCTGAGTTTGTTTTTGTCACATTTGTCTTGAAGCTCCCCCTAAGTTTCTTTTTCAAAAGATTCTGCAGTTTTGCGTATTTGTTTTCCACATAACACGGTCATAAGAAAGTGTTTCCTATTTGTTGGGACCGATCGAAAAGTTCTTTATAGAGGCCTTGTATATATCCTTATATCTAAGCAATTGTCTGCCTTGGAGCCTCTTTCATACCGAAAGTTCACAGAACAACGCCTGTTGGGGTGTGCGGCTATTTTCAATTCTTCTTATATGTCCGTCCTAGCCATCTTAGTCTATTACTACTGAACATTCAAATAATAGAACACTTGGTAAAATGTGATATTATTCACATCTCTGTCTGATGTAGGGCAACACTTGGAAAATTTTATAGAATTATCTCTGGCAGATAGTTAACTGTACAGGGCTGCGATTATTCTAACGTCTGAATAGTTAACTGTACAGTACTGCGATTATTTAACGTCTGGTAAATAGTTAACTGTACAGTACTGCGATTATCTCTTACGTCTGGCAGATAGTTAACTGTACAGTACTGCGATTATCTCTAACGTCTGGTAAATAGTTAACTGTACAGTACTGCGATTATCTCTAACGTCTGGTAAATAGTTAACTGTACAGTACTGCGATTATCTCTTACGTCTGTCAGATAGTTAACTGTACAGTACTGCGAGTATCTCTTACGTCTGGCAGATAGTTAACTGTACAGTACTGCGATTATCTCTTACGTCTGGTAGATAGTTAACTGTACAGTACTGCGATTATCTCTTACGTCTGGTAGATAGCTAACTGTACAGTGCTGCGACTGTCTCTTACGCCTGTCAGATAGCTAACTCTACAGTGATGCAGTTACCTCTTTCGTTTAACACATAGCTAATTGTACAGTGCTACTATTGTCTTACGTTTGACACATAGCTAACTGTACAGTGCTACTATTGTCTTAGGTTTGACACATAGCTAACTGTACAGTGCTACTATTGTCTTAGGTTTGACACATAGCTAACTGTACAGTGCTACTATTGTCTTACGTTTGACACATAGCTAACTGTACAGTGCTACTATTGTCTTACGTTTGACACATAACTAATTGTACAGTGCTGCGACTGCCTTTTTACGTCTGGCAGTCTGTAGAGTACTACATTTACCCATATTGTTTTTCAAACATCGTCAGTGTAGGGTTCAGTTGGCATCACTGCCAACTTTCCTTCCCGGGAGATGGATGCACACATTCACTCGCATGTTTAATCTACCTGTGCACAGTATATTCAACTCATTCTTTGCTATTCTTTCCTTCAGCAAGACACGGCCTTGTACTGTTTAGCTTCGTTGTGTAACAAATAAGCACATCTCTATGTAGTAGGTCAACGATGAAATTGTGCATGGTGAGCACAGTGTAGTGTGAGGAATGAAGGCACAGTTTCATTCATTTCTTGACTTGATTAAACTTTGTGCGATATTGTTATTTCATGCATTTGAACAACATATGGATTTTATTTGTTTTATAAGAAATTATTATAGTCTCTTTTAACCGTCGTACGGCTCTTTCAACACGAGGATGAGAATTAAATTCGCGTATAACGAATAGAACATGTGATCTAGAATATAACATTATTATACACACACACAACACACACACACACACACACACACACACACATATATATATATATATATAATAAATGTTTATTTCAAGTTTATATAATAGCGTGTGTTTTGCTTGGTGGAATCCTGCTCAGAGTGTTGTCTTTCTGGACTGGGCTATTCAAGGTCAAGCTGTCTTTTACTCAAAGTGTTGCAATTAAACGTACAACGAGCTGCTTCTTTCTGTAGTCAGAGAGCGTCAGGGATGAGAAGAGTGGCTTAGTGGCTAGGTCAAAGATCACGTTGAAGAAAAAAAAAGGTAGAATCTAAGTGAAAGAACAGTGAACATCTGGAAAGAATTGAGCTTGTTGGCGAGGGAATTGTTGGTTGATGCCTGTTCACCGCACTGTGATAATAGATGAACAGAGATCATGCATAAAGTAGGTTCTGCGTCGCTTAGGATATTCGTGTAGATACATCCTTCGCCCCGCCCCCCTCTCACGTGTGTTAACAAGTACGGGAAACGATGTTAGCATGAGTATGTAGAATTATCTATCTGCCTCAAGTTGTATTCTTTCTCTTTTTTTCTCTAACCCTGTTTTTGTCTCACAGCGATAGGATAAGAAGAGATTTCTAGAACGGGATTTTATGTGCGCTTCATAAATAGTGATTTGCAGTGCCGCCTATGTTATTTCTTATGTCCACCTTTAACGTGGACGGCCTTTTACTTTGTATCCACTGCATGGGAGTAGCATTGCTCTTTAAAGCGTACGGTCTGCTTGCAATCGGATTATGTGACCGAACCATTTAAAAAAATGAGAAGTTCAGTATTGATGTTGTATCCACTTTTTTCCTGGTGTCTTCATTTCTAAACCGGTCTCTTCTTGATGTTCCCAGCATTTTGCGTAGAGAAAACGATGTTAGCATGTTAGGCATACTTACATACTCGCCTCAAGTTGTATGGCATATTAACATTAAATAACGTGTCATCAGGAAGTGTAGACATACCTACCAACTTCAAGTTGTGATTTAATACCTTTAGTCTACCGTGTGTTACCGGGCTCGGAAGGGGGGCAAAGAATAGTAACACTGCAACCTGCAAGGCATGTCGTAAGAGGCGACTGAGGTAGGGGCATAGGGAAGCTAGCCTAGTAAATAAAAAGCGTAGCAGAAATCTGATGTTCTGGCCTACTTGTATGCGCATACCAGACTGAACGTATAATCGGTCTTAGGCTTGGATGACATACATATCACAAAAAGTTGTTAACAAGTGATCGATATGAAACGTTCAAAGAAGAAGAATAATATCTTTAGTTTCATAATATAGTTCTCTGGCTGTATAGTTTGTTTCCAACTACTGAAAGTGCAGCAAAACTTAATTACTTGGTTAGTCTAGCTTATTGAACTGACTGAGAAGGAACAAATAAGAAAACTACCATCACCACCAGATCCAATATTTGTTGACTTTGACAATAAGCGATCTACACAACTATCTTTCCAGTGTACATGATCAATTCCTTTGTTGGCGCTCTTCAGTGTCATACATGTTAGACTGTTCAATATCGTCTCTGTCTCTCTTCATAGTAATAGTTCCCACATTATGTTACCAGTGCCAAACCTGGACGCTGACAACAAACGATAGAAGAAAACTAGTCACGACAGTGATGAAGTGTCTACGCAGAATGCTGGGTGTAACAAGAAGAGACCGGTTGAGAAATGAAGACATCAGGAAAAAAATTGGGTACAACATCAGTACTAGACTTCATCAAGAAACAACAAATTAAATGGTTCGGCCACGTAAGCAGATTACCATCAGACAGTGCACCTCAAAGAGCAATGCTGCTCCGATACAATGGGTACAAAGCAAAAGGCCGGCCACACAAAAGATGGACCTCAGAGATAACAGAGGCGACGAAAGAGACTATCTACGAAGCGCATACTAGGGCCCGTTTTAGAAATCTCTTCCTGACCTGACGCTGTGAAGCAAACAGGATTCGAGAAAGAAAGAGTTCTCGTTGTTACCCTTGTCATTGCATTCCTAAAAAAACGATGATTACTTTTTATGGAGGTTTGAAGAAGGTTCATTTCTGTTCATTGACCCTCTCAGCACATTTACATTCATCCTTTTAGCTCAATTTTAACCCTAAAGATCATTTCTGACAACATTTAAATAACCAACACTTTGTTGCTGAAAAGGATTTGAAATATCTAGTTGCGAAGCAAACTCCGTTCAACCGTAGATATGCGTCATTTATGTGATCCGAGGACGCGTTGCCATTGAAGATAGTGTCCATACATGTTTATTGACCCGGCAATATCAGGGAAAGATATTGACCCCATTAATTCCGTCTCTTATGTGTGCTAAGGTCACTTCCCATGTATCATCGTGTTGTAGCTAGATGGCTTAGGCAGATCTGGACATGACTTCAATAATACACGTCACAACTAAAATCTAGTAGAAGTGGGGGTAACCTTAATGTTAAACGGCATTCAAGACAGATTCGCATGTTCAAATCAATAAAAAAAAATATATAAATATATAGAACGTTCTGTCTAGATATATATTTATTTAGTTCTCGTTATGCCGTTTGGCACGTTATAATTCTACAAGAATTCTCCATGCTCTCCTGCCTTTTTGCGACACTAAGCTCAATGTTCGATGTCCGAGACACACCATGCATTTCTTCTTGCATCATGCATCTCCTAATTGTTTTTATGTTTCTCTCCCCCTTCCCATATTTCCTCATTTCCCAGCCAATGTCCACGTGATGACTGTTCTAACATATATGTCAAGGTTCATTCTCATGCTCTAGTTATTTGTATATCTCTTTGTTAAAGTTTCCATGCTTTCTAAACTGAATCGGAGGGGCGTTCACAGTTTGATACTTTTTTTTAAAAACCATAAAATTGTATTCTACTCAGACTTGAATGATAGAATGTAATCAATCTGTGAATATATCCCTCGTGGTCACTCTCCAGCATACCCATCCATATAATATATCTTTCGAGGTAACTTTCCATCATGAAATGAAAATGAAAATCGTGGCATATCCTTTACAGGACGTAGCCATCAACCACAGTAAACGAGTCGTTGATTTTCTAGACACCACTTATACGCTCAGTAGCTTGCCATTACTTTCTGAATGGTGAGGTCTATTGTTACCTTTTGTAAAATCCCACGGAAACGAATTTGCTTCCAAACTTGCCCACTGTGGGGTTTGAACCAGATACGCTTGAGTTTGTGATCGGGCTCATTACTGTTTGAGCTACAGACTCCATCATACCTATCCATATAATATATCCCTCGAGGTCACTCTCCATAGCCATCCATATATCGTAAATGGCAAGCTATTGCATCGATATATTCTTAACTTGGAGTTTTCTTGATGTTTATACTGGATTTCCAGATTGGTTTCATCTTTACAAAGGTAGCTGTGGTTGTTTGTTTACGTAGGGCAAAATTCATTAAAAAGATTCTAATAAAATTTCTTTCAATAATTTTTAGAATCCTCAAAATCAGATCGGGGATCCTCACATGTGCTAAGTAGTTCGTGCACTACCAATGATATATTGTATATGTAAGAAAGCAATTGTAACACACATGGACATTCACCAAAGTGCAATGATGATGATTCAATCAATCAATATTCCATGCATGTCGTGGAGTGCCCATTTAAACAATAAACGTGTGCGTGAGTGAACATAAGTTTCAACTGTGTGCACTTTCCTCATTAAGAGACACCTCCAGTGGCTGGGCAACATCCCCTTCATGAAAGAAGTCCAAATTCCTAGATTTCTCCTTTATGGAAAATTAGTCTCAATAAGGGATCAACTGGAGAATTCTAATGTGAAATAAGGATCTGTAAGCGTGATATTAAGGCCCTTGATATAAACACGGGCACATTCGTTAAAAGACATAATTGCATGAAGAGAAAATATGTAAGCTAGCTGTTGCATTTTGAGCACAGACTGAGGCACATGCATCAGACAGGTCAAATGACATTGATACATTGATTGATTGACTGATTCACTAGGTTGAGCACACATAGACATGGATACGATAATAATGGCGTCATGTTAGTCTCGTAAGACAATGATTGTACAACTTCCATTAACTATTTGAACAAAATGGATATAGAGGTCTCTGTGGTTAAGATATTGCCTTGCGTTTCGAAGACTGTGGGTTCAATCGAACTGCACCGTTCTGTTCACGAGTGCATTTTTCCAGAGACACCTAGGATTGTTACCGGACTACGGAGTTTGTGCTTTGTGAAATACTCTCCGCATGTGGCGTGCCATTTTTGCAGATAGGGACCGAACCTTTTGCAGAGATGGGGTAAAACCCGGTGCAATGAAGTCAGCCATTCGGCATACACACTATTTTAACGAAAGAAAATACAAAACACACAAGCTATTTTAACGAAAGAGTTACTAGCGTACTAACTATTTACACGAAAGAGTTACTAACACACAAACTATTTTTAAACAAGATGTGAAAGTACATATAAGCAGACATAAGTCTGTTTGTGCGTATACGATCCGCATTTAAAAAACCCGACGTGTGTCTTATCTGAGCAACTTCTTCTACATCATCGAACGCTCCATATCGACTACTTGTTAACCACTCTTTGTGCTTTGTATGTGATCCGAGCCCAAGAGCGATTGTACGTTGTGCCAGTTATGCACATCCGATTTCTGCGACGTTTTTATTTACTAGGGTAGCTTTCCTAGGCCCCTACCTCAGTCGACTCGTGCGACATGCCTTGTAGGTCGCAGTGTTACTATTCTTTGCTCCTTGCGAACTCCGGCAACACAAGGGCGAATCTGAGCCGCAAAAGTAGATACACGCGTATTCATCCTTTTATTGTTTAGTTAGTTAGTTAGTTAGTCTTTCCTCTTGGGCCTGTGGGCGGCAGAGGTCATAGCTCTCCATGTCTCGCGGTTCGTTGCTATTTGTTTTAAGTCTTTAATGTTTACTAGGTCCATCGTTGAGCCTTCTCTGGTGATGGTTCTACGCAGAGTCTCTCTTGGTCTTCCTCGTTTTCTTTTTCCCTCTGGTGTCCATATGAGGGATTGGTAAGAGAGTCTTCTCTCATCCATTCTAAGTGTGTGGCCGATGTAGTTCCAGCGGCGCTTTCTTATAAAATTTGATACATTTTCTTGCTTGGTCTCTTGTCTTATTTGTGTATTGGGTCTGAAATTTGACCATTTGAGGTTCAGTATTCTTCTAAGACATTTATTCTCAAAGTTATCTAATTTTCTTTCTAGAGCTTTTGTTGCTTTCCAACTCCATACAACATAGTATAACCCAGTTTTTTTTTTTATTGTTTAGTTAAATAAAAAAAAATGGTCCCTGCGGGCTACCACGTATTATTATTTTCGTTGCTTACTTCATATATTGACTGCTTTCCGCATAGTTTATTAAAGTCACTCAACACAGTTTGATCAGTAGAAAGTAAGGCTAAGCTTGGATTACTTTGAGTACAAGCTCTTATTTAACATTGATTCTTATTAGATTGCGAGTTCATCTCATAAGCATTCCTATGTTATGCGAACAGCTGCTGAAAAAAATACGTACTAGATTATCCGAATTGATTAGTGACAGAAATAGCTCGTATAAATCGATGTGTCGAATGAATGAGAAAAGAATTGGGAGGGGGAACTATCTTTTCGCGGTGAAAGTTATGAACAACAATTTATTAACTACTACCCATCGACATGATGAATACTGTAGCTCTTCTTCTTCTGCCTTCTCACATACTATAGTTGAAGGGGATACCCTAGTACAACGGAATACATATTACATTTATCCTCTTTCTTTCCCTTCCCAGTAGAACATAGGGTTGCAACTTATCACTAACATTTATTATTTTTTCAGCCTATCGTTCCTAATGGGTCATGGTACAGACTCTTTACACTAAGTCAATTTTGCATTACAATTTCTATTATTTTTTTAAAGTCTTGAAAAAGTTTAGCTTGTTGGTCCTAAACCAAACATCTATATAATAAAATAAAATTGCCCTTAGCCTTTTCAGCGAATGTCACTTCATATTTATATATCCTTGTGTGCAGGAGGTGTGCGGACCAATTACTTTCCTCATGTGTGGACCGTCGAGTGTGGGATTGAACCACAACCTCTTGAGTCCGAGTCGATAAGCGAATGCTTATGCATTCTGCTAATCCGTTCCACAAACCTCCACAACATGGCGGAATATTGTCGAATATAACCTCACCACGCCCGAGTGGTTACCGGGGCCCAAATTTGGGGTGTAAAGAATAGAACCACTGTTACCTGCCACGCATGTCGTAAGAGGCGACTAAGGAGGTTAGGATGAAATCGAATGTACATGCCCTAAACGTGTAGAAGTCTATGCGTTTAGGGGCCTACCAAACCAATGTGCAACGTATGCACGTTCTTGGCAAAGATCAAACATATCACAGAGAGTGATTAAAATTGGTCGTAAAGAACAAACGCAAAGAAAAGAAGAAGAAGACAGCCTCACCCACTTTATAGAGTGTAACATCAGCAGACTAAGGCTCTGGCTATGTGGCGCTAGAATGCTCGCCAGAGTCACGTTCCTCGTTCATATAACAGATAATACCGAATTCAATAATTGTACTACTCGAGAAGGTATGGCTGATTTGCTTGCAGATAATCTTCATTTTTAGATAAGATCTAAATCACCCCTAACTCCCAGACTTATGATCAATTTTATCATAATCTCTAGGCCAGGAAAAAGTTAATTTGAAGAGAAAATCACTTTCAATGGAGACTTTGATCTGATCTCTTTCACAACCTCTATTCAACCGTTGTGCAATTTGTCCTTGTTCATTGATCTCTATTAAGTTGACATTGTCAGAACATAAGGAATTACTTAATAGACATTGCAAAATGTGTAGTCTTCATAAAAATGAAGAGACGATTTAAAATAAAATATAACAGATGAGGATTGACGACAACTGATGTGTTTCTATTGTTCATTTGATGATCATCTTCATCGCACACAGGACATATCCATAATTGTTCCCATCTCCTCCTAAGCATGTATTTCAGTGTGTTTAGATTAATTTCTCCTTCGGGCGCTTCATATTGACCACTTGTCAACCACTCTGTGTGATTTGTATGTGATCTGAGCCTAAGAGCGATTGTATGTTGTGCCAGTTATTCGCCTACAAGTAGTCCAGCACATCCGATTTCTGCGCTGCTTTTATATTTACTAGGGTAGCATCCCTAGGACCTACATCAATCGCCTCTTACATGCAATGTAGGTTGCAGTGGTACTATTCTTTGCTTCCTTGCGGGCCCCGACACCACACGGACGGTTTAGACTAACAACTTCCGTTCTGTGTTGGTTGATGTATCTACTGGAGTTTGTTATAGTATAACAGTCTGCAACAGTTCTACCTATTGAAGTAATCAATATGATGCATTTGCTTTAGTTTCTACCTATTAGTATAGATAAATCAACTATGATGCAGTACATTTTGTCTTCTTTAGAATTTTCATTAGTTTTCCTATAAGTATCTTGATCATCGTAAATACTACATGGTCCTATGCATCATTTGCAGTTCTTTTTTTGCGCATTTCTGTTTTCTTTAATTTCTGCACCTATCCTTTGATTTTAATACTTTGTGATATGTTTGATCTTTGCCAAGAACGTGTATACGTTGCACATTGGTTTGTAAGCCCTAAACACATAGACTTCACACGTTTAGGACACATGCTCCGATTTCAGCAAACCTGACCCATATATCTTTGTCTTCTATATTATATATTTTTCAAGAGTAAACACGTTACCTGCCTGTATAAACAGTTATTTTATCTGTTAATTTTAAATTTTACTTGGGACTCGTTTTTATAGCTAGCGTTTATGCTATAATGACCAATTACTTTCGCCTTTCTACTTCTGACGAAGCGACGCTATATTATACTAACCAGTGTTTGAAATTATGAGATGAAAGCAAGAAAAGTATCAACTGGACAAAAGTACAACAAACACATCATTATACAAACACGTGTAATGATGTAAAGTGGACGATTAGAATGTCGTATCCTGTCTGGGACTACGAGAAATCAACAGTCAGTTATGAATGATGGACAGTTCTTGCCGAGATATATTCTTATTTCTGGAGAATGTTATTATTCCTTATGTGTACGTTACTTTCAGACTGGTCTTCGGAACGCTGTATCCGGCTTATGCTTCCTACAAGGCCGTTAGGACCAAGAATGTCAAGGAATACGTAAGTACATTGTTGAGAATGAGTGATTGACAAGTGAGTGATTTAGTTGATATATATATTTCTATATGTTGTTACAGAGAAACAGTTCATGAAGATCTGGGTGCCATAGTGGTAGAGGACCAAACAACTATCAGTGATGAGGGGACTGGGTCAAATAATACGGAAAAGCATAGTCTAAAGCCATGCAAAGACTAGGTTTTTCTTCTTCTTCAAACGTTCCATATCAATCACTTGTTAAACCACTCTTTGTGATTTGTATGTCATATGAGCCTAGGAGCGACTGTACGTTGTGCTAGTTATTCGTCTATCAAGTAGGCCAGCAGATTCGATTTCTGCGACTCTTTATTTTAACTAGGATAGTTTCCCTTTCTCAGTCGCCTCTTACGACATGCCTTGTAGGTCACAGTGTTACTATTCTTGCTCCCCTTGCGAGCCCCGGCAACATACGAGGATTGGGGGAGAGAGACTAGGTTTGTAGTAACGATAAAGGCACAAGATCAAATTGAGAGGCATTTTTGGGTCTCTGTCTTATGTGTCCTTGGAGCCTGGTGATAATGATGATATATTGTTATTTCTTCTTCTTTCCACACGCCCATATAACCATACATATTTTTCTTTTAAATTGAGCTGTCTATCTCATTCCTCTCTCGCTGGGATGTAGCTATTACTACAGCCACGTCATCGCTCTGTCTCCCTAATGAGGCTTGGTATATGATCAATTATAACACATCTAAACTGCATACTCCGTATCAGGTAGTCAAAAGTGATAACACATACAGCACTGTGGAAGAGAACACAATACATCTGAACGTCAGAAAAGAACATGTGATAGATTTTACACACTCTCAGCAAACAAATACATCATATAACCAGACATGCACTTTATTGAAACTAACATGAGGAGAGAAGAGTGGGAAGATCGAAAAATACCCGGAAAAGAACAGAAGCTCAGAGGGTCGGAGTCTAATTGGTAGAAGTGACGATGTCCAGAATATAATTCGATCAAGAGCGGCAGATACGGTCATGTGTTTCACACCCAACACAATGCTTTATAGAAGCAAAGACGTTCCTGAAAAAGTCCAGAAAAATTACGTGGAGAAAAACAAATGGTAGATACAACCCAGAACATGACACCATTAACATACTAAACAAAAAAGCGAATACCAGAGTCTTCCAACAGGACACGGCGGTCTGAGAACACACCTCCATAGAATGGGTCTCAGGAACTCGGCTGCTTGCACATGTGGGACACCAAAGCAGTCCCCAAGCCATATCTTGCAAGACTAATCCAGCCTGAGCGACGTGAGAATAAAAATATGGCCAGCAGGAACAACTCTACAAAACAAACTATGGGGGATCCGGTGAAGACCTCAAGTTTATGACACATACCGTAGTAGTCGCATAGCAGAAGAAGACTTTGGACAATGATGTTTAATAGTGGTGGCCTATTCTCTGTCTAATTTTATCACCTAATCTTAACCCTTTAGCTGCTAAGGACGTATATATATACGTTTTCCTCATTCACTGCTAAAGACGCATTAACACGTCTGTTATTATCTCTCCTCTGGGGGCTAAAGACGTGTTAACACGTTATACACTGCTACTGTCACTGCTATAGGCGTACATTCACGTTTGTGACCTAGAAACAAAAGTAGCTATTTTTAGCTCAGCCTTCAGAAAGTATGTAGCAGCGAAAGGGTTAATGCTAATCTTTCTATTTCAGTAGTCAGCTTTCTTTGTATCACTTAAGCGTTGTCTGTCATATAGGCGGGTAATCATGTCTCTGTGTAAGTACATCTCTAATGATTTGCTTAGTAGCACCCCTTACACTGTCCGAAGAAAGTCGTTTATAGCTACCAGTTATCAAAACATTTATTATCAAGCTGTATCAACTATAGTGTATTTATAGATTTGATACACGGGGATTCAAATATATGTTTTATCTTTTCTATCATAGTCTTTTGTCTAGTAGGTTTTATTTTCAATCAATGATATTACGTTCGTGTGCACCTAGTTCACCATCGTTATTTTCAATCAATAATATTACGTTCGTGTGTACCTAGTTCACCATCGTTATTTTCAATCAATAATATTACGTTCGTGTGCACCTAGTTCACCATCGTTATTTTCAATCAATAATATTACGTTCGTGTGTACCTAGTTTACCATCGTTATTTTCAATAAATAATATTACGTTCGTGTGCACCTAGTTCACCATCGTTATTTTCAATCAATAATATTACGTTCGTGTGTACCTAGTTCACCATCGTTATTTTCAATCAATAATATTAAATTCGTGTGTATCTAGTTCACCATCGTTATTTTCAATCAATAATATTATGTTCGTGTGTACCTAGTTCACCATCGTTATTTTCAATCAATAATATTACGTTCGTGTGTACCTAGTTCACCATCGTTATTTTCAATCAATAATATTACGTTCGTGTGCACCTAGTTCACCATCGTTATTTTCAATCAATAATATTACGTTCGTGTGTACCTAGTTCACCATCGTTATTTTCAATCAATAGACAGTGAACAAGTATTATATGGGGGCTTTCGGAAAAAAACAAATAGCTAAACACCGGATTCGAACCACAAACCCTTATTTCATACGGCACCCATTGCTTAGCCCTACAGTACAAGCGTTTTTAAGTATACATCCAGCTAGCTCTCCAAAAAGAGCTTTACTGAGGAATGTCTTTCAAAAACGGCGCGTCTGTTGAACACATAATAATCAAATCAGATTCGATCGAACAGTGTTTGCATCTTTATTTTGTCATCCAGTCTCTTCTTCTTTGCGTTCGTTCTTTACGACCAATTTTAATCACTCTTTGTGATATGTTTGATCTTTGCCAAGAACGTGTATACGTTGCACATTTGTTTGGTAGGCCCCTAAACCCATAGATTTCTACAAGTTTAGGACATGTGCATCCGATTTCAGTCAAACCTCCTTAGTCGCCTCTTACGACATGCATGGCAGGTAACAGTGGTTCTATTCTTTACACCCCAAATTTGGGCTCCGGTAACCACTCCGGCGTGTCATCCAGTATATTGCCAACTTGATCTATGTCTGCCTCTTCAACTATGATCATTGCTTTATTTCTGGCCCTGATATTAGAATATGGTCTGAATTGTTTATTGTATATGGTGTACAAACGCATGACTTTGATAGATATGATAGAAGAAGGGAAGGGACAACAAAGACAAACTTTATTCAACCTCATGACATTGATACAAATTAACAACAATATTGATGAATGAGCATATACTACAAGAGTCACTTCTGATGACATTACCGATAACCAGTCAGATCTGGCACTATACTGTAATATAACTAAGTATATGTGGTATCATAATGTGGGGTTTTCTGTTGGTAAAACGTTACCAGTAGTCTATCTATATAAATATGTGTATTATCTCAGAAAATATACATGTATCCTCTTTTGCTGACAAGGTAGCTTAGCGACAAATTGCATGTTACCCCTTAAAGATATATAAGAAGTCAGATTCGTTATGAAGGGGGTGGGTTCGAATCCGAACCGAGTCGCATATGCAATTTTTTCATGAGATCCCTAGGATTGTTGCTGGAACTACGGAGTTCGTGATTTGTGCAACACTCTCGACAGGTGGCGTACCACTTCTGCCGACAGGAACGGAGCCAAAGGGGGAACAGATTGCACATTGAACCCGGTGCAATGAAGTCAATCCTTCGCCTGTAGACCCACTTTTTTTAGAAGTCAGAATGAAACTGACTAGACCTGATGATAAAGAACAAATATGTGCAACTTTCTGATGACTGACACCAATCGAAAAGGGGCAGTGATTCATGACGTGATGATTCTCTTGCATTGAACATTTGACACTGAGTACAGTAAAACTCGGCATGTCCAGTTTGTAAACTGGTGGTGGGGAATTTTAATTTTTTCCGATCCAGAAGCACATGAGCTTTCAACTCTTCGGCTCGGTGTCATGGACATCGTAACCCTTCGGTTCGGTGCCACGGACACCGTAAATCTGGGAATCTGTGGCTTTATGCCATCCCGCGGAAATGAACCCGCACACACAGAGGGATAGTCACCCGTTGTCCAACGTGCTATGAACACGCTGGGCAGACGGGCGTGGTGGGGAATAACCACAGTGAACCTTACATTTGATCCTGCGCCAGCAGACATCACATAGAGCCCTGTCGTTCTCTAATGCTAGGACAGACCAATTCTGGATACTTTCTGAGTTGGGAAGAAATCCACAGTACAACATCATTTATACGTAGCATTGTGTCAAATGGCAAGAAACCAAGCTCCACTGGGCCATTGAAGACGATGAATGTGCATTCATGATTGTCATGTACCCAATCTGCATGATTGTCATGTACCCAATCTGCATGATTGTCATGTACCCAATCTGCATGATTGTCATGTACCCAATCTGCATGATTGTCATGTACCTAATCTGCATGATTGTCATGTACCCAATCTGCATGATTGTCATGTACCCAATCTGCATGATTGTCATGTACCTAATCTGCATGATTGTCATGTACCCAATCTGCATGATTGTCATGTACCCAATCTGCATGATTGTCATGTACCCAATCTGCATGATTGTCATGTACCCAATCTGCATGATTGTCATGTACCCAATCTGCATGATTGTCATGTACCTAATCTGCAAGATACGGCGGGAGAGAGTGACAATTCTGAAAGCAAAAAAAGTATTTGCAAATTGATGAAAAAAAAACAATACTAAGACGTTTGACAAAAGTAAAACACCATTATCTTTCCCAAATGTTAAATCTCTGAAATATTGATAGCAACGATCTGAGAACATGTATTGCTAAACAAATAGCAGATATAATGTAAACAAATAAGTGCAAGCTTTTCAACAGATCCAACATGGAGTTCGGCAAGAAGACTGTTTACCAAATCAGTTCTCCCCATTATTTAGTTAAAACATTGTTGAGATCAGTAAACGAGATGCCTGTATGTCAGTAAATGGACGTAGTTTATATAACTTGAGATTTCTAACGACACTGTTGTTGTAACAAGAAATATATTTGCAGGAGCTAATTATTATGGTAAGGACAGAACATCAAATTGCAGTTATAAATCTGGATATAAAGAAGATTAAACTTAAAGGCACCTAAAAAATTGCTTCATAAAGTCAGCACTGACATATGGAAATGAGTCATAGACAATAAATAAACAGACAGTAAAATCTCTGGAGGCCGCAGAAATATGGTTTTGCAGAAGAGTACTAAGATTCCCATGAAGTACTAAAATGACCAATGTGGATTAGCTGAAAGAGGTCAACGCGCAGAAAACTGTCATTATATTCGGAACTGCTACTGCAATTCTACACTAGCGTTCTATGGCAGCGCTAAACAGTGCCGTTATTTTGTCAGACTCTCAATCGATTCTTCTCAAAGTTCAAAACAATTGTCTATAAGAAAACGGCAAAAGCCATGGGGAGAGAAGGGGATGTCATAAGAAGGGAGGTTTAGAGCACATGTTGACAATCGGCAAAATCAATAGGGGACGCAACAGAGAGAGAGAGATTAATGGACAATTTAACGATATGGCGCAGAAAAAGTTATATTTCCAACTGATAGTCAAGGGCTCACGACAGACGGTTGTAGTTATCTACGATTATCTACACCAGTTAGCATGACACATGATGATGATGATATGTAAGGATGAGATCATCTATGTTGTACAAATCATGCAGTTGGGAAAGCCTGTTTTAAGTCTTCACACACTCAGTTATTAATTAATTGATTGATTGATAGGACCATCATCATTGCACGTTGGTGATTAACCATGTTGTGCTCCCACACGCAGATTACTTGTTACTTCACAGTGGTTCTATGGTAGCAAACTGACGATACGTCGACCAGAGAGAGATCTATACGGTCTGAATAAAATCCCACTCCCACTGTAGAATCTGATTCTGACACCACACGATTACAAAGCAAGTGTACTAACTACTAGGATATCTCTGCTCTCATCTAACAGTCAAGATAACAGTAGTGATCACGACATGAGATATTACAGAATATGCCATCTGGACTATGTGAGATAAGATTGCTGTGTAACAAACATCAAGCATGCTCCTTTCAATAAACAAAAGAAAACTGTTGTTCTGAACGTTTAGTGAGATAATAATAATAATTCCTCTCGTACTGTTATACGTTACATAGGGCCTGCAAGTAATTTCTCCATACCGCTCTATCCTGGGCAACTCGCTCAATCTCCTCCATGGAACTGAGACAGATATTTCCTGCCTCTCTCAGCAAAGTTCGCTTCAGGGTCTCCTTAGGTCGACCTCTCTTTCTTGAACCCTTTGCATCCCACTTCAATGCCTGCTTTGATATTCGTTGATCATTTCTCCTCAAGGTGTGTCCAACATATCTCCATCTTCTCTTTCTTATAACAGTTGTCACTAGTGGTTGACCAGACATGTCTCTGATTTCATCACTTCTGAATTCGTTCCATTTTGTATTCATTATTTTTAGTGAGATAATGCCATACATAAAATACTTCAAAAATGAACTGTTTGTGTGGTGTATATCTTCGTCTTTTGTCGTCACACTGCTACCTGATGGTTGTCCAGTGTCGTCACACTGCTACCTGGTGGTTGTCCAGTGTCGTCACACTGCTACCTGATGGTTGTCCAGTGTCGTCACACTGCTACCTGATGGTTGTCCAGTGTCGTCACACTGCTACCGGGTGGTTGTCCAGTGTCGTCACACTGCTACCTGATGGTTGTCCAGTGTCGTCACACTGCTACCTGATGGTTGTCCAGTGTCGTCGAACTGCTACCTGGTGGTTGTCCAGTGTCGTCACACTGCTACCTGATGGTTGTCCAGTGTCGTCACACTGCTACCTGATGGTTGTCCAGTGTCGTCACACTGCTACCGGGTGGTTGTCCAGTGTCGTGGTTTTCTGTTTTTGTCTTGCCCTGTTCTGGTAGCTTGGGTGATTGTTATTTTTGCTCTTTGACAGGATTCTGCTATTCCATCTAACCATCTTTTTCGTGTTCTTCCTCTTACCTTCTTTCCTGATGTTCTGTTGTAGAAGATTGTGGAGTTTGGATCTATCTATATCCTCTTCGTGTCCCGATTTACACATAAGGATTCCGGAAGAGACTTCCACTGTTGCCGTTCTGCTGCCTTTCTACCAACCGTCTCCCACGTCAAGCCGCACTCCTTCACCTCTCTCTCCACAGTTCTTCTCCATGTTTCCTTTGGACGTCCAGACCTTCTCTTCCTATCCTCTGTCCATCTGAGAGCTGTCCTACCCAATGTCTCCACTGGCATACGACATACATGTTCAAGGAGTTTGGATGCATTATCATTAAGTGGCCAAACCATTTCATTCTTTGTTTCTCAATGTATTGAATATAGAGCTTATATTTATGAATAAATACTAATTGTTAAACGGCTGGAAACAGAAGAAGAAGTAGAGGTATATGAAGAAGTGAAATGACAATATATAAACTAGAAGAGCTCTTCTTCATTAACGCTCCATGTTAACCACTCTGTGATTTGTATGTGATTCGAGCCTAAGAGCGATTGTACGTTCGTTGTGACAGTTATGCGCCTACAAGTAGGCCGGCACATCCGATTTCTGCGACGATTTTTATTTACTATGGTAGCTTCTATATGCCCCTACCTCAGTGGCCTCTTACGACATGCCTTGTAGGTCGCAGTGCTACCACTCTTTGCGGGCCCGGGAACACACGAGCGACTGGAAGAGAAAAGAATATTGTTGAATTTAAGCTACAGATACCAGAGAAAGTAGTATTGTAAATTCACTTGTTTTTTTTTGTTCAAATGCGACACATATTTGAGTTGAACAAGCGCCATGCTGTATATATTTTATGCGGTGTACAGTACACACATAGTGTGCATTTATATTTAGCGCCGACGGAAAAACCAGTACTAGAGTAGAAAGTTACGTCATATCAGTACTTTAGGTTTTTTTTTTAAAGAAAGCTCTACCGTATATAAATAGAGCTTACGTCAGAAAATTTGTGACATATTGGGAAGCGCGGGTAGATAAAGTATTCTAGTGAGATATAGATCAGGGATTTCCATCCTGTATGTCTTCACCATCATCCTTGATTTAACTTACTAGTGGACACTTTTCATTCATTTTTCCTAATTAGATAATGAATCATTCACAACTTATTTAATGTGCATTTGATATTGTTGGTCACTTTATCTGATATCTAAATCTCTTATGTGAGGTGTCACACCATACAGGTCAGGGAGCCCTGACATATAACATTTGATATTGTTTCCTTATCTGATAAATAATCTTTAGAGTTTCCATATTCAGCTGTTAGTGTCTACATATAACATTGAAAAATTGTTGGTCACTTTATTGTATCTACATCTCTTATGTGAGGTGTCACACCATACAGGTTAAGGGAGCCTGACATATAACATCTGATACAAGTTTCTCGATCATATAAATAATACTTTAGCAGTTTCCATATTCCAGCTGTATTATTTCAACTATAGGTTGAATAATGTTTGGTAGTGACAGCTTGTTGTTGTTGTTGAGAAATAGTGCTAATGAGCTTGTCGCTATTTCGTAGCAAATTCCAAGTTTTCGTATCGAATATCAAGTTTTCGTTGCAAATATCAAGCTTTAATACCAAATACCAGGCCTTCGTAGCTATTTTCATATTCGTAACCAATGTCAAGTTTTCTTAGACAATGTCAAGTTTTCTGATCAAATTGAAAGTTTCGAAAGTCGTATATGTTTAGTAACCTCTGTTTATTTGCAAAGTGTTGTGAGTGTTGGGGAATTGATTAATCGTTCTTTTATCAGTGACGGCAGTCCTGGACAATGTGGCCAGTACATGATGTGCTGTCTCATTGGATACGTGCAATGCTGACAGTTTCTGCTGAGATCATTTTAGGTCGCTTGAGTCGGTGCATTCTTTGGAGGCATGTGAGTCTTCAAATCACTGAGAATTCTGTGTCCAAGCCCGACTCTTCTGGGAAAAGAGACTTCTTATTTCTCTCCACTCCTTGGGGAGTATAATGCTTCAACAGTTGTCCTCTATCAGTTCCCCAAGAAGACTCGGTCTCCAGATATATTTAGGGCTTCCTCTTTTCCGTTCTCCTTGTGGGTTTCACTACAGTACTTGTCTAATGACACTCGACTGTGTCTTACGACGCAGAATATGATCAACCCACTGCCATTCCCATCTTGAGAATAAGAAACATATTCCTCGGTTATTTTGGGGACTGCCCCTGGAAGTAGGAGTTCTAACTCCATTGTGTTTTCCTGTATTAGGTTGTGTCAATGTTTACAATAATGTTGATAAATCTGGACCCAGTACGTTCATTTTCATTGTTGCATCGTTTTTAAGCTAGATTTCATTTCTCTCTTCGAGTCCTAATCGTATAGTCAAGACTGCAGTGATCCAGCCTGTCACGAGAACCACATGGTAGGAAGTAACGTATTGGTCTTCTTCTCTTGTTCGTTGACACTGATTTTCGCCGTCTTTTTCACATGAAGGATCAACTTGGTGCATTGATGTGAAATACTTCCCTGTTCGGTCTCTTGTTATTCCCAGTGTGACAAACTTTACACAGTTTGGTTTATATGTATGTACAATATTGCATAGCCACTAATTCTTTTATTTGACACACAAAGGTTGACTCAAATTTCGCTCATTCAGTAATCTTACGGTCTAAATATGGGGGCCAGGTCGTGGCATTCACGTTGAACCCACGCAATCATTCACAGGAAAAGGATGTGGTTAAAGGGCAGGAGCACGACCGACTCTATTATCCAGTCGGTCGTGGCAGGGGCGTACGATTGTCTGTACTAGCTGCTGAATTGTGCTGATTATTTGGACAACTATTCTTATCTGGGCAACTCACAGCTTGTAGAGTAGTGAACAAGTCTAATCTCGCCAGCTTGTAGTAGTGGAATCGCCGTGGCGTACAGGTTACGTGTTCGCCTCTCGCTCCAAAGGTACTAGGTTGCACTCCTTGTGGAGCCATCGGAATATTTTTTCCGGAGATCCCGATATCCCTATTAGGGAGATCGATTTTCTAATCATATCGGAGACGGACGATAAAACATAGGTTCCGTGTTCAGACGTAAGACCTTGTTAAGTCAGAAGCGATGAAATCTGAAAAATTATTAGAAAGATTAAAGACTCATGCATATTATATCTTCATCTTAATTGCACGCTCGCCGGCTTAGTTCGGCACTGTCGAATGTGTAGAAAGTGGCACATGGTTAAGTCGAAGTGCAATGAGGATGGTAATCAATCAATAGCCAACATTTCAAATCTCACCAGCCACAGCTTAGTAAAAACTCAATATCGACAGCAATAGTGGTTCGGCCATTTATAGAATGGAACCACATTGACCCTCACGTGCCTATAATTCGGCACTCAGGGCGCAGAGCACAGGAGGCAAGAACAAGATGGATGTAACATCTCAGAGTCCTGAGCATGGACTGACAACGTCAAGCGCAACATATCTGCACAAGATGAACTAACCCCACGACCTTCACTCAATGTGTAAGAAAAGATACGATAATAATGACAATATGATAAAATATTGGTCAACTGATGACAAGCAGCTAGAAGATAATGTTACACAAGAAGATTATATTTGTATGTCCAAAACCTACAAAGTAAAGAACAGTAAGACATGAAGTAACTTCTACACCCGCTGGTAGGAGATAAGACAATTAAGTCAAGTAAGATCTACTATAAGATATGAAGTAACTTCTACACCCGCTGTTAGGAGATAAGACAACTAAGTCAAGTAAGATCTACTATAAGATATGAAGTAACTTCTACACCCGCTGGTAGGAGATAAGACAATTAAGTCAAGTAAGATCTACTATAAGAGATGAAGTAACTTCTACACCCGCTGTTAGGAGATAAGACAACTAAGTCAAGTAAGATCTGCTATAAGAGATGTCAACAATAAATAATTGTGGAAATAGATTCATTTACGCCTGTGTGGTGCCGGGACTACTACTCTAGTAAATAACAAGCAGTGCAGAAATTGACCTACTTATAGGCGCATAACTGGCACAATGTACATTCGCTCTTGGGCTGTGATCACATACAAATCACACAAAGTGGTTGACAAGTGGTCGATATGGAGCGTTCGAAGAAGAAGGGTTACGATGACATTTTATTAATTCAATGGTATCTATCTGATGGACAAGGAAAGCAATAGACATAATGTCAAACTCGTTGCTTCAAATGTGGTATCTCATATCTGATCAGATGTGCATAACTGAGACAAAGCTAAAGGCTTCAAATGTAGTATCTCATATCTGGTAGATGGTGCATAGCTGAGACAGAAGCTAAAGGGTTGCCACCTCGACCTAAGAAAGAGGATGAATATCATTTTGACAACCCACCTAAAACATCTAGCAGGAACACATACATGAACACAGAAAAGAAAAGGAAAGATTAAAAAAACCAGCTCATAAAGTGCAAACAGTCCTATTACTGTGCCCCCCCCCCAGTACTTTATAAATACCGTCCGACGTGCGTAGATAAAGAGGAACATCTGGTAGAAAGTACAATGACACACAGAAAGAGTTGAGCTTTCTCATGCTTTGATCACGAATCGATGACATATATGTGGTTTCTTACAATAGAAATGCTCATGTTGAAATCCATATACAGTCTTATTTTTCTACTCTTGTTTTCTCTCCAACGTTAACTTGACTATGGTAAATTAAGCAGCTGTAAATCGCAGGATGGTGGGGCCACCCTTTTCATTTTCTTCTGCTTTTGATCTAAAATAATCACTTACACAAAAGAAACTCTTTATTAGTTTTGTGGTTTGAACCAGTTAGCATACTCACGTTATCCTACTAGTTTACAACCAAGATGCGATATTAGCGCATTTCTTTTGCTCACATCATCCTTTTTCGACATGCGTTTTGTTCGGGGTCGCGCTCTTTCCTATAACCGCCTTGGCACTTACTGCAGAGCATCTTTCTTTCTTTATCGTAGAAGTGGGTCTTTAGTGCCGTATTGAGCCATTGTCTCGTGGAAAGTGTTCCGGATACGGGTCAGCACTACAGTAGTTTTATATCTCGTCTGGCATCTCCAAAGAGCTTATTTTACAATGGTACTGGTTGTGGCTGGTCATGCCTGTTTTCTCTGCTCCTTGCACACTGGACACTTTTGTAATATATATTCGGAAGTCAGTACCCCACACACACACGTACGCACTATTCTGTAGCTTATTGTCAAGATAAAAAAGGGTTTAAATAACTTAGTCTATTGTGCAGTGGTTTAGTTCTCTTTGTGTTGAGCTCCTAAAACATTCCTCTTCTTGTAAACTGTATCCGTTGTTCCCCCACTTGTTCATGTAGTTTCTAACCACAAACGTTTGTTATTCTTCCAAATTTAAGTATGTAATCGAGTATGTAGGACGGATTAGCGTAATGCGTAAGCGATTGCCTATCGACTCGGACACAGTAAGATTTTGGTTCAATACCACTCTTTGTTCCACGCGTGAGGAAATGAATTGCCCTTATACCACACTCTTTGTTCCACGCGTGAGAAATGAATTGTCCTTATACCACACTCTTTGTTCCACACGTGAGGAAATGAATTGACCCTTATACCACACTCTTTGTTCCACCGTGAGAAATGAATTGCCCTTATACCACACTCTTTGTTCCACGCGTGAGGAAATGAATTGTCCCTTATACCACACTCTTTGTTCCACGCGTGAGGAAATGAATTGACCCTTATACCACACTCTTTGTTCCACGCGTGAGGAAATGAATTGGCCCTTATACCACTCTGTTCCATAGGCAGAATAATGTTAATGACTTCATACCCAAGTCTGTTCCATTAGCTAGAATAATTTGATTATACAAATCATTAGTTCCACACTGAAATCAAGACACCTATATGTTTCTCATTTAATTTGTTTCCATGGTGAAATACATTGACTAACTATACACACACTCTAATGTCACACTAGAAATGAGTTTGACCTATATCATCACACTCTCATTTTTCCATTCTGTGAATCATTGACTTTATACACTCTTTGATTCACCATGTGTGAGAATGATTGTCTCCAAATATACCAACTCTTGTTCCACGTGAAACTATGTTCGATCCAACCACCTATTATTGTGTCCGACTGCGTTAGAAAGAATTACCCTAATATAAACAAATCTCTTTGTCCTTAACGCGTGAGGAATGAATTGACCTATACCACACTCTTTGTTCCACACGTGAGGAAATGAATTGACCTTATACACACTCTTTGTTCCACGCGTGAAATGAATTGACCCTTATACACACTCTTTGTTCCACACGTGAGAAATGAATTGACCTATACCACACTCTTTGTTCCACACGTGAGGGAAAAGAATTGACCTTATACCACACTCTTTGTTCCACACGTGAGGAAATGAATTGACCCTTATACCACACTCTTTGTTCCACGCGTGAGGAAATGAATTGACCCTTATACCACACTCTTTGTTCCACACGTGAGGAAATGAATTGACCCTTATACCACACTCTTTGTTCCACACGTGAGGAAATGAATTGACCCTTATACCACACTCTTTGTTCCACGCGTGAGGAAATGAATTGACCCTTATACCACACTCTTTGTTCCACGCGTGAGGAAATGAATTGACCCTTATACCACACTCTTTGTTCCACACGTGAGGAAATGAATTGACCCTTATACCACACTCTTTGTTCCACACGTGAGGAAATGAATTGACCCTTATACTACACTCTTTGTTCCACGCGTGAGGAAATGAATTGACCCTTATACCACACTCTTTGTTCCACGCGTGAGGAAATGAATTGACCCTTATACCACACTCTCTGTTCCACACGTGAGGAAATGAATTGACCCTTATACCACACTCTTTGTTCCACGCGTGAGGAAATGAATTGACCCTTATACCACACTCTTTGTTCCACACGTGAGGAAATGAATTGACCCTTATACCACATCTTTGTTCCAGCGTGAGAAATGAATTGGCCCTATACCACACTCTTTGTTCCACACGTGAGGAAATGAATTGACCCTTATACCACACTCTTTGTTCCACACGTGAGGAAATGAATTGACCCTTATACCACACTCTTTGTTCCACGCGTGAGGAAATGAATTGACCCTTATACCACACTCTTTGTTCCACACGTGAGGAAATGAATTGACCCTTATACCACACTCTTTGTTCCACACGTGAGGAAATGAATTGACCCTTATACCACACTCTTTGTTCCACGCGTGAGGAAATGAATTGACCCTTATACCACACTCTTTGTTCACACGTGAGAAATGAATTGACCCTTATACCACACTCTTTGTTCCACTCGTGAAGAAATGAATTGGCCCTTATACCACACTCTTTGTTCCACGCGTGAGGAAATGAATTGACCCTTATACCACACTCTTTGTTCCACGCGTGAGGAAATGAATTGACCCTTATACCACACTCTTTGTTCCACGCGTGAGGAAATGAATTGACCCTTATACCACACTCTTTGTCCCACACGTGAGGAAATGAATTGACCCTTATACCACACTCTTTGTTCCACGCGTGAGGAAATGAATTGGCCCTTATTCACACGTGAGAAATGAATTGACCCTTATACCACACTCTTTGTTCCACACGTGAGGAAATGAATTGGCCCTTATACCACACTCTTTGTTCCACGCGTGAGGAAATGAATTGACCCTTATACCACACTCTTGTTCCACACGTGAGGGAAAAGAATTGACCCTTATACCACACTCTTTGTTCCACACGTGAGGAAATAAATTGACCCTTATACCACACTCTTTGTTCCACACGTGAGGAAATGAATTGACCCTTATACCACACTCTTTGTTCCACGCGTGAGGAAATGAATTGACCCTTATACCACACTCTTTGTTCCACGCGTGAGGAAATGAATTGACCCTTATACCACACTCTTGTTCCACGCGTGAGGAAATGAATTGACATATACCACTCTTTGTTCCACGCGTGAGGAAATGAATTGACCTTATACCACACTCTTTGTTCCACGCGTGAGGGAAAAGAATTGACCTTATACCACACTCTTTGTTCCACGCGTGAGGAAATGAATTGACCCTTATACCACACTCTTTGTTCCACGCGTAGAAATGAATTGACCCTTATACCACACTCTTTGTTCCACGCGTGAGGAAATGAATTGACCCTTATACCACACTCTTTGTTCCACGCGTGAGGAAATGAATTGACCCTTATACCACACTCTTGTTCCACGCGTGAGGGAAAAGAATTGACCCTTATACCACACTTTTGTTCCACGCGTGAGGAAATGAATTGACCCTTATACCACACTCTTTGTTCCACGCGTGAGGAAATGAATTGGCCCTTATACCACACTCTTTGTTCCACACGTGAGGAAATGAATTGACCCTTATACCACCTGCCCCATAGGCACAAATAATGTTAAGTGACTTCATACCCAAAGGTCTGACATTGGCTAAGATAAATTTTTATTATAAAATCAAATTAAGGTCGTCACACCCCACACATCCCAAACACTCCTATATTGTTCTCTCATTTAATAGTATGTTTCCTCCATGTGTGTTGCAATAAGATACATTAACTAACTATAAAACTACTCTGCAAAATGCATACATCATTTCTAAAAGGTTATTTAGTTTTGCACTTCTAATATCATCCAACAAGCTGTGCTCATTTCTTCTTGACATTCTTTGTTGATTTCATATTGATGTTTTATGTAGTGTTGCTGTTGCATGAATACACCATGTGTGTATGTATGATGTTGTTTCGTCTCAAATATACAAGAACAATAAGCTTATCGCATGTGTTTGTGCAAACTATGTTCGATCGAACCTGACCTGATTATGCTGTGTCTTGCGAAACTGTAGCGTTTATGAAAGACACTCCTCGGTAAAGCTATTTTTTAAACAAATGCTCGCTGGTTGTGCGCTTAAAAAGCTCGTATTGTAGCGCTAGGCAATGGGTGCCGTAAGAAATAAGGGTTTGTGGTTCGAATCCTGTATTTGGTAATTTGTTTTCAGAAGTCCCTAATACTTGTACACTGTCTATTTATTGCTTCCCCTATGGTTCTCGAAACGCATTATTCTCGTCTATTAATAAAACATGTGATTCTGTTTTTTCAAGTGCATTTATTTATATACATGACTATAACGAAAAAGCCCAATTGTGTATATTTAAACAGTTTCAGATTGTATGGAGTGTTATTAACCCGAGTCATGGCTAGCTGTCTTCCTGGTGTTGTCAGCCGGTTCGCTGTCCCATAATCCCACAGATAAGACAGCCTGTCACGTCAGACAGCGTGATGTCCATTATTTCAGTGGTGGTTATTAGGTAACAGCTGGCTTAATTATAGACAGACGGCAGCTTGTGTCCCCAGGCACATACTAGCATCGACATATCTGCAGCATATTGATGTAATGTCACAGAAATTCGAATTTCTTTAGTATTGTAGTTTAATCGAGTCATTGTTGACCGAATTTTGTAAAGAGCTAACAGATCATATTATGTTACCCTGGTTCTGTCACAGGTAGCTTCCAGTATACGAGTACGTGGATGCACGGTGTCCACAACTTAAATATTACAGGCAGTGATTTGTATGCACAATCACTTTATTTACTTCGAATTACTTTATCTTCTTATTCTTCTTCCAATGTTCCATATCGAACACTTATTAACCACTCTGTGCGATGTGTATACATCTAACCTAAGTGCTATTTCATTTTTCAGTTATCCCTACAAGTAACCACTCTGTGCGATTTCTGCGATGTTCTTATTTACCAGGATACTTCCTATTTCTCTCATGTCCACTTATGACATGTCTTGTACGATGAAATGGCAATACTATTCTCTATTTTCCTTATTCTCCCAGTTCCATATCGACATTGTTAAACCTGATATTCTTGCGAGGTATCACGTTATTATTTAACATGATTGCTTTGTTTCTTATTCTCTTCCAATGTTCCATATCGAACATTTGTTAACCACTCTGTGCGATGTGTATGCACAATCACTTTATTTACTTCGAATTACTTTATCTTCTTATTCTTCTTCCAATGTTCCATATCGAACATTTGTTAACCACTCTGTGCGATGTGTATGCACAATCACTTTATTTACTTCGAATTACTTTATCTTCTTATTCTTCTTTCAACGCTCCATATTGAACACTTGTTAACCACTCTGTGCGATGTGTATGCACGATTACTTTATTTACTTCGAATTACTTTATCTTCTTATTCTTCTTTCAACGCTCCATATTGAACACTTGTTAACCACTCTGTGCGATTTGTATGTCATCTAAGCCTAAGTGCGATTTACATTGTGTCAGTTATGCGCCTACAAGTAGACCAGCACATCCAATTTCTGCGATGCTTCTTATTTACCAGGGTAACTTCCCTATGTTCTACATCAGTCGCCACTTATGACATGTCTTGTAGTCGTAATGGTACTATTCTCTGCTTCCCTTATGGGTCCCCGTCACCACACGGGAGAGAATTACGCTGATATGTCTTGGGAGATCACGTTAGTTATTTAACATGGTATTGGTTTGTGTGAGGGGATCATATTATCTATTCAGAATATATCCTTCTTATATTACAGAGAAAAAATAATTTTCAAAGAAAATTGCGTTATTATTTTAAAAATGAGTTTCCAATTATGTTGTCGACATCATCACTAAATCATTATATAATATATGACGACCTTGTCACTGAAACTGCAGAAATCTCATCACGAAACCACAGGTAGCAGCGAAGGGAGGGGAATGAGAAAAAAGATTAAATTGTCAAGTTGTGATATATCTCTCGAGAAAATATCACTCTTGTGCATCGGTGTAAGAACAATAATGTGTTTGCGTTAGTGAGAGAGAGAGAGAACGAGAACGACGTAACTAGTATAAGAGAGATAACTGCGATGTTAAGTTTGTTGTTGTTGGGAGAACAGCAGAAGGTGAAGTTATCAACTCATAGTAAACAAGTCTCACAGAATAAGAATAGCCACAATATTACAGGAAGATTGCACTTTTCCTTACTTCCCAAAGAATCACGCAGTGCACTACCGCATTTGATGCCATTTCCAGAATCCTGCTTCAATTTACTGTCTGTGTTATATCGCAGCATGGACTCCCGCAGTAATGGCTTCTACTGAGATTTGTCCCACATATGGAGCTTGTTAAAATGTATGCACACCCATTCTTAGCTTACTTTCATTACATTTTTTTTAATGGAAACATTAGGTAAGTTTATATTGGAATGGAAACGATAGTTATGTTTATATCGAAATTGAAACAATAGTTATGTTTATATAGGAATGGAAACAATACTGTTTATATCGGAATTGAAACAATAGTGATCTTTATATAGGAATGGAAACACTAGTTATATTTATATTGGAATGGAAATACTAGTTATGTTTATATTGGAATGGAAACAATAATATTTATATTGGAATGGAAACAATAGTTATGTTTATATTGAAATGGAAACAATAGTTATATTTGGATTGGAATGGAAACAATACTGTTTATATCGGAATTGAAACAATGGTGATCTTTATATAGGAATGGAAACAATATTGTTTACATTGGAATGGAAACAATATTGTTTATATTGGAATGGAAACAATAATATTTATATTGAAATGAAAACAATAATATTTATATTGGAATGGAAACAATATATATTATATTGAATGGAATCAATAATGTTTACATTGGAATGGAAACAATAATATTTATATTGGAATGGAAACAATAATGTTTACATTGGAATGGAAACAATATTGTTTACATTGGAATGGAAACAATAATATTTATATTGGAATGGAAACAATATGTTTACATTGAATGGAAACAATATTGTTTACATTGGAATGAAAACAATAATATTTATATTGAAATGAAAACAATAATATTTTATTGAATGGAAACAATAATGTTTACATTGAATGGAAACAATATTGTTTATATTGAATGGAAACAATAATATTTATATTGGAATGGAAACAATAGTTATATTTGTATTGGAATGGAAACAATCGTTATATTTATATTGGAATGGAAACAATAGTTATGCTAAATAGCTGAGCAAGTGCCGTCTGTCGCCCATTTGTCTCACTTTTGTTTTATCTTTCCAATGATTTGTTCATCTTCTTCAACGATCAAGTAACAATCACTTGAACTGTTGCTATTCGAGCCAGTGTCATGCAGTAGTTGTGTTGTACATATCATTGAAGAGCTGAATTGTCTGAATGATTGTTCTGCCCATTGATACTTCATCCAAGATATGGTTCATTGTTTATTCCCCGTCGCAGATTGCTGGCTGGTCATGTGGAGCTCTACTATACTCTAGACATGTGTCCAACTGTTCAAAACGAGAGCATCATCACTTTCTGTGTCACTGCTAATTTACAATAGGTGTCAGTTGTCACAAAGCTTCACATATTAGTTCTCTAACCTCACTTCTGTGTAGTCAGTTACCATTCTGGCTTCTGTTCAACCACGCATGCATATTGTCCAATACACACACATTGTTGTTAAATGAACTACTGATCACATTTTACTAGAACTTCTTCTTTGCGTTCGCTTTCGTATGCTTGTCTAAACCATGAGATGTGTTGTCTCTATGAAACTGCATGTCAGTTGGAGTTCCTCGAGAGTTCCCCATAGCTTGCCCGGTAAGCTTTGTTCATGAGGCCATGTTTCGTTTGTGTATGTATGATGGACATGACTGCAATATATGTTCTAGAGTATGTGCTTCAGTCTTAGCAGGCTTTATTCTGTGCATCTGATGGTTACGCCTGAGTGTCCTGTTCTGAGGCGAAAGATTGTTGTGTGTTGTTTTTTGTTTAGTCTGCTGATAGAGAATTGCAACAATTATATGAAAAGGCCACATCAACTCGAACAAAAATGGAACAAGACCCATCTGACACAACTATCACATAACACAATAAACACCAAGCCATATACGGAAAAAAGAAAAACTCACATGTAAAAGGAAAAGTTGGCAGGAAAATACAGCAACCATAAATATAGAAAAGGACAGCACAAAACTACGTCATCTTGTAAAGAGTGTAAATGAGAAAAAGCCCAAATTTAAATTTTACCTTCTACTGAGTTACTGAGTTACTCTGTAGCACGATACCAGATCTGATTTATAGTAAGTGGTGACCGTCCATAGCTGACTAAACGTCCATTTCAGTCGACAATTGATAACCTTTGGCGAGAGGAAGACCGCGAAAAGGATTGATAGATGGCATAGCATGCAGAATCCTGTTAAAAAGGCAAAAATAACTATCACCCTAGCCACTAGAGCAGCGCAAGACAAAAGCAGAAGGTCGCGACACTTGGCCACAACACGGTAACAGTATGACGACAAAAGTAGAAAGATTGTTAAATGGTGGATGAAGCCTCTATGTGGCCGAGGCACGCCACAATCAACATAAATGTGTTGCCGGGGCCCTCAAGAGGAACAAAGAATAGTAACACTGCTATCTACAAGGTATGTCGTTAGAGGCGACTGAGGTAGGGGCCAAGGGAAGCTACCCTAGTAAATAAAAAGCGCATCCGAAATTGGATGTGTTGACCTACTTGTAGGCGCATAGCTGGCACAACTTAAGTCTCTCTTAGGCTCAGATCACATACAAGTCACAAAGAGTGGTTTAACAAGTGATCGATATGGAACTTTCGAAGAAGAAATCAGTCGAACATCACGGGAGAAAAGGAATTCGGGACGGACACATCAACATAAGGACTATAAATAGATGTCTGATCGTCCGATGAGATCATATTCTGCAAACCGTCAATGTGTGTTACGTATCACTTGATGATCAGGTCTAGTCTATTTAGAAATCTAAACACACGTTCTGTCCACAATTTGCTTTGAACCTGACACACCGAAGTCTCCAACTAAATTACTTACGCGACTGATGTTTGACGTTGAAAGCCTTTCTGGTTCAGAGGGCAAGGTCTGTGAACCCAGAGTAAACACCGAGAACGTCTCAAAGCAACCTGCACTCGAGTTTCACAGTTACCTCTCGTTATCTCTCTTTATAATCTCTCAACCACACGCATTCTGTTCAGTTTCATTGTCACTCGTTTTTATTTGTGTCTACCTCTTTGCTGTTCCGCGTGATGTTGCTGTTGGGTTCGTCTTGGGGCTGGCTACATCATCTAGTAAAAACTTTGGCTACAAAATATAGCTAACTGAATTAGTTAGTTGAAGGCCTATGCCCCAGCTGGGACATGAAAGCCAAGAAAGATAGAGTACGTATCGGAGGCTACCCTCGTTTTGTAGTATTACCCAATGTGAACATTTATCCATTTGTTGTATATAATTCTGCATAGTATATCGCCCAGTGTCTGTAGCTTAAGCTGTAGTCAGCTCGATCACAACCCAATCATCATCATCCGTGCCGGCTGGCGTAGGCTATCATGGATCTCCACAAATCTCTGTCGTTGGTGTTTGCTATCAACTCAGATGTTGACGCTCTACCGTGTCATGAAGTCAGGCTATCCAACATTTTCTCTGTCTTCCCCTGTCTCGTCTACCCTCGATTTTACCGGTTGTCACAGTGTTCTAAATCTCCCTCCTCATCACATGTCCGAAAAATGATGACTGCATCTTTCTTATATTGATGATAATCTTTCTCTGTGTCTTGATCTCATTCAGCACCGCAACATTAGTCATTTTAGCAGTCCATGGGATTCTCATCATTCTTCTATAAAACCACATTTCTGTAGACCTGGATACTTTTTCGATCTGTGTGTTCGTTGCCCATGACTCGCATCCGTATGTCAGTATTGGTTCTATGTAGCACTGAATAACTGGCATTCTGGTCGGGATTGACAAGGACTTGTTGCAGATAATACTTCTCATTTTCATGAATGATGTTTTCGCTTGCCCTATTCTGCTCTTTATTTCTGATCGGAATCTGCCATCTGATGTTACCAGGACTCCGAGGTATTTAAATTGCAGCACTTGTCTTAGACCAGTCCCATTTACTGTGATGGTACATTTTGACAAAATCTGCTTTTTGATATGATCATAACTTCTGTCTTCTTAATATTCAAACTGAGTCCTTTGTTGTTACTTTCTGTCACAACCTTATCGACTAATTTCTGTAGCTCCATTTCATTTCTTACCCAATCGTACCTGATTTAAACTCCGCGTTAGGCCGTTTGGACTCAAATTTGTTTCCGTGGATTTTTACGAACCGTCAAAATTGACCTCACCGTTTAGAAAGCGATGACAAACTACTGAACGTATGAGTGGTGCCTATAAAATCGACGACTCGTTTACGGTGGTTGGTGGCTAAATTCTGTAAAGAATATACCACGATATTCATTTCATATCGCCCAGTGCCATTGAGTTGATTTAGCCCACTAGTAAACGATGTTCATTTTCCGACACGGCTTTTCATTCATACAGAAAATTGAAGATGGGTAGCCTGACTTTCCGAGATAGGGAACATTCAGAGCTACAGTATAAGTACTCTTCCGCTGACACCTTCAGTTAGCTGTAGTGTGCTGAGCACATAAAGGGATCCCTTGTTGCATATACAACTATTCATCTTGAGTGTATATTCCTCAATGATTGTGTGCACCCAGATATCCAGATACAGCACACAGTACCTGCGTTTCAGTCATATAAACTTACCTGATGTCTGGCAATCTGTATCATCTTAATATATAGAGTGAGTCAGATTAAGTTATCTAACTATATAACACAGGCCTGGTTAGATTTTGTTCTTTAGAATTAGACCTGGTAGCTTATGCATTTCAATATATCAGATAGGCTGTGTAACACTCTAACGGACAAACAGCATATTCGACCACACTCGGGCTTACATTTTCTCTTTTGCCTTTTCGGCTGCAACTTGTACAATTTATATCCACTTCTTCTTTGCGTTCTATCTACAACCACCAGTTTCTGATTGTTTGCTTTCTATCTACAACCACCACTTTATGCTTCTTCTTTGTGTTCTATCTACAACAACCAGTTTCTGATTGTTTGCTTTCTATCTACAACCACCACATTCTGCTTCTTCTCTGCGTTCTATTTACAATAACCAGTCTTTGACCACCCTCTATGATCTGTGTGTGATTTGCACCAGAGAGACAGGAGGGAGGGGGCGTTATACCACCTTCTTATAAATCTGCGCAATTAGGCACAGCACATTTGATTTCAGCTTACATTTTCTAGTTGTTGAAACTGTCAAATAGCAACATTTCGCGATCCACAAAACTGGAAAACAGAAGACAAAGCACCCCAGTTGTTCTACATTCACTTGAACTACATTCAAATAAATGATATCTATAAACGAATCGCTTGCTTGTGACGTTCTTATTGTGTGTTACATTCTCTCTAACTGACTGTGTTGCTAGATGAACGTTAGTTTGTTTTGGAATTTTCTCTTCAAAATGATTGACATGTGAAATATCGTCGTCAGCTACGCGACGTGGCTTGTATCTAATCTGGAGTATCTCTCCAATCTAGACAGTTCATGTCATCTCTCTGAATTATGTCCCAAAGTTTTGTCAAACTATAATACAGCTTTCTTTCCTTTTCTAACTGCCATTTCCAAGATGAAGATGCCATGTCTTCAATGATGGTTGTAAAATCTGTGTATTCAGATTTTACCTAACTAAAAACTTTAATTTGTTCGTTTTGACATTTTTAGATTTTCTTTTCTGTCTCCGAAAAAACGTTTATCTGCTGACACATTGGTTTCTATATATCATGTATTATTCTCATTAAGGAAGATAGTATTTGCTTATTTCTCTTTACGGGATAAGCTACCAGTAGCTTATATAGTATGCACATTGTATTATATGTATACACAAACACACACACACACACACACATATATATATAATTGTTCGCATTCGAAACAATCATATATGTCACTCGAACCTAGTAAGAGAACTTGAAGGACTGCCAAAAAAACGTAAAAATTCGTTTGATGTGGCTTCTATCTAACTGGCATTGAAGGCAATATGAGTGCCGATGTATTGTTTATGGAAGACAGTGGAAAAGAATAACTTTACCAACCACTGTCTTTTCAAGAGGTCAAAACCCTCATAAGAAATGTGCAGTAGACTGACTAAACAACAAACACTTGAGTATGATTATGGAAAAGACTTACTCAAATACCTCAGCAGAACAGACCAGGCATGTCAATTTCGCATACTAACCGGATACTGCAGACTCGGTGTCGGTAGATACTTACATAGACTAGGAATAAGTCAGCAGCTCTCTGCCAGTGTCAACAGGCGGGACAGACACTGGAGCATGTTCCACGGGACTGTCCTCTCTTGGGTGAGCTGGCAAACAACATGTTGCCACACGCTGTCGAACAGAAAACGAAGCTTTGGGGAAACCTGACATACTTGAAGCTGACTGCCCAGTATGTGGTCCACAGTGGATTAAGAGCACGACCACAGATAGACGAAGAAGAAGTTGCACCTCAGTGGCATTGTGTTCAATTTATGTAGCCTATTATAGTATTCAATTTCCAGTACAGTCAACAGAGACGAAAATGTGTACCCGAACTTTCCGAGATGGGAAATCAAAGTCTTGGTCAGAACTATTTAGTAAGAGCGTTGCCCTGAAACGAATCTAGTATCGCTAGGAGCGTCTCGAGTTTGTTGGCATCCATTCTATAGTTTTCCCCTTTTAACTCCACTATTATTTACACTTCATGGATAATTAAAGACTTTCTTACAAGTCAAGAAAAAACGGTTGCTCAAATATACATAAAAAATGTTATCAAAGGGAAATAATAAAGTAATCTTACAGATGTACTTGTCAATTCTCAGTTATGTTACTTATTTTGCAGACGTCCTTGTGTTAGGATTTTTGTGAAACATTTTGTCTGCAACAACAACAACGAAATATTAATTATACAGCGGTGTTAAATGATCAGTTATCATCATCCAGTATCGTGTCTTGTGCAGAACTTTGCTACATTAACAGTGCTGTAGAAATTACTCTCTTATCATATGACAACGAGATGCCCTGCCTCTATGTGAATTATAGCTTTTTATTGTAGTAATTGTTTTCTTCAAAATATTTATATTGTATGTTGCAATACTCTACTGTATAAAACTGTGCACTGTCTGTCAGTTTTCTTCAAGTTATGGCTCTCTTCCATCTTTGAAATATTTGTTTCTTATCATCATGTGGGAACATTGATTGCTGTTTTGAAAGATGCTATTTGATGGAGAATGCCAATCTATCTACATCAGGATTCTTTGCTGTATAGTGCATTGCTATGTCTGTGCATATATATACACACACAGAGATAAAGACAGAAAAAACATATGAATAACGTGGTGGACTAGTATGAAGAAGACATGGCTACAAATGGGAGGTTAATATGCAGAGATGAACAATCAGCAGACTGTCAGTGTGTACCAAACATGGTTACGGACAAATGGTTATTGGAAACCCTACTGCAACCTATCTTTGACTCAGAAAAGGCACATAATCTTAATTATTCTAAACTGTTCTGTTAATTTGAAAGAAATTCAGTGAGGTGGTTTTTTTTGGTCTGTAAATATTGTTAAAATGTGAACAAACAAGCTTGTAAGTGCTTCGATAACCTACCATGTACAATATTTTATTGAAACATTGAACTTATTGTCACACTGTATGCTCTATCTATTCCATAGGTCAAGTGGATGATGTACTGGATTGTGTTTGCCTTGTTCTGCACAGTAGAAACATTTTCAGACTTCTTTCTTTCGTGGTATGTTTATATAACATGTACTCTCACACATAATAAGCTGAATGTTTTCAATAATTTTTCTCCCATGTAAACACTTCATCCAGACATGTTAATGCAACATCAAGTGTTGACATAGTAATAAGATATCACCAACAACAATATCTAATATGGGAACAATAGACACATTGTTATAACTAAAACATTCAATACAAAAATACATTGATTTTAAAGAGAGGAAATTGAATGATCTAACAAAGAAGAAGGAGAAAATTCTGTAGTTTATGAAAATCGTGGCATATCCTTTACAGGACGTCGCCACCAATCACAATAAACGAGCCATTAATTTTCTAGGCACCACTTATACATCCAGTAGTTATCCATTGCTTTCTGAACAGTGAGGTCTATTTTTACGGTAAGTAAAAATCCACATGGAAAAATTTTCTTCAAACTGCCTGCTGCGGAGTTTGAACCAAGTACACTTGGGTTGTAATCGAGCTGACTACCGCTTAAGCTACATACGCTCACATCTTTATTTTATATCACAGTTTAATCTGTCTTATTTTGCTTTCTCGCTTCCTAAATATATGCTCCCCCTTCACGCCCCAACACACACACACACCCTCTCTAGCAGTATGCTCTTGGCCATTATCTGTTGTGTTTCAGATGTTTTTCATTACTTTAAGTTCCTATCCTACTGTTCTCCTCCAGACAGTATTTGGATCTTCTATGTTTTCTTTTACCCTCATATGTCCGCCTCAGCACTGGTTTCATGACAGCATTATTTTCCATGCATATCACATGTATGATCCATCTCCAGCATCTCTTTTAGACGATGATATTCATATTCTCCTGTTGACACTGTGTCATGCAGTTCTTAGTTAGAGATAGTTCTTGGCCAGAATGCGATTAAGAGCTTTGCAGTCAAGTAATATGGAGGGTGGAAAGAACATATCTTGTTCTGTCATTCTGCAGTACTCTGATCCTCCATACAGTAAAGTTGATAGCATGCATCTGAGGTATATATATAAATCTTGATTCTCGATCGATCCCTCCACTTTTCATCTTTAATTTATGCATGTATTTAATATTCAATGATGGCTAAGTTTATCCACCATATTTGATTTATTGACTTTCTTTAACAAACAATACCGTTTGTCAAGTTTCTATATATATATCAGATGACACTATTGATAGCCTTAACCCTTTCGCTGCTACATACTTTCTGAAGGCTGAGCTAAAAATAGCTACTCTTTGTTTCTAGGTCACAAACGTGAATGTATGCCTATAGCAGTGACAGTAGAAGTGTATAACGCGTTAACACATCTTTACCCCACAGAGGAGAGATAATAACAGATGTGTTAATGCATCTTTAGAAGTCAATGAGGAAAACGTAAATATACGTCTTTAGCAGCTAAAGGGTTAAGAATACATTTATGAATGAGCACCTTTTATTTGTATAGGTTCCCCTTCTACTATGAGTTTAAGATTATCTTTGTACTATGGATGCTGTCTCCCATTACCCAAGGCTCTAGCTTCTTGTTCAAGAAGTTTGTTCATCCACAACTTGCTCGAAAAGAGAAGGTAGGTATATGTTTAAGATATGGTTAACTAGTGTTGTTGATAAAGAATTAGTCACAGATCATTGGGTTTGTGTGGTTTTAGTTTTAATTCTCTGTCCGATTCGGCAATCATCTGGGCATGTACTCTTCAATCTGAAGCCATGCAGGGAATTTACAGGTCTGCTTGACTTGTGGTACATTTGCGTAGAGTGTACTCAACTTCTGGATATGGGGACAGTAGATATTTGCATTGTACATCACTGACTGATTTGAAAGACAGAAATTTAAAAGGCTGTAAGAACCATATCTGTAATGGAGCATAAAGAGACAGAAAATAAAATGACCCAGTAATCTTATGAGCGTGAAGCTGGATACCACTTTGGGAGTGCAACAGTAGAAGATTTGGTCTGAGAGCATAAGACAGACCAAGAAATAAACAACATCAGAGAAATACTACAAAAGTTTAGGCTCACAACAACTTTTCTAACGCTTGGCCCAACAGTGAGAACTTAATCTTCCCAAATGATTCACATTATAAGTAGCTAGGCACGGTAAGAAGGTAGAATGGACAGTCTCTAATGACTTCTACCCTGGTTAGAGTGGTTGCAATAAAACTATATTATGGTTAATGGGACCGACTCTATTGTTAAATGTGTAATATTGCATTGTCAATAAGTATAGTATATGAAATGTAGAGTTCTTCATGAAGGTAAACTAACAGATACTTTCGAAATAGAAACAGGAGTGCGTCAGGGATGTCTTCTATCACCTTTGTTGTTCTTACTGACAATAGACTGGATTATGAAGACCACAGTAACTAACACCAGAAATGGAATCCAATGGACTCTGACAGAGCAACTAGATGATCTGGACTTCGCTGATGATATAGCCCTTCTGTCACATACACGAAATCAGATGCAGGATAAGCTAAACACATTGAATCAAAGGTCCCAGCAACTAGGGCTGAACATTCATAAGGGAAAGACAAAGATATTGAGAATTAACCAAGCAAAGGACAACTCGATCTCCCTGGGGGAAATCCCACTTCAAGAGGTTGAATCATACACATATTTGGGCAGCAACGTAGACAAAGAGGGTGGAACAGATAGAGATGTTAAAATAAGAATACAGAAGGCAAGAGGAGCTTTCATTGCACTGGGAAACATTTGGAAGTCCAAAGAAATCAAATCTAGAACAAAAATTCGGATATTTAACTCTAATGTTAAAGCAGTTCTACTGTATGGGTCAGAAACATGGAGAACAACTAAAACAATAGCGCATAAATTGCAAACATTCATCAACTGGTGTCTGCGCAGAATAGAGGGAATAAGATGGTATGATAGGGTCACAAATGAGGAACTTATGGAGAGAACAAGACAGATTCCAGTGACGAACAGGTTAAAAAAAGACGCTGGCGCTGGATAGGACACACTTTCCGAAAACCGGAGGGGAATATAACAAGAAGGGTCCTTGACTGGAACCCGCAGGGACAGCGAAGGAAGGGGAAGCCGAGAAATACATGGAGACGAGATTTGGAGACGGAGATCAACAATATAAAGAAGAGCTGGAGGGAGCTGCAGGAGATAGCTAGAGATAGGAAGACTTGGCATGAGTTGGTTGAGGGCCTATGCCCCAACCCGGGTAAAAAAAGGCAAAGAGAGAGAGAGAGAAGAGAATAAGTATAGTATTATTCAGGATGGATTTGAGTAGAATTGTTATATAGTAAGTCTTTCTGGTTTATTGCATTATTATTTTTATATCTTTTTTTATATCTTATATTTATACAGTCTAATTCTCATCATCATCAGTTTCAATAAGTTTGAAGACCTTGGATAAAGTCTAATCATAGTTCTCTACTGAAATATGTCTCTTATTGCTCTGTTTAGATCAGCATAAATCTAAACCTCGATGTCCCTGCATGACTGCACATTGAATGTGTTCCTTGTGTATCTTCATATTCATTATGCAAGTGGCATTTTTTTCTTGTATTGTAACCAAGCTAGGACAGTATACATTTTGTTTATCATTGTTAGCAGTTGTCTTATGTCTCCATGTCTTTAAGAACGTTATCATTTAAATTTTGTATATGTCCAGATCTCTCATTTTTCAATATCACCACAACTCAAAAGTCTCCAAATTTGTTTTTTTAAATCTATCTCATTACATTTTGTGTGTGTGTACCTTCCCCAGGATATTGATGAAATGATTGAGCAAGCAACAAAGCAGGGCTACTCAGCTTTTGTGGATCTAGGCAATAAAGGCATTAAAGTTATATTGAAGTCAGTCATTATGGTAAGTGTGTTTATGATTGAACTTATAATATGAAAATGTTCACACAGTCATTCATGTATGTAGCAGACATGGATAGTTTTTGTGTGGTCAATCTTGTTCCTGGTGGAACATAGGGCTGCAACTGTGTCACTCTATACTGATTTCTACTAATCTTGAACGCTGTTTATAATGTTTGCTTGGCCCTAGTTTCTCTAACCTTCTTTGCCAGGTATTCTCCAGTCTTCTTACTCTTTTCTTGTGGGCTCCGTGGATAGACTACATATAATTTCTTGTACTGACAACATAACTAATATGTTAATTCTTCCATTAGTTTGAGAAATATATCATGTTGATGTCTATAGCATTGTGTATGTGTTTCTCTTCTCATAGTAATGTACTGTATTATTTTCTACATGCTGTTTTCAATTCCCCACTGTAGACACAGTCATCTGTATAACAACAATGTGCTGATTTAAGCATATTTTATGTTCTTAAATCTTCCAAATGAGAATAGTGAGAATGCGAAACAATTCAATCAAGTGCCGTGCCTGCCGGCGTAGGCGATCATGTCTCTCCACAACTCTCTTTGCTTGGTGCGTGTAATCAGTTCTGGCGTCGATCTTTGTCGAACCATGGTGTCAGGCCATCCAACATCTTCTCCCTCTGTCTTCCACGATCTCTCCTTCCCTGAATTTTACCAGTAGTCACCAAATGTTCTAAACCTTCTCTTTGCATTATATGCTCGAAGAACTTTGATTGTCGGATTCTTATTCTTTTGATAAGGTTTCTTTGTGTGCAGGCCTGATTTGTTTTCTTTGCTGTCCATAGAATTTTCAGCATTCTTCTGTAAAACCACATCTCTGTGGCTTCCAATGATCGTATTGATTGTTTGTTCATTGTCCATGATTCACTGCCATACATAAGTATTGGTTCAATATAGCACTGGAGTACTCGTTTTTGCAATGTCATTGGTAGTGAGTTCACCCATAGTGTGTTCTTCATTTTCATAAAAGCTGCTTTCGTTTGAGCTATTCTACTCCTAATCTCTGTTGTACATCTTCCATCTGATGTTAGGAATGTTCCCAGATACTTGAATCGATGGACTTGTTTCAGTGCTGTATTATTTATTTTGATATTACATGTTGGTGTTTCTTGCTGGACTTGTTTCAGTGTTGTATTATTTATTTTGATATTACATGTTGGTGTTTCTTGGAGACAACCTTAACCTCTGTTTTCTTTATATTCATGCTTAATCCTTTCTTTTCACTTTCTCTCACTAATATGTCTCAAGTCTTGTAGATCTTGTTCATTTGTAGCCATGAGAATTGTGTCATCAGCGTATCTTAGATTGTTCATATTTTTTCCACCGACTGTTATTCCTGTCTTTTCTTCTATGTATCGCATGATGTTTTCACTGTATAGGTTGATCAGGTCTGCGAAACAATAAGAATATTTATAATTTGTTTAAGTCACCATTAATTACCATCATTATGAAGGTTAATGGAATACATTTTCAAGGACATATTGAAGGTATTAGGAGAGAGAACCTAAAATTGCATTTGCCCCAAAAAAATGTATGGGTATTTTTTTTGGGCCTGCTATGAATTCAGGCATAGTCTTCTTCTTTGAATGCTCCATATCGACCACTTGTTAACCACTCTGTGTGATTTGTATGTGATCTGAGCCTAAGAGCGATTGTACATTGTGCCAGTTATGTACCTACAAGTAGGCCAGCACATCCGATTTCTGCTTTTTATTTACTAGGGTAACTTCCCTAGGTCCTACATCAGTCACCTCTTACAACATGCCTTGTAGGTCGCAGTGGTACCATCCTTTGCTGCTCTTGTGGACCCCAGCAGCACAAGCGAGACGTAGTCTAATATGGCACCTCTGACTGATTTTATTGTGAAGGCTTACTTCCCTTATCATCAGTGTACCTTGCTATTCAGGCAAGAATGACTCCAGTCTTCTGAGGTTCTCGTAATTTATATCGCCAAGTAAAGAATCAGAAAATCTGTACAAAAACCGCATACCATATGCTCTCTCTCTCTCTCTCTTTGCCTTTTTACACCGGGTTGGGGCATAGGCCCTCAACCAACTCATGCCAAGTCTTCCTATCTCTAGCTATCTCCTGCAGCTCCCTCCAGCTCTTCTTTATATTGTTGATCTCTGCCTCCAAATCTCGTCTCCATGTATTTCTGGCCTCCCCTTCTTTCGCTGTCCCTGCGGGTTCCAGGCAAGGACCCTTCTTGTTATATTCCCTCCGGTTTTCGCAAAGTGTGTCCTATCCAGCGCCAGCGTCTTTTTAACCTGTTCGTTCACTGGAATCTGTCTTGTTCTCTCCATAAGTTCCTCATTTGTGACCCTATCATACCATCTTATTCCCTCTATTCTGCGCAGACACCAGTTGATGAATGTTTGCAATTTATGCGCTATTGTTTTAGTTGTTCTCCATGTTTCTGACCCATACAGTAGAACTGCTTTAACATTAGAGTTAAATATCCGAATTTTTGTTCTAGATTTGATTTCTTTGGACTTCCAAATGTTTCCCAGTGCAATGAAAGCTCCCTTGCCTTCTGTATTCTTATTTTAACATCTCTATCTGTTCCACCCTCTTTGTCTACGTTGCTGCCCAAATATGTGTATGATTCTACCTCTTGAAGTGGGATTTCCCCAGGGAGATCGAGTTGTCGTTGCTTGGTTAATTCTCAATATCTTTGTCTTTCCCTTATGAATGTTCAGCCCTAGTTGCTGGGACCTTTGATTCAATGTGTTAAGCTTATCCTGCATCTGATTTTGTGGCATACCATGTGCACATCAACAATTATTTTGCTCTAAGTTAGCCTCGAACCCCGAAACTAGCACAGCACATGGTTACTAACAAAGTGTGTCATCGACTTTGCTATCAGTGCCCTTTCTGTTCTTTGTAATATCCATCCTATTTTACACTGGCACAATTGAGCACTTTTTCATAGTTGAGTTTAGCTGTTCCAAATATTATTAACATTTCTCTGTTAAAACTACATCTCTGTGACATTCACTGATTTTTGTTGTACGTTTATATTTTATTCTCCATGATTTGCTAACACGTAATGAGATTGAATTCACTTACCATGGATGCGCTCAAAATGGCAAGTATGCCCAGAAAAGTATGAAGTCTCATGTTCTGTGTACACAGTGATCTCCTTGGATTTCTCGGGTGTAATGGATGTTCCACATGTGAGAAAAGGAATTAGTCCTCCTACGTCCTGCACACTAGAAACTAGAAATGCTAAGTGACAGGCTCTTACTACACTAAGGCCTGAAAAGACTACGGAAAATTATTACGGAAAAAACAATGTTGTAGGGTTTTGATATCTTTTATTCTGGAGGTCAAGTGTAAGTAAACAGTCTGTTTAATCTTGATTTTAGGGTCAGTCTAGACTGGCAGACCATCTTCGGCGCAGCTATAGCACTAGTGATCTCTCTAATGATGGCCATGATATTGTTCAGCGTCACGAAAATATTGGTGATCAGGAGGATAAAGAAGATGAATTAGGTTTGTTGAATTGATTCATTATTTTTCTCATGTCTCTTTTTTTGTATTTGTTCATTTGGGGATCATCATCATCAGACATGTCCATTATTTCTCCGATCTCCTGCCAAGCAATTATTTCAATGTGTTTAGACTAACAACTCCTGTTCTGTGTTGGTTGATGTATCTACTGGGGTTTCTCTCATGGTTTCCCCGTCTTTCCGCACCTATCAGTAGGCATAACTTACACAACCGAGATTAAGAATACCCTTTATCTTCTTCGTTGAAATCTTCAGAATGTATGTTTTCTCTCAGAGCATTGATGATGTCGCTTATGTCCATAGAAGACCCATTCTTGATCGTAGCATTGCTTGCCAGTGCATCTGCTCTCTCATCCCCTTCATTGTGTTTGTTATTTTAACTGAACACTTACCTTGCAGGTGCAGTCCAGTAGATCTAGCTATAATAGTGTAGGGGATTTGTTAGCAACATTCTGCTCAGGACAAGCTATTTGTTGATGAGATTTGTTAAGTTATGAAAGGAAAGTTAGCTAGGATGATAACTGACCACACCTCCAAATGACATCATTATATGATATAGTATTGCTATTACTTGTCATTTGTTCATTACTACTATGTTCACGTGAGCCGCTGTAGCGTAGTTGTTAGTGAACTCGCTTCGCAAGGCTGGTGGTCTGGGTTCAACTCCCGCAATGTGCGTGGAATTTTTCCCGACCGCGACGGCTCTCAGGTCGACCCAGCCTCAACTGGGTACCAGACATGCTCTGGGAAAGTAAAGGCGGCCGCGTGATGCTGACCACATCACCCATCGTGTGCCGACGGTCAATGAAAAATACAGGCCTAACACTGTATTGACCTATATACCACGAGGTATAAAAGGGTTACTTTACTTTACTTTTTACTATGTTCACATTTTTTAAATCATCAACCTTCATACAAACTGAAATATAAGCAGACTAAGGAAATTATATAAACTTGTATATTTATCATTATCAAATAGCTTGTCTTGAGCAGAACTTTGCCACCCTAACATGCCTTCGAAATTTATCTCTCTCATAGGCCAGATGTGCTGCCTCTGCAGCTGTCATGCTCAAATCATCACTTACATCCTGAATCCATCTTCTCCATGGTCTTTCTCTTCTCCTCTTTGCCAGGAAGAATCCTTCCATAAATTTTTATATTATGTTCAGAATATTACACTTATTTTGTGTTTCTCATCCTAGTTTATAAGTTGTTTTATGAAAATTAATTACAACATTACACTGTGTTGTTAACAAAATATTGTGTGTTTTGATCGTATATTTTGCAAAGCAGTAGAAACTATTGAATATCAGTCAGTTCTGACTTCCTGCCCAGTCAGCAATCAGATCTGATAACATGATGCAGTATAATTCAGTTTATTTTGCACTATAATATGGGGTTTGATATTTGTAAATTATTATCATTAACTTAAGATGAGGGAGAGAAAAAGAAAAGACTTAATGAAGTCTAATATATTCTGTCTGCACTCATTGCATATCAGCTTCAGAAAGTAAGGGGTTTTTTAGACTTCAAACTCATGAAATAATTGTCTTGAAATTATGCTATACTATCTATATTTTATTTAAAATTTATTCACAACTTTTTTACATTGATATGTTATTTTAAATACATATTTTTTTTGCAGACAATAGACTCATAGAAGACCGATCGGAATTAGCTAAACGTTCTACATCATCTGTTAACAAAAGTAGAGGTTCCAGTTCAGGTAATGTCTCATCTTGTCTGCATTGATATATATATTTCATATCAGTAGTTACTACTTCAGCAGTATTCATCAAATATATGATTAATATAAGATATTAGATTTGGTTGATCTTTTCTCTGAGGCTTGATAATGGAGAGCTAAAAGTAGCACCACTGCACACTACCAAGCTTTCATAAAAACTAACTTAGAAGGGTTCCTTTGTGAACTGTTATACGCCTACGCTGGAGAATGGATTTTGACTGGATCAGAATTCTTTTTTTTTTGCACCTCAGAAAGTAGTGGGTAAAACTGGGAAACAGTTAGATAGCCTGCATGGAAGGTTGTAAGGATACGCTACCTACACTATGCAAAGGCACAGTAGACTAACTACATGTTGGTCTTCAAAATCTGAATACAAATACCAGTAGAAAAAACAATATGTATACATCAGGATATAAGTGACTAAGTAAAGAAAGATTATGTATGAAGAAAGGAACATTGTCATGTAAAATAAACTGCAAGAACTGATAATCAGCTTAGCCACACATTTTTCTGAAAGGTAACAGTTGCAGTGACGTATCTCTGTTCTGTAACAATTTATAGAGACAAAATGAAGCACATAAGTTTCACATAAGGAAAATTATTAAGTAACGAAGTATGCAATTTAAAGTTTATCCTCATGGCTGACTTGCCAACCAAAATGTAACTTTTTTTAATGAGCAGAACCAAAAGCAACTTGGTATCTGTGTAACTACTACAGTTGTTAGACACAGGTAAGTTTGTTGCTAGCATAACTTTTTTGTTTGTTTAGCACAGTTCAAACATTAAATTTTATGGCCAGTTTTTTACTAACTCCCTTACAAGCTCTATTAGGTTTTTCTAAGACTTAGGACACATCATGCTGGCAGATACATGAAATAAATGACAATGAAAGTGCAGATGCACAAAGACAATGTTCAAATCTTTGATAGGATGCTGCTGGAATTATGTATATGCTTTCATTTAAGTCACACTGTAAAACCATTATCTTTCTCTTCTTTCTTTTGTCCTTCTCTGCTTTTTTGCCGCTAGGCGTAGCAGGATTAACTGATGATCGGTTTCCAAGATAATGCACGCTCGGTCGCTTGATATGGTGTGGTATTGTGGAGTTTTAAGATGTCCGTAACTCCATCAACCCATCTTTTCTTGGTCTGCCCTTTCCTCTTGATGATTCCATTTTCAGGTTGTACGCTCTTGCAACTGGTGTATTCGGGCTCATTCTGACCAAGTGGCCAAACCATTTGAGTCTCTGTTTTTCAATAAATCTAATAGCAGGTGTTGTTCGACTGTTCTTCTAATTTCCTCATTTCTTATATCGTCTCTTCTTGTTTTATTTACTGCTTTCCTCAGGCATCTCATTTCGCATGTGGTAGTTTTCTTTTCTTGTTCTTTTGTCAGTGCCCATGTTTGGCTCTGGTAGCACAGTGTTGGTATAAAGATTGAATTTATAATCTGTCTTTTAGTCACTACTGGAATAGCTGGGTGTTTCAAAATTGGGGTAAGCTGGTATGTAATGTTGTTGGCTTGCTGGATTCTAGTTTCGATCTCTCTGTCCAGTCTACTTTCAGATGTGAAGATACTTCCAAGGTATTTGAATTCTCTCACCTGCTTTAGCGTTTGGTCATTTATTTGTATGTTGATATCTTTATGTTCTATGCTTATAGTCTTGACTTCTGTCTTGTGAATGTTGATCTTCATGTTGTATTTGAGGCAGCTATTGTTGAGTAAGTTTATGTGTTCTTGAAGCTGTTCAATATTATTATGGAATATACACTGGTCTTCAGCAAAGAGCAGTTCATTTTGTTGGTCTGCGTTGAGTGATGCTTCATCTATTTTGGTGATACTATCCATGTATATAATAAAGAGGAGGTGATAAAACACATCCTTGCCGTACTCTGATGTTACTAAAACCATTATCACTGAATATTATTTACGATTTTCATCTCTTTTTTGGTGACATTGAAAATCTACATTTGATTTCTTTCAGTTAGTGAATACAGGTACTAATACAGATCTTGTGTCAAAACGAAATGATGTAAAATGAAAGTTCGACAAGTGCAGGATGCATGTACTTGAAATAATGATATGGATAAGCTATCTAAAATTTATATTCGTTAGAAACTCAAAGTTAAACAAAAAAAACATTACATTTTCTCTTGCAGTTTTGTCACTGTCTAGTGTGAAAGAGGAGGACGGAGAGGATGGTGAACATTTGACCACAGAAACCTTTACCTTACCACCAAGCACCAGACGGCATCACTCTGTAAGAGAGGTGGGTACTCTGTGAAATTAATTAACTCTATTATATAATAATTTGAACTACATGCAAGCAACCAGCATTGCATGGTGTCAGAAAATACTTCTTTCTCAACATCCAGATGACAGCAACACTTGATATGGAAAAAAAAACCCAAATTACAAATATGTAAAACTACCATTTCTTGATAATGTGAACAAAGGGCAAGAACTGCTGAATTATTGAAGCAGAAGTGGTACCAAAAGTAGCTGAATGATTTTTCTACTTGAAAGCATAGACCACCTAAACAATTGTCAACAATTTATTACTGGTGTACGTTGATGTTGGTTTCATGTGCACTGTATATTTCTGTGCTTTTTTTGTTTATATATACATAATTGAGGCTATGTCAGGTGTTTCACCTGCTACTGTATGACTGTAGACGGTTGTTTATGCAATTGTCAAATCCACTGCTTTATGAGGGGCTCAGAGAGCTAAAGGTTAGAGTAGTAAACCCTGATAGAAAATCTCTACTACTTTGTGGGTCAGCACGAGCATGATTGTGCAGAAGGCTACAGGAGTAACCCTCAACTTTATTCCTAGAAACATTGCAGATGAAGATATCAGGCCTGTTGTAATTCTTTCTTTACTATATGGCCACCGAAACATGGACAGCTTGCTCAAGACATGAGTGGAGACTTAACCCTTTGAACCTGGCCACCTGTACCTTCAAAACTTATTTCCCTGAGTTCCTTAGCAAACACAGAACATATCAGAGCTATCGAAAACAAGATAATTTAGCACAACTAAGTGCTCTATAATCTGTTATGGACCTACCACATCATCTCCAATATTCCTGCTTATTATATATTTGAAGAAGATGAAATTTACTTCATACATTATGTGTATCAAACACACACCGCCCTCCCTACACTCGCAGATACTGTAGCTTGTTCTCCAGATTGAACTTGTATGGTTTGGACATCGATCGATTCAAGCAATTCTTCTTCGTCTAAATGATCGTCTAACTCACTTTCGATATCCTTATCAGAATATCACAATCTGTTTTAATTCATTTTCTGAATCATTTAAAACAAGTGAACAGTTTGCTTTGTTGTTACCTTTTTTTTTGTTGAGTAGCACTTTCATAGATTTTGAGTCTGTCTTTTCATCACCAATAAACTTTTAAATTATCACAACAAAGTATCAGAACATGTCTGCCATCTTGCTACTTGCTAAACCAACTCATAACACATGGGTTATGGTTGACGTCACATTTTGTACACAATTTGTCTTCGCTCACCGACAAATAACAACAAAGTCTTGTCAGACTGATTTTTCGGGACATCGGGGTGGGAGATGTTTATATTCACGAGCTATATCTAGGGTTCTAAGGGTTAATATCTTTCACCTTTGCTCTCTATTCAAGATTATGATCATTAGGTGGTATGACAAAATAATCAACTTTGAAGTACTGCAATATGCTAACTAGTCATCCATCATGGGAATACTCAGCAGCAGAAGACTAAGATGGCTGGGCCATGTGAGAAGAATGGATAATATGGGGTATAAGGCATACCCCAACAGGTGATATTCTGTGAGCTTTCAGAAGGGAACCAAAGCAGACCACTGCCAGATATAAGAATATCTGCAAAGTCTCAATTAAGAATTTCTTTTTGCAGACTATCAGGCAATCATATCAACAACAGAAGAACAGCTACATCAACACATTAACAGACTCCAGTTAGCATGTAACGAATACAACATGAGAATAAACATCAACAAAACAGAAGTAATGACATTCGCCAGAGAGGAAAGCACTACCAATATCTCCATCGACAATCGCCCACTAAATCAAGTAAAAGACTTCATATACCTGGGGAGCATTTTTCAGCAAACGGAGGAATAACTAATGAAATTCAACACAGATGCAATAAAGCAAATCAAATGATAGGACAAATGGAGCCAATTTTAAGATGCAAACACGTCACCATGAACACAAAAGAGCAATGTTCAACACAATCTTTCTCCCCACATTATGTTACCAGTGCCAAACCTGGACGCTGACAATAAACGATAGAAGAAAACTAGTCACGACAGAGATGAAGTGTCTACGCAGAATGCTGGGTGTAACAAGAAGAGACCGGTTGAGAAATGAAGGCATCAGGAAAAATGTGGGTACAACATCAGTACTAGACTTCATCAAGAAACAACAAATTAAGCAGATTACCATCAGACAGTGCACCTCAAAGAGCAATGCTGCTCCGATACAATGGGTACAAAGCAAAAGCCGGCCACGCAAAAGATGGACCTCAGAGATAACAGAGGTGACGAAAGAGACTATCTACGAAGCGCATACTAGGGCCCGTTTAGAAATCTCTTCTGGACCTGACACTGTGAGGCAAACAGGATTCAAGAAAAGAAAGAAGCAGAAAAAGCTATCTGTTCCAACAAATGGAAAAAACTAGCTGATGGTCGAGCTATATACAAAAACAATGTTATGCAGAATTGTTCAAAGGGAAAGAGGGATGATCTTGAAGTCAAGTGTTTATTTGTAATTTTAATGTGTTGTGAAATATCTCCAAATATGACAAATTGAAAGAGCTATTTTAAACAATTTTGCAATTAATTAATTATAAAAGTAATATCAATCAATAATACAATTTTTAAAAATGGGAAAAGAATTAATTGTTTAACGCCCACTATAATATTTAATAACCCACACAGGTCAGGGACCTGTCAAATTTTTATTCTCCCCCTATTTCTTTTCAAAATGTATCCTTATAATTCCCTAGCGTACAATAGAAAATGGAAACAAAGAATTGTTATGACAGATCCTGTATAAATTTGGAATTTTAAAAGTTAGTGTTTGGTCCTAAATAAAGTTTGTGTGTGTCACTTTAAATCGTACCCTGAGGTGGAGAAAAGCAAACTGAATTATGAGTTGAACAATCAACAACTTCCTTACAGCTAATCTCATCCATGTCAATAGCATTACCAGTATTTGTAATTCATGCTTTTCTAAGTTGTTTGTTTTCTTGATCTATTTTCTTGTCATAGTTATTTAACATTTGATCTTGATACACTCGAGTCATTTCTTTTCCAACTAGAAAATGTCTCATAGTATATCACTGTTGCAATGATCAGAATTCCTATCATCACTAAGCAAATATTTGAAATCTGAAACTAGTATCATTATTCAATAATTGATCATCTTCATTGTCAAACAACAAAGGAATATGCTGTGTTTTTTTATGTAAGCGATGTTCAATGTTAACATTTGTAAAAACAAGCTGTTTATTTCAGGAATAGGTTTCTCTGCACAATTCAGTTGTTCAGTAGTTTGTTCAATTCAAATGTTAAATTAGCAGATAAAAGTATTGTTTAAAAGTTGTGTAAATATATGACTTACCTACAGATAGCGTTGGAATATTAGATTGGGAGAACCGCCAGAGTGGTTACTGGGGTGTAAAGAATAGAACCACTTTTACCTGCCACGCATGTCGTAAGAGATGACTAAGGAGGTTTGACTGAAATCAGATGCATGTGTCTTAAATGTGTAGAATTCAACCTGCTGCCTTGCAGGTCGGCTGGGGACAGCCAAAGGCTAACAGAGAGCGAACCCAGTAAACGCTGGCTGACTCCTGACACATCACCGAAGGATAAGCACCAGAGCTCCCAATGGTGCTGAAGATGTGACAAACCCACCATGCTAAGGCTGCATGAATCAGATTTCCACATGAATAAATTTATGGAGAGCTCTGGTACATCAGTCTTTTAGGTGATCGCGAGAGAGAGAATTGGAAGAACCATTTACCTATATTGAAAAGCAATGAAGAATCACCCTCTATGAATTCAGGCATAGTTATGGCCTCTCCTTCTGACTGATTGTTGCCTGAAGGCTTGCTTTTCTTATCACCAGTCTCCATCGCCATTCAGGCTAGTCTTACTCTGACTTCAGAGGTACTTGTAGTTTAGATCCAAAAGTAAGGGATTAGGTTTCCTGTTGTCCAAATGCGCACCATGTGCACACTGAGAATTTTTGTGTGTGGCCAAGCTGGCTTCAAACTCCAGGATTTCCATGAGATGTGGCCGGCCACTAGTGTAAAGTGTTATCAACTTTCCTTATCAACAACCTCAAAAATTGGATTATTACTGACACTCCCACTGAACCAGCAAGCCAGAGCAATGGTTCTTACAGAAAGTCTCTTAAAGTAACAACTAGTTAAATAATGAGTTAATTTATTTGAAATATAGTGAATTTAAAAATGAGTTTTTCCTTAATGTTTTCTTTATTATTTTCATTTCACTGCTCAATGTTTTATTATTTCACCCTTCTATTCTTCAAGTGATGTTGTCTCATATTATGGGAATCATGTAGTTCATGGTGAAATTCTGTTCTTATTTGTTACATAGATGTGTTTTTTTTTTCTTCAAAATTGATACTACCCTTTGTTAACTATGCACCCTGTACTGTTATGTTTTATTTTACATCCTTGCTTACATAAATTGTACATTCATTGTGATGTGACTGGTTAGCTTATTTCATATTTGTATCTTTTCTAACTTGATATTAGTAAATTGCAAACTACACCAAGTGGTTACTTACAAATGATAGACATGTATTTAAGAATAATTAATGGCAATTGTTCTGCAGCTAATATTTATATAAAGTGAAGAATAACACAAGGATTTATGTGCCGTCTATACAGAAGGTGGATCTCAAGAGTTAACAGAGGCAATGAAAAACACTGTTTATGAAGTGCACACTAAAGCCTGTTCTAGAAATCTCTTCTTATCCTTGCACTGTGAGGCAAAACAGGATTGAGAAAGAAGAAATGTTTGTCTGTTAACAAATACAGAGGAAAACAAATGGAAATGGACCAAAGATATACCAGGATAATGCATTAATGGAAGAATTGTAACAAAGATAAAGCATTAGTGAAAGAATAGTCAACAATATACAAAAATCATGCACAATTCACACAATATTGTTTACTGAAAGTAAATAGAAAATGCAGGAACTAATGGAACAAATAAACAGCAGCAATAGTGATGTGAAATAGACATTTATACACAAATAATGAGAGAGAGAGAGCATTCATATCATTGTGGTTAGTGTACTTGATATGCAGAAAGAACTCTAAATTTTTTTTAAACTGATTGATGCTACAAATACAAATGAGAAAATGTAAGTATTTTGGACTTGTAGAAAGATGCAATTTTTTGGAGATAACCATTATGCAAAGAGGAGAATAGGAAGATCACAAAGAAGATTTATTCAGGATGTGACTAATGATTTCAACATGACAGCAGCATAGACTGTTATCTGGCCTATGGGAGAAAGAGAAATTCAGAAGGACTGTTAGGGTTGCAAAGTTTTGTTCAGGACAAGCTATTTGACGTTGATAATATATCATATTTATTTTAACAAACAGTATCTTGTCTGACCTTGCATATTAGCATATACAAATTAATGATGCTACCTGCACAAAGAACTGAAAAAAACCTGCGTTATCAATGATGACAACATGTATGCCAATCTACACAATGTGTTTACTAATGAAAATTCTAGACATTTGGACAATTTTCAACCACCATATCACTTTAAGAGGAAAGTTTTTGAAAACCATCTACAGCAGCTGCATTTCACATTTTGTTTAATGATTTGTTTTTACATCTCTGTTGTATTTTTCAAGAGGAGAAACAAAGAATCTAGCCAATTTGAAAGTCAGGCTGGTATATTGATGGCAGAGTAATAAGAACATGTGAGAAGAACTTGTCTAGGATTATTGGTTGTCGGTTCTAATATTCCATCATATATAACTGGACATATTTATTTTGCTGGTTATAACTTTTTTGTATATATATATTATGACTAAGGAACATTGCCATATCTTACCGTCTATGTTGTTTTTTAAGTGTTTAAATTATATATTTTGTGGGGAATATTTCTATGCGTTTTTTACTAATAATATTTCTTATTTTTTAAAATAACTGTAAACATTTTCTTGCAACTGCTTTGCAAATGTTTTTTTAAATATTCTTACACATTTTCTCGGAAAAATCATATCAAATTTTCTTGCTATTACGTTACTCATTTTTTCCTGGAATCAGTTTATACATTTTCTTTGAATAACAATTCACATTTTTCATGAAACTACTGAAAATTTTCTCTTGCTGTAACATTTACAATTTTGTAAGCAGAATTATTTTGGTTTAATTATCTTTTTTTTTTAATAACAGATCTGTTAACATGACTTTTGTTACTTTCTGTTCATATTTTAGGACAAAACAGCCACACGTCAGCTACGCTGCCAGTCCCTTCCCCCACTTGCTGATAGAAACACAAAGCCTTTAATTATTGCTAGCACTAATTTAGAATCCAAGAAAAAATATCTAGCTAAGTTTCAGACAGTAGAAAAGAAAGAATTGATTAACTATCATCCACTACATGTTTCATCAGAATTGGACTCAAAAAGACATTTGTTAACACGAGCGCTTTCACAAGATAGTGGAACTACCAACATGCTAAATACCATCTCTTCATTGTCCAGTAGATCTAGTCGGAAAGCAAGAGAGGCAGGTTTAGCAAAGGCTTTGTCAGAATATAAAGAAAAGAATAAAGGTAAAGAATACACTATCATCAAATCAGAAGATGTCAGTACTGACAATCAACATTTGTCTGAAGGTGTGCCTTACCAGGAGAAAAGGGAACATGAAATAAGGCAGGAGGAATTACTGGAGAAAAATGTTGAGAAATATACAGAGGAGGATTTCAGGTTCACAAGAAAAAGTGTTCCCAGGTTTCAAAATGATCTCCCAGTTATTGCTGAGTTAGCACCCTTGGATTATGTACCACAGTCTGTAATCATAGACAGACCTGAGGTTTTCAGTTTGCATTCTTCTCAAACAGAGCATCCAGAAGAGCAAAGATTGAATCTACTGTTAGTGGACAATCTTGGTAATGATCTTTCAAATCTGATCTACTTGAATGTAGAAGATGATATGGAGGATGATGATCAGTGTCCGACTCCACTTGCTAAAGACTCACCTCCAAATTTGTCACAGGATGATGAAATAAAGGATGCTGACACAGAAACAGATAATGAGATGAATGTTCAAGAAGATGATTCAGCTAATATAGAAAGTGATACATTCTCTGTTAGTGACTTTGGTTCTCTTGAAGACACAGACATTGATTTTGAAGAATGTTCTGAGGGAAGCGATAGTGTTACTTGGGAGACACTGTCAGAGGCAAGTACTTCAGATTCTCTTGAATTTCGCAATGAAGGTCTACAAGATGCATCTGCTTTGAAAGATGAGTGTGGTCCCTGGAGTGCACCTAGCAGTCCTGCAAGTTTCATCAGAGGATCTAAATATGAAGAGGATTCTTTGCCATCCTGGAGGATCCCAACCAGCTCATTGGTGCAAGAGAGGAGCAAAAGCAAGAGTGAAACCTCTTGGGTTAGGCCAGTGGTAGAAAAACAAAAGAACTTTCCAGGCACTGTATCAAGAAGCATACTCAACTCATGGCCTTCTCCTAGCCATATCTCAGATTCTGTATCTTCCTATAGAACAAGAAGTAGAATATCTGCTAGTTCTAGCTCTTATGGTCAAAGTTTCGACCCATTCCAAACTTGGCATCCACGTAGCAGATCAGAAGCTACATCATATCGGTCACAAAGCATTGATTCATCTGTACCAGCATTTCGAATGGAGAAAATATCTGCATTGTCTGATAGAAGTGTTTCTCGCCCTTATGTTCGCTCACCCAGTTTGGACCTGACAGGAGGTGAGGCTATGTATAGGAGAATCTTGGGAAGTGCTTACAAAACTAACCCATTATCACTTAGAACTCATTCACATCTAAAACCAGACTACTCACTGAGCACTGGAAGATCTCCTACTTCCTTGCCCAGTCGTTACTCAACAAGAACTTATCCATCATATACTTCAAAAAAATAATATTATGTAATGACTAGAGGTGTTCTTTCGTCTAGATTTAGTCATTTTTTTTAGACTAGAGGTAGTGAGTTCTAAAAGTAAATTATCTCTTTCTATTTTGATTTTTTATTTGTTGACAGGGAGGGGTTAATTCTGGTATGGTATACTTGTTACACATAAAAACAAAATACTGTAGTTTTACAAAGTACAAAAACAATATACAGCAACATTTTGACCCAAAGGCCTTTACGTGTTTCACCATTGCTACATAGTTTTACTGCAGTCTTCCCTTATATTTGATACATAAGACAGTTCATGTAAAAACTATATAAGCAAAATGAAAATTATTGGTTGATCTTGAGTTCTTCCCCTGGATTAAGGGAAGTACATTTTGATGCAGCAACAGTTTATGGTCATCTGTCTGTGTGATTTTATACTGAGGTAATCTGCAAGCTTATGTTTGTTCTTGCAGTGTGAAGCTATTGAGAATGTTGCCAGAGAATTTTTATTATGGATAGTGTCAACTTCTAATACAGTTTAACATCCCTACAGATCCCACTTAGAGACCATAGTTTCTCTCCTTGTATCACTTAAAAATCATCATAGTATAACACCATCTTGTAGCAACTGGAGCGATTGCCCTCAATTATTTGAAATCAGGTTGTTATGTTTTCTAATTTTCAGATGAAGACACTTGTGTCCATGACCTACATTTTCAGTAGTTTAGTTTTCTTCATTCCCTCTAGTATAACCACTATAAACACCTCTCTCTGATTGTTGTATGATTGCTTCTTCGAACCCTTCATATCAACCACTTGTTAACCACTCTGTGTGATCTGCATATGATCTGAGCCTAAGAGCGATTGTACGTTGTGCCAGTTATGCGCCTACAAGTAGGCCAGCACATCCGATTTCTGCATTGTTTTTTATTTACTAGGGTAGCTTCCCTAGGTCCTACATCAGTCGATTCTTACCTTGTAAGTCGCAGTGGTGCTATTCTTTGCTTCCCTTGCGGGCCCAGGAACCACACTGGTGGATGTGATATGAGCAGTTTGATTGTATAATTATGTAGAGGCTATGTTACAGGAAAATTGCATCTTTCAGTTTAGCAACTTTAGATTTCAATGTGCTCTTTTTTATTTGTTCAAATTCACCATCCTGATTGGTGGTATATTTGTTAGGAGTTCAATGTAACTTATACTATCTCCTGGCGTGATGTTAACCACATCACCCGTGTGCCGATTTAAAAAAAAAAAAAAATGAACCCTTTCATACCTCGTGGTATATAGGTCAATACAGTGTTAGGCCTGTATTTTCATTTACGTCGGCACCCGATGGGTGATGTGGTCAGCATCACGCCAGCCGCCATTACTTTCCCAGAGCATGTCTGGTACCCAGTTGAGGCTGGGTCGACCTGAGACCGTTGCGGTCGGAAAAATTCCAAGCGCATTGCGGAGCTGAACCCAGACCACCAGCCTTGAGAAGCGAGTTCACTAACAACTACGCTACAGCGGCTCTCATGTGCCGATGGTCAATGAAAAATATGGGCCTAACACCGTATTACCTATATACCACTGGGTATAAAGCGGGTTCCTTTACCTTACCTTTATACTATCTCACATTTTGCTCAGGTTGTGACACATAGCATATTCTCATTACAATTTTCAACTGCCATGGAATCTTTAGCATACACAATTTGTACACTGGGCTTTCTTGTTTTTCGTCCATTTCTGATATGACTAGATACTTGATGTACCTACACTGAAGTCACTAATTGTCCAAATTTGGTTAAAATAAATTTCCACCATAAGCGAAAACAGACTGGGAAACATCGCTGCAGAAATCTCATTAAGACGCACTTTCTGAGTTGAGTCCAGTAGTTCCCAGTAAAATACTAATATTGAAAAGAAAACAACTGATGTGTTGTACTCAGTACTGCTTTTTTTGGTGCTTATAGGTCTTATGTACTTTTACTCTGTGAAATGGATTATAATAGAGTTAAACTCACCAATTCAATTAGATCAGTTGAGGTAATTTCCAGTAGATTGGACAAAACATCAACCCAACATAACTAGACATTCATTTGACTGAAACCCACTAAGGAAGATAACAATTGGGATTCCAAAGAATGACTGGTGAAGAACAGTAAATGAGAACATCAAAGCCTCATGGACAGAGCTAAAAATACTCAGAATAGAAATTAATGAAGAGCTACAGTTGCATTCCACTGTGAACAAGAAAGTTTAGTACTAGTAGTAGCTGAGACAATATACTTTTCTGCTCCCTAGTAATTTTCTTTGAAGCTTTTGTTACAATTTTTGTCTCATAATATTTTTTACCCATAATTAATTTGCTTCTTAATTTTTCTCCTTCCTTCATTATCTATAGACACTGGTGTCTGTTTCTTCACTTAAACTTCATTGTGTCATTCTTCCTTTGTAAGCTCTAGGCAGTGTGTTTCCACTGCCTAATTGGAAATCTGTCTTGGTACTTAACAAATTTGAACACTTTATTGTGTCGGCCATCTGTATATGTATCTCTGATAAATTTAAATGGTTAACAATTAATATAATAAATTTTCCGTAGCCTTTTCAGACCTTCTGGTGTGAAGTGCATGTCACTTCATATTTCTAGACCCTAGTGTGCAGGATGTAGGAGGTCTAATTCTTCTCCTCACTTGTAGAATGTTGAGTGTGTGATTAAACCCACAACCTTCCGAGTCTTATACCTCTGAGCCTGAGTCGATACCTCTGAGTCCGAGTCGATAGACAATCGCTTTCACATTATGCTAATCCATCCCACTATTTAACGATTACTCCTACTTCATTATTCAAGTCACAAAACACCAGAAATATAAGCTGGCAACTGTTGGTTGAACTATTCATTCCACAGAAAATCTCTTCATTCCATATTGCATTTAGTTGTTGAACATGTCAAGTAAAATGACTTTTAATACTAACACGTTATTTGTCTATGTTTGAGCCATAGTCAGTGAGGCAAAATTGTCTTTCCTAGTATTAATATATATTTGGTTGTTGCATAATTACATATTTTTACTCTGCTCTTTAGCAGAATACTTTTATATTGTTCTTCTTCTGCATCACCCGCTATGAATTCAGATGTAGTCAGGGCACCTTGTACGGTTCTTTTGACTGATTTTTGCGTGAAGTCCTGCTTTCCCTATTACCAGTTCCTTCCGCCATACTTTTATATTATTTTTGTTTGGGTCTTTAGTAATGTGTTGCATATTTTTATACTTACTTGTATTTATTAGTAATATCTGATAGTTTTTTTTCATGCATTCAACCAAATATATTATACATTATATCATTAGGAAGCAGAGTTTTGCTTATGTGTATGAAGTTTGTGCTTGTGCTAGTTTACAGACTGTGAAATGCAGGTTGTAGATGTTGTATAGTGTTGTGGTAAAATGTTGTCTCAATATATGTTATTCTAATGAATGAAATAATCTCTGTAGCTCGAGCGGTAGTGAGCTCGATCACAAACCCAAGTGTACCTGGTTCAAACCCCACGGTGGGCAAGTTTGGAAGCTCTCGCGATCGTTCTCTCTCACGCTATCATAAGTTTGGAAGCAAATTCATTTCTGTGGGATTTTTACACAAGGTAAAAATAGGCCTCACCGCTCAGAAAGCAATGGCAAACTACTGAATGTATAAGTGGTGCTAGAAAATCAACGACTCGTTTACTGTGGTTGATGGCTACGTCCCTTAGGATATGCCACAATTTATTTTTTTTAAATCTAGATTAGTACTTATACAAAGTGTGTGTGTTTACCTGTTCACAAGTAAGTGTAATGTGTCAAGTCAAAATTATTCAAGTCATATCTAGTGTAAGATCTTTACGTAAAACAGTTTTCTTGTCTATATAAACTGTTGTTACTGCTCGTAATCCTCCCCATGAGGCCATTACCTTGTAGTGATGGGGAGGCTTGGTGCTCTGATACAGTGAGCTGGCGCGGAACTTATGTTCCCGGAAGGGTTACCAAGCCGGAAAGGTCACTGAAGAGGGGACAGGCAAGCATGGTCTCCTGGTCCTCCAGGTTGGGGTTGGGCTTGGGACTAACGATCCCATCCTTTAAAAAAATTAAAGTTACGGAAACAACATCAAACATACAACCTATCTACGGGCATGAAGGGCTACCAGAGTCATTGACTCACATGACTGGAAGTGGTGAAAGCCGAAAGGAAGCTACTTTCATGAGGACGGAAGTCCTGAATGCCAAAACCAAGACCAGAATTGGATGCTGGAATGTAAGAACAATGTACGAAACCGAAAAACTGTCACAAATAACAGCAGAAATACATATCCTAGGGGTTAGCGAGAGCAGATGGACAGGAAATGGAAGAAGTACCACTGCAACAGGTGAAGACCCAAGACGACCTGGAGGAGAACGATAGAGCAAGAGCTGAAGGAAATGAATCATAGCTGGAACACAATACAGAGGAAGGCCATGAACAGGGAAGAATGGTGTACGTTTGTTGCTGCCCTAAACGCCAAGGACGTAACAGGCTAAAGAGAAGAGAGACTGCTCGTAATACCGATTTTTAGGACAGAGTAGGATAGGGGTGACATGTACCTGTGGAATTTAATGCCCACATGGCTAGTGCAGTCTGCTCAAAACTGTTTGGGTTAGGAATTTGTAATGCCCCCGACAGAAATAATTTCTTGGCCTAACTGTGGATTGAACTCGGTTCTCACATTCTAATACATTAGACCAGACGCTCCTGTCTATATATGTACACAAAAGTCAGATGTTTATATTTGGTAGTTGTGGCTGTATTTGATGTTAGTAGGTGCATGTTTATCATGAGTTGTATAATATATGTACAGAGAGTTGCATGCCATGCTTCTAGTTGCCCAGTTTGTGCAGATTATAATTTCATTATGGTGCAACTTGTTAGATAGTTTTACTTCTCAGATAATTTACAAATGCATATCAGCTCACTTTGCTTATTTCTTATTTGCTTATTCTTTTAATATCATCTTTTTGAAAAAGAAAGGTCTTTGTATGTTTTTATTTACCAATCATGTATTAAGTTAAGTTAGAAGAAAAACAGCATTCTCCACCATAGGGTCTTTTATTTTGTTATATGTAACAGAAATGTTAATTTTACAGCAGCAGAAAGTAATAGCTTCATGACTTTCATGCCCATTCACATTTTTCATATGTGCAATAAATTAAGGTGACCAGACAGCACCAGGGTCAGTGAGCACTGACTAAGACCCTACTCCACCTCCACATGGTAGCCTTTTAAACAGATTGATGATGATGAGTCTAGCAAAGTGGGTAGGGATCAAAGGGGAGCTGCTTTTGCAATTAGATAGTAGCTATCATCGCAGCCACCATCGCAGCCACCAATGGTATGAGATCTATTTGAACTACAGACAAGCAAAATTGCAGAGTGAATGCGTCACATGAGTTAACACAAGATTTGCATAGTGCAAGAACAACAATCTTGTTCTTGTAGCTGATAAAACTGCCTTGCTTGATTTTACATGTTCTGTCCTGTATCCAACGTTTCCGCTTCTTGAGAAAATACAAAGAGGAAAACTTCAAATTGTCTAGTGGTGATCCAACCAACACATGTCTCAGAAATGCAGAAAATGTTTCTTATACAGAACAATCTCACTGATTCAGAAAAAGTGACAAAGCAGGAACATACTCTTCTGCTCTGATCGTATACAAGATGCATTAAGTGGCTGAAAAGTGATCAATTAAGAGTGTCAGACACTAAATGTGCTAAAGAACAAAAATGTAATGGGCTGTCAGGAAACCCAAGCATCACCTTAAGCTGAAATTCTTTTTAAATCATCCTGTCTTAGATGCCATGGGAATCTATGAACCAGGGTACAATGTATTTACATTTTCAGTAAAAACCTCATAGATCATAAAGTGACCAACTAGGTTTGATAAGTTCAAAGAAGAAGATAATATTCTTCATTTTTAAAAAGATGTAGCTTTACATTTAACCATTTTCATCATGACTAAAACTACATGGTTAGAGAACTAAAATAATGTATACATGGTATTTTTAACCAAATAAAGTATATGTTCATTTGTTGCTTTCATTAATACATAAATATTACCAGTTTATCACCGATATTTGCCAAATTTAATCTATAAATTTCTTAAATACAACATTTAAGGTATTATTTATTACTGGTTTTAAAAAAACAACAGATACTGATGCTAAACTTTCTTGCATTTTCTACTATTTTACAACCATTCTTCTTTTATTTCCTGCATGATTAGAACCAAGTTATTAATGACTAATTTCTATATTGTTTTTTCATTGTTTGAACATTACCAATATTAGACAATAAGGTTTGGACTGTTGATATGACATGTAATAATATTTGCTTATGATTGTCTCACCAAAACGTTGCTAGTTCCAATTGGATACTATATAACATGAATACAAAAATAGTTACATTTTAATATTTCTTTCTATCTGGCTTACAGAAGACCACAAAGGTAATCAAACATTTATCTTCTTCCACTTCCAGAATTTATGAGTAATCAATAAGTTGGAGAAACACAATTTTCTGCACTTGATTTCATAATTGTTCTTTTTTTTAACTCTAATAATTAGTTCCTTCTCTTTTGACTTGCAGTACATTTAAAAACAAAAAATAGGGTCTCAATGGCGAAGTGGTTAAGTCGTTTGCCTGTCCTACTGAAGGTTGTGGGTTCAAGTCTTGACCGAGAAACATGTGTAATTTTCTCATGAGATCCCTAGGATTCTTGCTGGAGCTAAGGAGTTCATGCTTTGCACAATACTCTATAAGCACAATAAGCCATATGGGGAAACCCGGTGCAATGAAGTCAATCCTTCTCCTTTGGACCATTTTTGGGGATAAAAACAAAAACATTTGCATTTTGAATATACATGTAATAAAATTAACTTTTAAAGATACTTATTAGAATGGTGCAGTCTGTTGAAAAATAGATTCAAATTATTTGTTTGCAGAAAAACCGAAGAGTAACAAGGAGAGGTTTGCTCAAACATGTTCACAATTTATACAGAAATAATTGAAGTTGTGCGATCTAATTTGAAAACATTTATTCTGCACAACTGACGTTTACAGTTTTCATTAAAAATTTTTTTATTTCAAGTGAATTAATTAACAGTTTTTTTGGGTAGAAAAGTTGTTTTATATTTGTATTGGGAGCAGTTAGTTCAAAGAAATTGGTTATAAATTATCATGTTATATTGTAGTTAAGGTGATTTCTTTGAAATATATATTCCCACTACAATCTGTTACGTAAATGTGCATGTGTAAATACCATTACTTAACACAACATATTCTAAATTTAGCAGTAGATGTAAAAAAAAACTCAATTTTCAGCAGTTATAAAAAAAATTACAACTGCAGGCAGGTTTTTTTTATAGTGATAGAACTATAGTTTATTTTAACTCACAATAACTTCTAAAATTCCAGTAGTATTGGACATATAATGACAAATTTTTAGAATACAATTTGAGATATGTATATTTCTAACATGTTTCTATATTATAGTAAGATTATCTGTGCTGATGTTTGGAAATTAGTGGGTGGCATAACATCATTGTTGTAAAACTGAAATAATGGAGGACATATAATTTCTGTAGAACTGTTAATTAATAGGTGACATTATTTATGTAGAACTGTTAATTAATAGGTGACATTATTTCTGTAGAACTGTTAATTAATAGGTGACATTATTTCTGTAGAACTGTTAATTAATGGGTGATATTATTTCTGTAGAACTGTTAATTAATAGGTGACATTATTTCTGTAGAACTGTTAATTAATGGGTGACATTATTTCTGTAGAACTGTTAATTAATGGGTGACATTATTTCTGTAGAACTGTTAATTAGTAGGTGACATTATTTCTGTAGAACTGTTAATTAGTAGCCGATATATCATCATTACTGTAAATCTGTTAATATTATTCGGGACATATCATCTCTATAAAACTGTTAATGGGGGTACATATAATCTTTATTATAAAACTGATCTATTTAATCATTCAATATATTATTATGTAATAATTATTGTGTTTTTTTTGTGTGCAGACAAAACAGATTAACACTTATGGAACTGTGCCAGTGTCTAGGATACGAGCTCGAGCAACTTCTCGAAAGTCTATACTTCCATCCTGACCTAGATGCCTTGAAGTATCCAATGTCTTTCTTAATGTACAGCCAGTCATCACAAAACAGCATTCTTGTACACCAGACTGAAGAAAGCAAATGAAGTGTGTGATAGGCAGTTTAGTATTTATTTTTGATGGAAATGGATGAGAAATATAAGCCCATGCCTGAGTTCTGCAATGCTGCAGTATCTGAACATGTGTCTGTTTACATTTGTTTATATCTGTGGGAGGAAAGTGTATTGATATAAATTTTCTGCTGAATACTTTTTCATTTAGAAAACTGGATAGAATCAACATCTCTGTTCGTAGGATTCATCAGCCCTCCTTTTTCGTAAGTGCCCAGTATTTTACAGCAAGCTGAAAGTATCAGCTATAAAATACACATATGTTTCTGAAGCAATTCCAAATTTTTCCTAAACTCAGAAAGTTTACTTACCCATTTTCATCTGGGTAGATTAGGGAATTGAACTCAATTAAAACACATTGATAAAATTCAGTCCAGTCTACAGCTACTATGCTACACTGATTCACTACTTCATAATTTTCTAAATGCAACTATTGCTATTTCGTCTTCTTATATGGTTTGGGAAATGACATGTTTAAGTAACTAATAACTGTACAGCGATGAACATAAGATCAACAAGAGTTTACCATTTCAAATTGTTTTTGTGGCTTACACATATATTTTGTGATGAATGTGTGTGGTTTTTTCTCTCTTCTTAGTAGATCCCTAGTGACATTGTTTCTGTATTTGAACATATCTGCAGGGTTTTGGGGAAAATGTGATTTTTATTTGTGTATATAAATTGTGTCTTGCATATAAATGACATTGCATTAGTAGTCTTGATTAATATTACCCAATGTGAACTTCAGGTAGAAGCATAGCTGCTCAAATTGTTTAGTTATTCATATTGATATATTTTATTCTCTCTCTTTTGAAAAGAAAACCACAGTATGGATTACTGTATCAAAAATGTTTGAGTTATGTAGTCTGTGTCTATCTTAGTGCTACTTCTAAAACAGTAATTGTTTCATGTAGTCTGTAGCTATCTTACTTCTAAAACAGTAATTGTTTCATGTAGTCTGTAGCTATCTTACTTCTAAAACAGTAATTGTTTCATGTAGTCTGTAGCTATCTTACTTCTAAAACAGTAATTGTTTCATGTAGTCTGTACCTATCTTACTTCTAAACAATAATTGTTTTATGTAGTCTGTACCTATCTTACTTCTAAAACAGTAATTGTTTTATGTAGTCTGTACCAAAGTACTACTTCTAAAACAGTAATTGTTTTATGTAGTCTGTAGCTACCTTACTTCTAAAACAGTAATTGTTTCATGTAGTCTGTACCTATCTTACTTCTAAAACAGTAATTGTTTTATGTAGTCTGTACCAAAGTACTACTTCTAAAACAGTAATTGTTTCATGTAGTCTGTAACTACTTTACTTCTAAAGCAGTAATTGTTTCATGTAGTCTGTAGCTATCTTACTTCTAAAACAATAATTGTTTCATGTAGTCTGTAACTACCTTACTTCTAAAACAATAATTGCTTCATGTAGTCTGTAGCCATCTTACTTCTAAAACAGTAATTGTTTCATGTAGTCTGTAGCTATCTTACTTCTAAAGCAGTAATTGTTTCATGTAGTCTGTACCTATCTTACTTCTAAAACAGTAATTGTTTTATGTAGTCTGTACCAAAGTACTACTTCTAAAACAGTAATTGTTTCATGTAGTCTGTAGCTATCTTACTTCTAAAGCAGTAATTGTTTCATGTAGTCTGTACCTATCTTACTTCTAAAACAGTAATTGTTTCATGTAGTCTGTACCTATCTTACTTCTAAAACAGTAATTGTTTCATGTAGTCTGTAGCTATCTTACTTCTAAAATAATAATTGTTTCATGTAGTCTCGCTATCTTACTTCTAAAACAATAATTGTTTCATGTAGTCTGTACCTATCTTAGAACATCTTCTAAACAATAATTGTTTCATGAAATCTTCAGATTTGCTGATGAAGTATCCATGACCTTTTATCCAATATGCCTTTAGTTTTGCTATTTAGATGTGTACATTATTTAGAATGTGACTGTTTGAACATTTAGATGTGTAAATTATTGTGTAATGTGTTTGATACGCACAAATGCTGATGTCCAGCTGTTGTTTATCTTTACAGAATGTTCACCATTTCCTTGTTTCAGTCAAGTATCATACAAATCTGGGATGATGAAAACATTGATATAGTCATCTTATAAAAGAATATGCTCTTGCAAACTCTTAACTCTGATGTGTTGTGTTATTTCATCATTTCAGTTTTCAGTTGATTGAAGCACCAAATATTTATATGTTGTGCCTAGTATTGCTTAGTGTTACTAGAAGATATGAACATTATTTCCACTTTATTTTCATTTCAAAAGTTATCAATATGTTCACACTTTGATTTGATTTTGTTAAATTTTTTTACCTTTCACAACATGAAACATTTTGTAATAATTGTCCTGAAAATATACCTTTGGTAAATATAGTGTAGAAAATATACTTAAGATAAACCTTTATCTATGAAATATATTTTTTGTAATTATTAACTTTGAATATAATTTTCTTTAAAAAAAATATATATTTAAGAGTAATTGTCTAGACAACATATCAGTAGTAGTATTTGTCTTAAAAAATATACTTTTGGTAATAATTATCTAAAGTATATGTTTTTGGTGGTAATTCATTATCTTGAACAAAAAAATTCAATTTGTGTGTGCATTCAAATATTTTTTCTTTTTCAATTTGGTTAAATTGGTCACATTTGGGTCTAGAATATTAATTGTAACAATTGTCAACTGTACAGGTTTTTACATTTCATATAACAATATGAAGTTATTTGTAACACATGCAAAAAAGTTATATGAAACCAGTAATTCATTCATATTTGAGAAGAAACATAATTTCCTATATCTAACTTTTATTTTGTAAATATTACTAAATAAGTTTATTTAGGCACCAATATTTAAAACCCTATCATTTCTGTAGTGTTCACATTATCAATGTTAATTTTACTGGTTTAAAAAAAAAAGGCCACATCAGACAGTACAAATTGCTTTAGTAATGAGTTGAAGTGTATTATATCAATAAAATAAATATACTTGAAAACTGGTTAGAATCTACATAACTGCACTAACTATCCTTCTATAGGTGCTTATTTAGTTTCAGCTTGATGAAAGTGCCAACTTCACAGTGCTTGCACAATAGTTCTGGTGACAGTTTTTTTTTATTTTCCCCTAACATAGAACGTGGATAGAGCAGGCATTGAAGTGGGATGCAAAGGGTTCAAGAAAGAGAGGATGACCTAAGGAGACCCTGAAACGAATTTTGCTGGAGGGGTAAGAAATATCGGTCTCAGTTCCATGGAGGAGATTGTGCAAGTTTTCCAGGATAGAGTGGTATGGAGAAATTGCCTGCAGTTCCTATGTAATGTATAATGGTACCAGGGGAATTATTATTATAAAACATTGGTTATCCACTTTCAACTTGATGCACTAGGAAATCAACAATGGAAATTAAACGTATGATAGAAATTTGAAAAAACTGTTATGGTAGTAAAATATTCACACAGGACAAGCTACTAGATGATATTGAATTGTGAATCCAGCACGCTCGTCACTGTGCTACGCAGAGTTGCCAAAACTAAAAATATATAAATGCAGAGGTAACCTTTGTGATATTTCTGTTATTTGTTATCAACCTCTGCGAATCTCATTTGTTATGTTTGAGTAATGAGTAGTAACAAAAGTTATCTGAAGTCTTCTTTCTTATACAGTAATATCTGTGATCAACACGGTTGTATATATATCTATGACTCTCTTGGGTTGTTCTTAAGTGGACATTTTAATCATTTACTTTTTCATCATATTGTATAAACTGGAGATGTTATTTGTGGTGTAAAAATGTTTTGTTTTATGAACAGCTACAGAAAAATACATTTTCTTCAAGCCATGTTTTGTTGTAGCTTAATCTGGTCATATTTCTTGTGTGATTAATGTATACATTTAGTAATGAGATATTGTGTGTTGTGGAATGCTGTTCTTACTGTGTTGTTATATACGAAGAGTTTTGTATGATATTATCAAGTCATTTGTGTTTTCATAAAACACCTAATGCAATACTCTTTTTTCTCTTTACTCCTACTGTGTTCATTCAATAAATATGGCTCCATTTATATAAACCTATACTTGTATGCTTCTTGTCATCTCAATTTTCTAAATATATCTTCCGTGGCTGTATTCTACCAGCTAGCCCCATTGTTAAGGCAGCCGAACATCTCACTGACAGCTAAACAACAGATCATCAACAGCATTTTCATGCCTACTCTGTGTTACCAGAGCCCAAACATGGACAATGAGCAAAGTACAGTTGCAAAAAATAACTGCATGGAAATCGATGCCTACAAAATGTTACCAGAAAAGACAGTCACCAACATCACAGCATAAGTAAGAAAGTTAGAACAGAACCTTGTTTGAATTACATTGAGAGGCAAAGAATAAAGTGGTTAAGCCACTTAATAAGAATGCAACCAAACTCCAGAGTATACAGTCTTCTAGAACAAAACATCAGGAAATAAGGCGAGATGAAGATCACAAAAAAGATGGCATAACAGAATCCTGCAAAAAAAAAGCAAAAATAACTATCACCCAAGCCACTAGAGCAACCCAAGACAAAAACAGAAAACCACACCACTGAGCAATAACCCAGTAGTAGTGTCACGACAAAAGAAAGAAATATCTTCCTTTGCATTTCTTTCATTCTTAATCCCTCCAGGAATTCTTCAGTCAGTGTACTCAGGATATCTGCATATCTGCTCATCTCCTTTCAGCAAGTTGACAGTGTTTGTGACAAATCAGTTGCAGCGGATCCCCTGGGATTATTCTGCAGAAATCATTTTTTCCCAAGAAACACACACCTGATACTTGTATGTGAATCCAGCTGACTGCCACAAAATTACATCACTGCCTTACTTTAGTGAGGAAAGAAACTGGCCACCTTGTATTTAGTTGACTGGTAACGAGCTATGTTGACACCCTTGAGTAAGTTAGTGAGAAAGGTCACATTGAAACCAACTGCTTGGCACTGAGTTACATCAACTCATTTCTGTGGTTTGGCCACTTAATAGAATGCATCCAAACTCCACAGTATACAGAGTCTTCTACAACAGAACATGGGAAAGAAGGCAGAGGAAGACCAGGAAAAGATGGTTAGATGGCATTGGCAGCATCCTGTGAAAGAGCAAAGATAACAATCACACAAGCCACCTGAACTGCGTAAGACAAAAACAAAATTACGACACTGGGCAACAACCGTAGCATGTGACGACAAAAGAAAGAAAGAAAGTGAGGAAGACAACTGACCACCATGCCTCCATTAACTAAGCCTACTACTGTTTAATCTTTAACACTCACATATCTGTGGCACTACATTAAGACAAAATAGTGCAGAATAAAATTGTCTATACAACCTAGAGCGACCACATAGATGTTCAGTTCAATTAGTTAGTGAATAAAGAGTTCTAAAAACTCAATGGGAAGTATCCAAATCAATGAACATGGTAAGTAGACATTAAACAAGTATTTGATGATCCTGGAAAACACAATTGCCAACCACAGGATTCGAACCACTACTTTTATTTCTCTTGGAATTCATCATCTAGCCATGAAGACGAGCACTTTTAAGACTATGACAAACTAGCACTAGAAAATCTTTATCTCAGGTCATTCTGGGGCGAAGGACAATCAGAGAACGGATACACTGGAGAGCAGTGCAGTGATTGAGAATGGGCCTTCTATGGACAAAAGTGACATCATCAAAGCTCTAAGAGAAAGCATGCGCTGTGAAGATTCTAACAAAGAAGATTAAGTGTATTCTCTATATCAGTGGTATAAGTTTGACCATTTGATGCTTTAAGATGGAAAACACAAACATGCAAGAAACTGCAGTAGATACATCAACCAGTACAGAACATAAGCTGTTAGTCTAAATACGCTGAAAGACATGTTTAGGAGGAGATCAGAGCAATAATGGAGATGTCCAGTGTTCTGTGAAGAAGATCCTCAAATCAATAATGAACAATGTCAACATCAGAGCACTTAAATATTCGCTTCAAGTAACCGCTCAGGAAACAGTGACTGAAACTAGGAAATAAATACCTCCCACTGCACTGTTGCACAAATTCTGCTCTCTAACGACACCTCCTCTCTCTTCCATCACAACGAGATTAAATTGTAATACAACAATGTAACAAACTCTACAGGTAGAGGTAATATGGTCATCAAAAGTAGTTCTCTAACATAGAATCTATTGATTTCAAACATTCTTGACACTAGATTCAATTTTTCCAAAGTCTTATATTACCTTAGAATTGAGTTCAAACCATCAACACTATGCTTGTACAATCAGATCAGTATTATCAACTTATTAAATTAGGGGTATAAAATCAGACTACTCTATATACCAAGAATCCTGCACATTTTCTGGCCAAATATGATAGCAAATGAATAGCTTTTGAAATGAACAAATTGTGCATTATTGGAGACCATCATTAAAAGACAAAGATAGAGATGGATTGGGTATGTCTGCCAGTAGAAGCACTGGCTAGAAAAGCTATATGATGGACAGCAGATTTGAAAATAAGTCCTGACATCCAAAGGAATCGTGGAGAAGAACGATGGAATGAGAGTTGAAAGATTGTGGTCTGTCATGGGAAACAGTTAGTAGAAAGGTGGCAGAAGCGCAATAATGGAAATCTCTTGTGAAGTTGTATGTGTCAAACGGAACATTGAAGAGGATATAGATAGATATGCAAATAAGATTGATTAATCAACATCGAACTGTTGGGTCACTGGATCTGTGAGAAATATTCTCAGTCTTGTCATTTGTTTATAGTTAATAGTCGATCTGATTCTATTCATATCACTGCAGTCAAGTCAGTGGAAAAACTGATGGCATGTGGTGAACAGTTTCCAATCTCAGTTCAAATTGTTAACAACTCATTGAACTAGAAATTAGTATCTAGTGACAAGTAGCATTAAATATTACAATTATGTGAGGTGTCAGTTTAGTTAAACTATGCATTTAACACATTTCTTGGAATATAAAATGGGTTAGTTGTGGGAATGTACTTTATTTACTTTGAAAAATCATTTGATAGCATACATCACGAAAGTCTTTAACACATTCTAAGATGGTATGAAATTCCACTGTTTTATAAACATGAAAAGTTGCTACAGCAAATTCATATTCTGTGTTGAAACCTTCAAGCTAAAGTTTAAAGTCTGAACAGAAGTGTGACAAGAATGTATAATGTCAGCCCTACTATTCAATATTGTCATAGATTGGGTGAAGCGTAAAACAACTGAAGATAAATCAAGGGGTATCAGATAGACTCTCACATCCACCCTGGAAGAGCAAGATTATGCTGATGACATTGCACTTCTACCTCACATACATAAAGATATCCAGGAAAAGACTTGCCACCGTAACCAGTACAAACAGATGGTTGGGTTATCAATCAGAAGAAAACAGAAATAATGACCCTGAACATGGCCATCCCAGCAGCAGTCAAACTAGAAGATAAAATTCTTCCAAATACAACTACTTTCACATATCTTGGAAGTGTTATCAGCCATAACGGAGGAGCTGGATCTAACATTAAAAGCAGACTGAGTAAGACACTAATTGCATTCATGACCCTTCAGACTATCTGGAAATCTGACCAATACAGCATCAGAACCAAGATTAATATATAACACAGCTGTGTGCTATCAACTTTACTATATGGATCAGAATGCTGGAGAATGACAGAACAAGATATGTCTAATCTCTGTACCTTCCATACAACTTGTCCACAAAAGATCTTACACATGTTGTGGTCAAATACTATCTCTAACCCAGAACTGCTTGCCCAGTGTCAACAAGAGAATATAAGCAACATCCCCCAAAAGATATGCATTGAGACTGTCACAAAAACTGCACTAAGATGGACACCAGAGGGTAAACGAAAACGTGGAAGACCCAAAATGACCTGGAGAAAAACAGTAAAACAAGAACTGAAAGAAATGAATCAGCTGGAACACAATACAGAGGACGGCCAAAAACAGAGAATTGTTTGCATTTTTTGCTGCCTAAGTACCAGGGGTGTCACAGGCTAGAGAGAGAGAGTGAGAATGTAATTAATTAATTATCACTTATTTTCTATTCAAGCCAAAAAAAAACTAAAATCCTAAAAAACTTTTACAAATACAGAAATCAGTAATAATATACCAGGTATCATCTCAAAAACTTGAGTTTTTCTCACTACATGAACTAATAGCGGAGACAAAAAAACCACATTCACAAAGCACACCTGAAAGATGTACATTCCTGTACAAAGATGGATCTGTAAAAGAGACAGTCTCAGACAGAGAAGTATGACTATTGTGGCAACAGCTGGAGAAATAGAGACTGCCATACCCACAGGTAAATAATCTACAAATTGTAACACAGAAATGAAAAACCATAAAGGATGCAATTGTAATGTCCATAAATCACAGAGACACACAACAGTTGGATCTCCTTCTAACTGATACAGAATCAGTATTACATTCTTTAAAAGACCCATGCCCGTCTGCCCAGCGTGTTTGTAGCGCGTTGGACTACGGGTGACTATCCCTCTGTGTGTGCGGGTTCAATTCCGCGGGATGGCAGAAAAAGCCACAGATTCCCCAGATTTACGGTGTTCGTGGCACCGAACCGAAGGGTTACGATGTCCATGGCACCGAGCTGAAAAGCTCAAGTGCTTCTGGATCGGTAAAAAAAAAGACCCATAAAAAACACCCACCTCAACAAATTCACATCCTCTCTACTGTAGCTTATCACCATCACTAAGTAAACAGTATTGCAATGCACCCCAGGTCCCTGTTACATATTAGGAAATGATACTGCTAAACTCTTATTAAATCCTAGAATACGATACGCCACCTGATAAACAGTTAATGTAGTACCAATTTTCCTACAAGCCTTCTCATTGTGCCAACTTTTTTAATTAAAAAATTATTTCCAAATCCGTTTGATGATATTTGTTTCATAATTCTTTGTAGAATACAGTAGAAGAGTTTATAAAACAGAGTTTACAACTCTGCACATTCTGGTATATGAAATGGTGTTCTGGTGCTCCATAAAAAACTATTCTAACAACCAACACGTAAAAGCTTGGTTTTAGTATTTGTGCACTGAGAGTTAAGCAAGAGTGGATTCCTTTAACAGATTCAAAATGACACCGCATGCAATGAATAAAAACAACTATGATTCAAACATAATGTCAGAAATGATGTCATCATCAAATAGCTTGTTCTGAGCAGAACTTTGTCACCCCAGCAGTCCTTCGGAATTTCTCTCTCGCATAGGCCAGATGTCCTGCCTCTGCAGTCGTCCTGCTCAAAACATCAATTATATCCTGAATCCATCTTCTCCGTGGTCTTCCTCTTTGCTGGGATGCCTTCTTCCATAATGGTTTTCTATAACCATTCTTGTCTCTTTATTTGTCCAAAATACTTTAATTTTCTTATTTGTAGAATCAGCCAGTTTTCTTTGATGTTGAGTTCTGTCTGGATAGATCTATTCTTCTCCTCTCTGTTCATGATATATACGGAGGATTCTTCTAAACACCCAACTCAACTGTATGTAGACCCTTGAAACCTAATACAAAATACTGAGGTAGATATATGTACAGAAAACTTAAAAGTGGTGAAACAAACTTGTACACTTATTGTAGACTGAGCGCATGACTACAGAACACACGAGTCGTTCATATCAGCTCGGTAGGAAAGACATGGAGGAAATATTTCCTCCCAAACTATGATTCTTCACAACCTGAGGGGCTCACTTGTTGTGACCAGAAGCCAATCATAGTTAATTGATGCTGTGATCTGATGACTGACAGAACAATGAAACATGAAGAAGTCTTCTCTAATCTGTTATCATCTTCATGTTTAGTTTAGTTTAGTTTAGTCGTCGGATCACCATCACTGCACGTCGAACAAATTAGTCCATAAGTGCTCCGATCTCCCCTCAGTATGTCCATCAGCGTGTGGCGACTAACGACACCGGTTCTTTGTTGGTTTACAATTCTTCTTTGTCTGCCAGCATAGCGTTCTTGTCGAGCTACACCACACTTAACTTTGAGTTCTTGCAGTCTGGTTAGTGTTGTGGATGCACCGCTATTACGTGAATCATGTACACGCCCTCTCTCCCTTAAGGAATTTATAATATCAGCCTGGTCCATTGCTCGTCCGCTTTGGACAGCAGCCATACCTGCAAGCCTATCCGCACGTTCATTCCCCTTACACCTGCATGCCCTGGTACAAAAATAAAACTGATCTTTGTCAGCTTAGACCTCCCCAGCGATTCTATCCAATGTCTCCTAGCCCATCCTGTTTCAATCTTCCTGAGCATACTCATTGAGTCACTGAGAAAACATGCATGGATAAAAGTCTGTGATTCTAGCCAAATCATCGCTTTGGTAACCGCCATGATTTCCATAGTGAGACTGCTTGTAGTCACGGCAAAACCACCACTGTCTTCCTTCACAACATCACCTCCGACCTGAGCAGTGAAAGCCCACGAGCTCCGCACATGTCGAATCACCGAACCATCCGTATAAATGATTACATCATGCTCAGATGCGTTCTCAGAAATTAATGCCTGAACCTCTGCCTCCACAACAAGTGGGTTGTGTTGCCTGCATTCTTTATCAAGTTCGATGCATACAGAAAAGGATGTAGCGAATGCTCTTGGCACTGGTATCCATTCTTCACCGGGATCAATGTCTTCAAGTGTACACACCTGTTCAATACAGTCCTCGTGTGTTCTTCATCAATCAGAATGTTGACTTCCCAGAGATACAGTCAGATAAGTAATACTTGTGCAGTATTGTTCCCAAATTGCATTTTATTTTATTATCTGGCTAATTTTGTCATGTTTATGCTGCTCAGTATCTCATTGCATGTCCAATCGTTGTTTTCTCAATATGGTTTTGCTATATTCTTTTTTGTTTTCTTCACATTTATGTATAAGAACCATCTATTGATGCTGTCCTTAAATAAACATGGGCATATGATACAGCTACAAGGATCTGGAGCTGAAGGATTGACTTCATTGCACCAGGTTTTACTTCATTTGGCTCGTGCCTCTCTGCAGAAATGGCATGACATCTGCCGAGACTATTGCATAAAGCACGAACTCCGTAGCACTGGTAATAATCCTAGGAATATGATGCTATTGTGATATTGTTCTATGTGTTTCATACAAGAAACTGTTTATGAATGTTTAAAACATTTGTTTTATTGTGTGAATGCTAGCTACATTTTGTATTCATATGATTATTTTTCCTGTTCGCCTACTACGAATTCAGAAATTTTATTGACACTTCTGACTGATTTTTGCATGACAGCTTGCTTTCCTTATCACCATTGTCTCTCGTCGTTCAGGCGAGCCTTGCTCCAACTCCTGAGGTCATTCATATGATGAATTACAACCAATGAAAATACAAGTAACAGTTAATGAAGATACTACAAGGTCTCAAGTTGGTTATTTTTTCAGAATATTAATGTTGATCATGGAACCTGAAAGCAAAAACAAAATGGGGGATGTTATAAAAGATGATATTAATGATAGTTGTAAATGGGACAGTAAACTTGACATATAAACAAAATATGAAAACTACCATTGCAAGAGCATATTGTTTTGTTTAATGTAGGTTTAGTGCTTGGAGAAGCACACTTTGTATCTTTCAATTTGAGCCAGATCTTGTTCACAGTGGCTTTCTTATGATGAAGGTGACCACATGAAAAATCTTGCTTAGATTCGTTACATCATCCGCCCAAGTGGTTACCAGGGCCTAAATTTGGGGTGTAAAGAATAGAACCAATGTTACCTGCCATGCATGTCGTAAGAGGCGACTAAGGAGTTTTGGCTGAAATCGGATGCACGTGTCCTAAACGTGTAGAAGTCTATGTGTTTAGGGGCCTACCAAACCAATGTGCAACGTATACACGTTCTTGGCAAAGATCAAACATATCACAAAGATTGATTAAAATTGATCGTAAAGAACGAACGCAAGAAGAAGTTACATCATCAACAAGATAATTCCTTGTAAGCATCAAGCCAGATTGAATCCTTAATGATGATCTAAAGTTGAGTTAAAGCTGTTCATGTGATTTGTAAATAGTGTGCCAATCTTTCTTTCTTTTCTGTGTCCCAGTGGCTTCAGAATCCCCCAGATTGGTCACAGGATGCACTGGTTTATCACATTCAGCCAATGCAAGATAAAATCATATCTATTTGTGGACAGCATGCCACTTTTCATTTGTGGTTGGCCCAGTATACTATAGTACTTTCCACACACAAAAAAAACAACAGCTTGCCAAGTTAAGGGGACTCAAGGGAGATAATGTTTAGAAATATTGCTCAGTCATTACAAGACAGACATATTGCTGTCAATTTGATTTGCCTACTTATACTTCACAATTGTAAACAAACAGACTGTTATCTTAGAACATTTGGATGTATGAAATGTGTCTAGCTTTGAAATGTTAGAGTTAGTGAGTCTGGTTATTGGTTACTGAATTGACGTTACAGCGCTCTATCAGACCCATAGGTGCTCAGTCTTCCCCAAGAGATATTGGAGGGTATGCATACTGATCATTCCTGTGGCTCACTGGTTAAACACATTAAGCTCTCTCTCTCTCTCACTCTCTCTCTCTCTCTCTGCCTCTCAAGCATCTGGTTTTACTTGTACAATGTGTAATTCCGAACTCCTTAAATTGCTGGGTTGATTCACCGTCAATTTTAGTATCATCATCCAACAATAGGTCGCCAAGAGACCAAAGAACATTCCCCTTATCGATCTTAAACTTTCCAACAATATGCTAACCTGTCCGATGGCTCGTTGCTGTAAACACCCGCATGCCCAGGACATTGTAGGCCCAGGCTCATGATGGGAAGTAATAGTAATTAAAATTCATAGTTTTAGAATATATACAGTAAGAAGCAGTAATACTATATAGTTTTAGAATATATACAGTAAGAAGCAGTAATACTATATAGTTTTAAAATGTGTGGCTTTGGATGTTAGGGTCGCCTGTGTGTTGCCAGGGCTAGCAAGGGAGAAATGGTACCACTGCTACCTACAAGACATGTCGTAAGAGGCGACTGAGGTAGGGACCTACCTAGGGAAGCTACCCTAGTAAATAAAAAGCATTGCAGAAATTGGATGTTCTGGCCTACTTGTATCCGTATCACATAAGTATCTGGCATAAGTATCACAACGTAGTCACTATTAGGCTCAGATCACATACAAATCACAAAAATAGTGGTTTAACAAGTGGTCAATGAGGAGCATTCGAAGAAGAGGAAGGATGTTAAGATGTATCAAAAATATCTAATATTTTGAGAATTAAAAATAGAAACTTTTTATTTTATGTTGCAAAAACATATAACTCACAGAGACCTCACACAATGTCTAAGTAAGGCTTGTCAGAAGAACATATAACACACATAAACTTCTCACACCTGTCAGAAGAACATGTAACTCACAGAGACCTTTACATCGAATGTCTAAGTAAGGCTTGGTCAGGAAGGAACATATAACCCCACACATAAACTTCTCACACTGTCAGAAGAAGACATGTAACTCACTAGAGACCTCACACAATGTCTAAGTAAGGCTTGTCGGAAGAACATAAAACTAGAAAGGAATTATGTTAGTCATCTTGTGCAGCATAGAAACAACAATCTCAATCCAATCAGATTTTAATTTGTGACCTTCATACATCAACCAGTATTGTCACAGCTCAATGTTTGTGATAATTTCTACTGCTATCAGTGAGATAGTAGCCAGTAGGTCCCATCCAGGACAGATAAAGCTCAGACATAGGGAACTCAAGTAGCTCTTCTGAGTTTGATAATATTATTATTGGTAGTTTAATACACAATAAATCTGATTGATTTTTGCATCATCAATGCAGCCTGTTTATTGTTATCTCTGTTTTTATTGGTTTGTATTGCGTCGTGGCTTTAATTCTTTTACTGAACTTATCTTCTGCCCTATTCACCTTTTTTTATCTAGTACTTGGGTATCCTTAATGTGCACACATGCACAAATAGATACAATTTTGGGATCTAGCTGTTAATAACCTTTCTATCTTCATTGTTATATTCAATGTTTTATTCTTTGTTATATTTATTGTTATAGTTATTGTTATATTCATTGTTATAATCCCTGTTATATTCATTGTTATAATTCTTGTTATATTATTGTTATTCAATGTTTTATTCTTGTTATAATCCTGTTATATTTATTGTTTTAATCTGTTATATTCATTGTTATAACCATCTTATATTTATTGTTATAATCTCTGCTATATTCATTGTTATAATTCCTGTTATATTCATTGTTATATTCATATTTCAGTTCTTCGAGCAGATAAGTGAGGTCGCTATGGGTATTAAAATTGGATCTAGTTATGCTTGACTGTTCATGGGTTATCTTGAACACCAAGTATGGAACACATATGATATGATGGCCCTCTTCCATCTGTTTATCACAGATACATTGACGATTGTGTTGACATTATTGATATGCCTGAAGCTGATTTGTCACGCTGATTTCATCAATGATTTCAACCCTGCTATTCAATGTACCTCTCACATCTCCACTTCTTGTGTCAACTTTCTGGAGATCACTATCATCATACACCACTATTACAACATCAGTATACTATAAACTTAGCTCGACTTTCCACCCACATAGTTCAATGGTAAAAAAAGTTTTATTCCGTCATCTTTCTATTCTAAAATCGGATTCAGAGACACGTCCAATCTTCCAAAACTATCCACTGGTGGCTTACAGACGGGACATGTTGGTACACAGTCGCCTTAAATGCAATGTCCAGGGTCATTTGGCACCTTCCTGTGTGGCCGTCAGCAATGCCATACATGTGATACAGCCTCTTACTGTATCTTTTCCTAAAGCCACTTATTATTGAGGAAGGTTTTACATGCGAGTCCCGCAACATAATCTACGCCATCACTTGTAAACGTTGTGACAATGCGTATATGGGCGAAACTGGCAAAAAGCGAAGTGACCGTTTCGGTCAATACTTACTTGATATACGCAAATGCTCTGTGACCCCTATAGCCACTGATTTCAATGGAACTGACCATTTGGGAGCTCGCGATGTCCAGGTCACAGCAATCCGACCATGTTACTCTGACGATAGCAGTCGATTTGCTCTAGAAAATAGTTTTATATCTTTATTTTGTACCTTGCGACCTCTTTGACTCAACTTGCTAAATTCCTATTCTTCTTAATACTGTCTCTTCTCATGCTCCATAGTAAATATGTATATGTTAAATGTATATATGTATATTATTTGATTATTATTGTTCATCTTCTTTTTCCATTCCTAGTTTTCTAACTTATTTCATTTTTAGTCACATATTTTCATGTTAGGAATTTATTCTCTAGTTGTATATGTTATGTCTGCTGTATAAGGAGCGAGCTTCTTCCATTCTGGTGTATCCTTTGCTTGATAAAGACATTTTGATAGAAACGTTACTGTGTATTGTTATTGTTTTTCTTCTTTCTAAAACACAGTGCTTTGTTGTTACGTGTTTCCTTAATGCAGCTAGATAAATGTGTATAGTTCAGTAGATATACATTTATTTCCACCTTCCCTAATATTGAACACAATCCTTTGTGTAACAATCTATTACTGACTCCATGAAACAGCTGTTTGGATTATAATTTCTTGGTTCATATTTTAAGATGATGTATTCTTAGTGTCTGTGTGTGTTGTAACTATCTTTTTTTTTTTAACCGATCCAGAAGCACTTGAGCTTTCGGCTCGGTGCCGTGGACATTGTAACCCTTCGGTTCGGTGCCACGAACCCCGTGAATCTGGTGAACCTGTGGCTTTTCTGCCAGCCCGCGGAATTAAACCCGCACTCAAGGGAGCTTGTACCTGTAGTCCAACGCGCTACGAACACGCTAGCAGACGTAACTATATGTGTCTGATAACTGTGAACACATTTAGATCTGAAGAACTGTACCAAATACAGGTAATATGTTTACAAAATCATAGCCAGTGTTTAATTAATTTGTTTATTGTCAGTATAATAGTGTTATTACTCTTTTGATTGCCTGGGATAACATAATAGAACCACTGTCTCCTCTCAATGTCTGTTGTAAAAGGCGACCTGACACTGTAAAAAAGCAAACAGTTGTAGAAACAGAGATAGAAGAAATCTCAAACTGCTCAAGAAGGTCCAGATGTCATAGTGTTAGGGGATGGAGCAAGTGTCAGTAATGGACAGGGTGAGAACCTATTGGAGAGTCCAGCCCTGACGATCTACTTCTTGGCAACCAGGACCATGACACAACTTGCCTGTTGGAACGTCAGGACGATGTATGATGCAGTCAAGACCACTCAAATAGCCATGAAAATGCTAAACAACAGAATAGACCAAATTGGGATTAATGAAAGTAGATGGCCCTGGAAGGGACGAGTAACAGCGAACAGAGAAACCATAGTCCTCTACTCTGGTAGAAAAGATGAGAACCATACGTAGGTAGTCGCCCTAATGCTGACAAAGGAAGCGGCTAGAACACTGATGGATTGTAAAGCGATTAATGAGAGAGTCATGACTGCACGCTACAACTCCAAACACCCCAAACTCACGGTTATACAAGCATCAACTAATGAGAGTTATGATGTGACGACGAAACAATTTTACATTCAGCTAGAGGAACTTGTAAAGAAAGTTTCAAAACATGACTTACTTCTACTATCTTATGGTGCTCTTTATATCAGAGAGCTGCCTTAGTCTGGTTTCACTACTTCGACTCGTATCTTTTGGGAAAAAAAGCTTAACTGTCTCTCAGTTATATGAGGACTATCATCATAGCACTCCGGACATGTCCATAGGTGCTCCGATCTCTACCTTAGCAAATCCAGCAGTGTCTAGCGGCACAACACGCCAGTTCGATGTTGATTAATCTTAGCTGTCTCTACTAATACTATGTCCATCTTATCGGCCAGAAGTTGGATGTCGATAGTAACGAGGATCTGGGTTCAGTTTTAGAGTTTTACATTTTGAGTGTGCCCCTGAAGCATGATAAACATCTAAAGTATTAGTTATACCTCAGTGTTTTTACTTGAGTTCTTACACCGCCGACTCTACAATTACGAAGGCTGCGGTTCTTATAACTATTTATTTACCTGGCCTGTTTTCAGAGATTCATTCCTGATTGACCAGCCAATGGGAAGTTATTCTCAGTTTTGTGTATTCATATTCAGCGCATTCAGTCTTGGTTCTTCTTCTTCTTCTGCATTCTCACTAGATTGGGATTTTGGATTCTCTAATAAAGGCAGCAATTTGCCTCAGATTATCAGCCACGACATACAGTTTGTCTTGGACGCTGGTGTAAGTGGACCACCTCTTTCTTCTCAGGTCTGCATACTGGGGACAGTCCTGTAGGATATGTTCTGTTGTCATACTTGCCAAGCCCCAGGGGCACAGGTCGTTGGTGCCTATCTTGAATTTAATAATAGCCGTCCATCGCAAGCGATGATGACAACAATCTCAGACGTGTACTGTTGCACCTCTCTGGTGTGTGCGGAGGTGACTGTAGAGTCAATCCTAGACAGATCCCGACCACAGGTGGTATACATGATCAGTTGACATGTGCGTATTTGTGCTCTGTCTTTTCCGCTCTCTTTCTCTGTTGACTCAACAATAGAATATTCTCAGCTATTCAGGTTCCTCTTTGTTTTACAGCCTCACATTTGGGATCTTGCCAAGGATTCCCAGCACGTATTGTCTTATCGAAGGGCATTTCCAGAACGACATCCTTAATAGTGGTGTCTTTAAAGCGTTTAATCTTGAATTTAGTGTACATGTGGTGTCTCATTCTTTTGTGACCCGTCCGGAGGCGAAGTATGGCTGTCTGGTTCCTTCTGGACAGTTGGTAACATCCATCATTCTTGTTGTGTTTTGTGTGTTCTTTATCCTATTTTGCTTTGAGTGCCCTTTGTGTTTTGTTTCTTCATAGCTAACTAGGTTGTCATCTTGTGGCAAGTCTTGATTCAGAAGTCCTTATGAGGAATATTGAATCATTCCACAATTTTATATTGTCGTAGAAGATATGAATAGGGATCCGGCTGTCCTTTATTTGACAGCTCGTCGTCCGTTACTATCACTTTAAGTGACCCCAGCTTCTTGGAGCAGCTCATTCCAAAATTACTTCAGGAGATCCTAAGTATAAGTCCCAGACAGCGAATGTGAAATATATTCACCTTTCTATTTAGTGCGTGGTGCATTCATGGTCCACGAACTTTTCCGCTCATGGTTATGTCTTGGCCACTTTCATATCACTCACTTCCAGGACATCACTCACATATCTCTCTCTTCTCGATCCCGACCCAAAATATGAGTATATGTGGACATCACTCACACATATGAGTATATATGGACATCACCCACACATATGAGTATGGACATCACCACACATTGGTATATGGACATCACTCACATTGGCTGAAATCGGATGCACGTGTCCTAAACATGTAGAGGTCTATGCGTTTAGGGACCTACCAAACCAATGTGCAACGTATCACGTTCTTGGCAAAGATCAAACATATCACAAAGAATGATTAAAATTGGTCGTAAAGAACGAACACAAAGAAGAAGAAGAAGACATCACTCACACATATGAGTATATGTGTACATCACTCACACATATGAGTATATGTGTACATCACTCACACATATGAGTATATGTGTACATCACTCACACATATGAGTATATTGTGACATCACTCACACATATGATTATATATGTACATCACTCACACATATAAGTATTGTGACATCATTCACACATATGAGAATGTGAACATCTTTCTTGTCTCTAATCATATTTTACCTCACAGCGCCAAGATAAGTATTGGACACACTCAGAAAATGTGTCACTTTCTCTATACAAATACATCCATGCTTCGTCGTAATATATTACGCATTGCGCAACAGCATCTCTAGACCCAATCAATTAAATGAGTTGCATATTTTCATCTTTTTATCCATGTTTCCGGACTAGATTGAGCAAGCTTCATGCGATATCTTGAGCCTAGCCAGATTAAAATATATCTAATTTGAACTGTGATATCAAGGGTAGTTAATATCGTTACATCAGTCTGTCGTGAAGGAAGTTTGCAATCTGCTGATGTGATATCAGAAGAAGTTAATATCGTTACATCAGCCTGTCGTGAAGGAAGTTTGCAATCTGCTGACCATTGATCGATACAATCGTTCACAGCAAATCGGCTTTGAGATTATATCAGTTGTAATGATGTCTCTGCGTAAGCCGAATGTTACATCGTGGGGGTTATGAAAACAAGGGGTAAAAATATCGGGGTCAGCGAACCAACGGGGGATTCTCGTCCCATACTCTTTCTTTTCACTCAAACTTAATTTATATATTTACAGAGAATTTGGCATGAATCAGCGCTGACCTTATGACTGATACCATGTAACTGCTGTGCCATGCTATAGTATAACTCCAGATGTGGTACTAGAAATTGGGATTTTTCTGCTTTTAAATTCCTACAATTACTAGTCTGTGCAAAAGTGGGTCTTATTGAATAATATACATACAGTCTGACCAATATTCTGAAGTTTCTGTACTATATTCCGTATGAGGCATAAACGAGTGTGCAACGTACTCACGTTAACGGTGCAAACCACACATATCACAAATAGCAGTTAACTTAGTTGATAAGTACAACGTAAACAAATAGATACACAGAAGTAACTGCAGTGATCCTGTTCTATGTTCTAGGAAATATGGAAGACAACAAAAGAAACCACCAGAAAATTACAGACTTTCATAAATATATGTTTACGTAGAATAGAGGGACTGAGATGATATGATAAAATTACGAACGAGGAACTCAGAGAAAGAACTAAGCAGATACCAGTGGAGAAAGATTTATCTATTTATCAAAACAATACCGCGAAGTTTCACACTAGGCGTACATGCGTTAACGGTGTGATTATTGAGTGAGAACCATGTCACTGCTGCTTTGGTAGGGTTGACTACCCATTGCATGAACAGCTCAGCACCAGTGGTGGAAATCGGCTAAAGCGGGCAAGTCATGGGTTGGCCGTGCCGCAGATACTGTTCAGCTGGTATGCGGGCTCAATAATATTGACTGGGGAAGAATGGATACCGATGCCTCCAATATACTGGAACACTTTTTCAACCATCATTAAATTTGACAAAGGTTGCAGAGAGGAAATCCGTAGCGTTGAATGCAGACGTCAAAGCCATTATCGATGAAAACTGCAATGCAGACGACGTTGTGATTTACACGGATGGATCGGTAGTTAGTCATGAAAAGTCTGCATGGGCCTTCTCTGCAAGCTCATGTGGCAGAATGGTCAAGGAAGAAAGTGGTGCATTTAGTATGACAACAAGCAGCATGACAATGGAGGTATTGGCGGTGACCAATGCACTACTCTGGCTAGAGTCACAAAACTACACTCATGCGTGCATTTTGAGTGACTCATTGAGTATGATCCGAAAGGAGGAGGCCGGTTCGGTGCGCAGGCAATGGACTGAATCACTGCAGGCGTCAACAATTTGCAGAATTACATTTGTCTTTGTTCCGGGGCACATGGGTGTCGTTGGCAATGAGAGAGCAGACAGACTGGCTGGCTCTGCCGCTATATCAGAGGGCCAGTCAATGGACAGAGCTGACATCGTGAACGCCCTCATAGAGCGTGGCCGCAGAGAAGACCTTCATCTAAACCAGTCCACGTCAACTACTAGATTGCGAGAACTGGGTTTGCAGATTGGTGTGGCAAGAAAAGAACGGTACAACAGGTATACGAGTCGGCTCATCAATCAAAATAGAACTGGTACGGTCAGTCGCTGGACGCTGTTGGAGATATTGCGAAGGAGATCGGAGCACCTATGGACATGTCCGTAGTGCAATGAAGATATTCCAAACTGAAACTGAAAACAGTGGAGAAAGAGTTAAGGAAGAGGCGCAGGCGATGGATATGACATACATTGAGAAGACCGACCGGAAGCATTGCAAGACAGGCACTGTTTTGGAACCCGCAGGGAAAGAGGAGAAGGGAAAGGTCTGGAGAAGAGAGCTGGAGGCTGATATTAAAAGGATAGGCAACACATGGAAAACATTGGAATGGATGACAAGAGAGGGGAAGAGCTGGAAGAAGTTTGTTGAAGACCTGTGCTCCGTTGGAAGTTGAAAGGGATGAAGAACTGCATTGATCAGTGTAGGATAGTGATTGAGTATGCCTCTGGGCTACGTATAAATATTCCCCTCCCATTTTCCCCAGTAACATTTGCAACATTATTTGGACAAAAACCGGAAGAAAATTCCAACAGAACATAGACTCAAGATGTTAACAATTATAATTTAAAATTTGATTAAACTAATTTCTTGGACAACAATTAAAATACTCTTCAAAGAAGAAGATAATTAAAATACTCTTCAAAGAAGAAGACAATTAAAATACAATTTCTACACAATTTTACCATCCTTAAAATTATATTGGGGACTCTCGCATGTGCTACAGAGCTCGTGTACTGTAGCTGTGATCTTCATGTAGAAGAAAGAGATCTGAGCATGTGCTACATAGCTCGTGTACTGTAGCTGTGATCTTCATGTAGAAGAAAGAGATCTGAGCATGTGCTACATAGCTCGTGTACTGTAGCTGTGATCTTCATGTAGAAGAAAGAGATCTGAGCATTTGCTACAGAGCTCATGTACTGTAGCTGTGATCTTCATGTAGAAGAAAGAGATCTGAGCATGTGCTACAGGCTCGTGTACTTAGCTGTGATCTTCTGTGAGAAAAGAGATCTGAGCATGTGCTACAGACTGTGTATGTAGCTGTGATCTTCATGTGAAGAAAGAGACACATTTGATTGTAAAGAGATCTAGCATGTCTGATTAGTAAAAGAGATCAGCATGTCTGATTAGTAAAAATGTCTGATGATGGTCTAACTTAATTAATTTCTGAAAACACATTTGTTCAGAATGTCATTAGTTTGTAGATTAACACGAAGAAAACACATTTGTTCAGAATGTCATTAGTTTGTAGATTAACACGAAGAAAACACATTTGTTCAGAATGTCATTAGTTTGTAGATTAACACGAAGAAAACACATTTGTTCAGAATGTATTAGTTTGAGATTACTACGAGAAAACACATTTGTTCAAATGTCATTAGTTTGTAGATTAACCGACAGAAAACACATTTGTTCAGAATGTCATTAGTTTGTAGATTAACACGAAGAAAACACATTTGTTCAAAATGTCATTAGTTTGTAGATTAACACGAAAACGTGGAAGATCCAAAACGACATGGAGAAGTAAAACAGTAACACAAGAACTGAAATGATTCACTGTTGTTGATTCATTGACGTATACTTGTATCTATAATAGTACAATAATAGTTTTTGTCATTCCGACACGTGGTGTATAATAGCAGACTACTATCGGAGATTATTATACTCATTTTTCATTTGTGATACCACTACCGCTTGTTGTATTATTTTGTGGTATAGCGCTGACTTTTGTAGTGAACAAAGTTGCAACGCATTCAAGAACATTTATGGTTTTACTATTATTAAAATTAGGATTCTCCGCAAGGAGTTAATTGCTATTTTGATGTTTGTTGGTGTACACGTTCTGTTATAACCACACAAAAAAGACACGTTCTTGGGTGGAAAGTTCCTTTAATTACTCCTCTACATAACAGATCACAGCTGTCATTAGATATTACTAGATTTCTTGTCCTTGAGTGAAAGGGAGAATAATGTTGAGCCTGTGTTGATTGGGACATGTAACTTCTCAGCCTATGTAGTCGTGCATATGATACAGGATTAGCCACCTTATAATAGCCGTCCATCGCAAGCGATGATGACAACAATCTCAGACGTGTACTGTTGCACTTCTCTGGTGTGTGCGGAGGTGACTGTAGAGTCCAATCCTAGAACAGAATCCCCGACCACAGGTGGGGCATACATGATCAAGGTTAGACATGTGCGTGTTGTGTGCTCTTGTCTTTTCGCGCTGCTCGTTTTCTCTGTGACTCAACAATACGATGATTCTCAGCTATTCGGGTTCCTCTTTTGTTGTTACAGCGCCACATTTGGCGATCTTGCGCAAGGATTCCCAGCACGTATTGTCTATATCGAAGCATTTCAGAGACACTTTAAGAGTGTCTTTAAAGCGTTTTTCTGTCCACCAGCTAAACGTCTGCCCCCTTCAAGCTCGCCATACATCAACTGTTTTGGGATGCGTTTATCAGGCATTCGAGCAACGTGACCGACCCATCTCAGTTGGGCCTTCTGCAACAGGGTGTTGACGCTTGGGATCTTTGCTCTTGTGAGGACTTCGCTGTCTGGAATTTTGTCCTGCCAGTTTATTTTTAGTACTCTGCGTAGACAGCTTGTGTGGAAATGGTTTAATTTTCTTGCGTGTCTGCTATACACTGTCCATGTCTCGCTTGCGTACAGCAGCGTGGTTAGCACTATGGCCTGGTAAACTTTCAGCTTTGTGACTATGCTTATCCCCTTCCGTTCCCACAGTGACACGTAACCTTCCGAACGCAGCACTGGCTTTGGATATCCTATTGTGGACCTCAGAATCTATGTTTGCCGATCTGGATAGGACGCTGCCAAGATAAGCAAAGTTGTCCGTTGACTGGAGACGCTGGTGTTTAATGTTGATGACTGGATCGTAATACTGTTCTCTAGGGGCGGGCTGGAACATGACCTCTGTTTTTGTGGTGTTAATGGTGAGGCCAAACCTATCACAGGCCATTGAGAACTTGTCCATGTAAGTCTGCATTTCTTCCTCAGACACTAAGAGTCAGTGACTCGGTCTATTAACCCCGACGTTCTGAGTTCGAATCACGCTGCGGACAGTTTGGTTGCAAATTGTTTCGCATGGATTTTTACAAAGGACGATGGCACCACCCGTTCAGAAAGCAATGGCAAAGTACTGAACGTAATACTGCCTAGAAAAATCACAAACACGTTCGCGTGAAAAAAACTAGGATGGTTCGCAAAGTCCTGTAAAGAATATGCAATTAACTAAAGTCACTAAAAGTTTATTCAGCATCAGGCACTAGCAAATATTCGTTCAGATATTCTATTAAAAAATGTGGGATGGGTTATAAAAATGGTGAGGATAAAATAAATACAATAGACAAACTGTCCTCTGCAGTTGCTGGAGATTGTGTTTTTTTCTTAGTAAAACAATAGTTACATGAATTTTTGCTGGTGTTTTGTTAGTGACAATCTATGGGATATAATTAGTAACAAGTCTGCTCAAGTGATATTTGACGGATACAGCTGACCCAATTTGTATATTCGACTACTTCCATTGTCCATTACCACCACTTCCCTTTTGTTACTGATTTTGTTTATATACCTATTATTTACTCTCTAATACATTTCATTGTGAACATCTTGTGAACTGAAGTTTACACTAATTGCAGAACAATTTGTATAGTCATTGACGACAAAAGCGACAATGTCCTCTACCCACAAGCAAAGCTTTAAATATATCTGCCAACATTAAATTCATTAATGATTTAGTGTTTCCTCACCGCTGGGTCGCGACCTCCAAGCGGATTCGCTGGAAGGATTTCTAATGAGGGAAGAGGGGAGGAATTGGTTGTGGGTGGGTGCTCATCATCATTAAACAGTTTGTTCTGTGCAGAACTTTGCAATCCTAACAAACCTTTGACATTTCTCTTCCTCTCATAGGCCATATGTCCCGTCTCTGCAGAAGCCATGCTCAAATCATCAGTTACTCCATGAATTCATCTCTTTCAGCCTTTCTTTATATGTCCAAACTACTTCAAGTTTGCTACAGATATATATATATAGCCGCTCTTTTCACTTCCTTGTCTTTTAGTCTATATTCCTCTTTAGCTTGGATTTCATCTGTTGCATCCTTAGTATTAAATATCGCTAGTTTCATCTTTCTTCTTTCTTGAATACATTTCCAGGTGTCATCGCTTATCCAGGGTTTTCTGTCTTTCGTCTTTAATCCTGCGCTACTATTTGCTGCCCCCAATAGTGTGTCCTTTACCTTAGTCCATTTGTCTTCAATGTTCTGTTCATTTTCACCATTGAGTAACTCGAATATATTCTTAAGTTCGAGTTGATATTCCTCTTTTACTTCTTTATTTTGTAGTCTTTGACTGTCCATTCGCAGTTGTTCTTTTTAGTATGGTGAATTTTCAATTTCAGTTTCAATTTACCTATGCATAAATTATGATCACTTCTTACATCTGCCCCTTTGTATGCACGGACATCCAGCAATGATGTTCTAAATTGTGTATTTATGCACATATGGTCAATCTGATTCCTGGTCACTCCATCTGGTGAGTGCCAAGTAAGTTTATGAATTTCCTTATGTGCAAAGATGGTACCTCCAATTACTAAGTTTGACAGCATACATAACTCCGCCAGTCTTTCTCCATTCTCATTCATTGTGTTTATTCCTTGTTTTCCTATAGCTCTCTCTACCCCTACATTATCACTTCCAACCTTGGCATTAAAGTCCCCATTACTACTAACAGGTCATGTTTTTGGGTCTTGTGAATTTAATCTTGTAGTTGCTCATAAAATGTGTCTTTCTTATCATTGTCAGCCTCGTTTGTTGGTGCATAACACTGCAGTATTGCCATATTGACATGCCTGGTACTGAAGCGGGCTCTAATTATCCGACTCGAGATGGGTTCCCATTCTAACATGCTCTTTGATACTCTAGGTGTCATCATTATACCCATTCCTTCAAAATGCTTACCATCTTCTCTCCCTGAATATATGAAAGTTAATCCACTAACTACTCTTCTATCTGTTCCAGGCCATCTCACCTTACTTAACCCCAGTATGTCCAGCTCGTATCTCTTCATTTCTTCTGCAATTTGGGCTGATTTTGTAGCCGTGGCCATCGTTCTCACATTCCAAAATCCAATTTTAGTGTGTGTTTTTGAGCCAAGTAATGTACGAGTCGGGTTGCTGACTTCCGCAAAGCGGCTTTCATCAGCAACCGTCATTGATGCACTAGGTGCAACGCACACCACCTTGCTGGTCGGTTTTTGGTAAGGCGTCCTTTCTTGCAAGTTTCTGTAGCTCTTTCAATTTCTTGTGATGAGGTAGCTGGCCTCACGCACAAGTCCTCCTCCTTTTTCATTTGGGCTTGGAACCGGGATTGGCAGAGTTATAAACGGGAAATACTGAACTAAATACTAAAACATAGGTATTAACAATGATCGGTACATCAACTAAGAAAATAATAGCAATCAAAATAAACAAGTGATAGTCCGATTTACTCAAACCAAAACGAGATTAGATTTGCAATACTTTTCTTCAGATTAAATCAAAGACTAACTATAGAGGATTCCATTAGACTGACTTTGGCAAATGTGTCACTCTGAATTTACAAGTTGAAGGTACAATGCAATCACAAGCAGCACATTAAATAATTATATTTTGTGAAAGAACGAAGGGATGAAGGATTCGTATTTACATGATTTCTTTCTTGATGAATCACGCAGAAAAAACACCGAAAACAATTTGAATGTTCCAAGAATAGTTAGATAAAACTCTTAATGATGTTGTTTCATTATGAAGTATTTCGTTTTCAATTACAAAAGTGTAACAGGGTATCGCTTGGCCTATTAGCATTATACAATAGGGTCGTGAGTTCAAAAGCTTGAAACCACCTGGCTTAGGTCAAGGTGTTTGAGATTTGTGCGCTGTACTAGAGCAATTATGTAACATCTCTAGCTATATAAGCGATCTGAGCTGCTAGATTTGAGATTAATCCCAATCGGTGATAAACGCGGCTGCTGAAACGTGTCAGGTATCTTTCAGTAAGTATTTATTGCGATGTTTGTATGTATTTTATTGCGATGTTTGTATGTATTTGTGCATATTCTTTCATGTATATCTTTCTGTTTGATGTTATGATTGGACATATTTATATTCATAAGATTGTGTTTGTAAACATATATACTGTTGTGTTTTCACGTATATACTTGTACATTTCTACGTATTTGCTGTTTTGTTTGTGTATCTATTATTATATCTATATATTTATACGTGTGTGTACTTAGTGTAGTATTTCAACGTGTGTGTATACATAATATCAAATTTAGTACATACAAAGTTACCCTTATTCTCATTATTTATGAGTCTCATACTGTCTTTATTTGTCTTGTTTTTATTATCAAAATATGAAATATATATCATGTGTCGTAATGACATGATGGAGCTTTTAGTCTGACTTCATTCGTCGGCAATGTGAAGTGTACATATTTAAGAAGCAAAGTAACAATATATCATTTCATGATTCTATGAGAAGAAAATAGCTTATCATGACACTGTAAAGCAAAAACAGGTTAAGATAAGGAAATAAATGAAGAAAGTAATAAAAGATAGGTATCGGCAAGGATATCAACTAAAGAATTAATAAAACTATAGTTATTTTCGCAATATATCCCGTATAATACACAACTTCAATGAGAACTGTATATATTGAGTACTTTTTAGATCTGAATGCTAGAGAAGAAAATAAAAGGAATCATCTAGACCAGTGAGTGCTATTCAACGTTTCTATATATTGGCGCGCGCATCTGACTAATGACTGTAGAGACGCGGGAGTCATGTGACAATTGCAAAAATAATACAAATAATAATAATGTACTATTAATAGTAACATGAATAAAAATAATTAAAGATGAAAACTTAATTCTGACAACAAGTTTAGTTTTTTTTAAATATTGGGCTTACGAAAAAACGGAATCATACTGTTATTCAGAAACACATGTTTTGTTGGAAATTCTATTAACGTTAAAGTCAGAGAAATAAAATAGGTCGCATGGGATGTATCCCATGATCACAATGTCGCTTGTGAGCAATGGTTGCACAGCGCTGATCTAGGATGTTAGCATTCCATACAACATGTCTGAGAAAAATTACCAGCATATTTTGACAGGACAAAATACGCAGCTAAGAACTCTTAGCAGGAGCTGTCAGGAAAAAAATGTTCAGTTAATTGCATATCCTTTACATCACTTTGCGAATCAACCCCAGCTTTTTAACGCTGTTTGTGATTTTTCTAGGCATTATTACGTTCAGTCATTTGCCATTGCTTTCTGAACGGGTGGTGCCATCGTCCTTTGTAAAAATCCACACGAAACAATTATCAACCAAACTGTCCGCAGCGTGATTTGATCAGAACGTCGGGGTTAATAGACCGAGTCCCTATCCCCTAAGCCACAGACGAAAAAAATGTACACATTAATAAAAATCAGATACTTGAGCTGGATATGGCACATATTTAAAGGTAATCCAGAGGCCGCCATGAGAACTGTCATGCATTTGACTCCAGAGTGAAGGCAAAGGAGGAATAAATCAAGTATAACGGAGCGGGGAGCAGTGGACAAAACGATGAGCAGTGTATGTGTCAGTCATAACTTGCGGTAGATAACCACAGACCGAGCACGATAAAGAGATCTTATTGTTGCCATATAAGACGCCAAAATGTGTGTTGATCACTGACTATCTGGTCAGTCCGTGACCAAGGAAAAGAATAAGATGAAGAAGAAGATTGAAGTGCATCAGTATGTCAAAAATATGTTATATCGGATTGCTTAGTAATGCTGAGAGCGATCTATTACGTAAGAGAATGTTTGGTAAAATTACAGCTAAAGTTGGGTTGTCTTCGTATAATTTCCTCGCCAAAAACTGCTATAACTTAACGACGTAGTAGGCCTATAGATTCAATGTGAAACCAAAGATGATAACACAAGTTATCATCAGTCACATGACTAAGTTTCTACACTACTGTATAGTGAGGACTCTGTTGGCAAGCTTCATTCCTGCAGTCTGATTAATTAAGAGACTGAAAAAGGGGGGAAAAACCCAGTTCTAAAAATTGCGCGGCAAAACGCACTTGTCTGTCTGATAGGCTCATATATTAGTGTACACTGCTACCCAACTTAGCAAACCTCATTTTCTGGGAGGAACGAAGATGGCGTAGATTAACTTGAAGTTAGAAATAACACTTTGAACATAATCAGTCTATCAATTGAGCTATGATGTGTGCATACGTTATCATGACTGATAAATCAGTAGGGAAAGTCAACTTTGCATACGGCCACCTGATCAGCCGATAAAGAAAATAATACCCTTGACATGTGATAAGGGATGATTCGACCTTCTTTTCTGAAGCATAATTATCAACAAAAACCGGCTTAAGTCGGCAATACGAATTAATCACTACATGACACATTTCGAGTCACTTTTCTTCTCTACAGTTTGTGATGCCTAATTGGTTTTCATCGAATAAAGTTGACAGCAATTTTCAATTATAAATTTCGCCTTGGAAGGAACCTTTTTGCATAAGATTACTGAACCCATATCCTATATTCTGTCTGCTTCTAATGTACGTGTCTTGTCATCCTGTTATTCCATGCGTTATAAATGATGTAGATAAACTCTGTCCAAAGCGGCGGGCGCCATGGTACCCGTTTGAAACATCCCTAGCGCCCTATTTAACTCCACTGACTTTAACAGTAATCAGAATTTCAAGAAATAAAAACTCTCAGAACAACAGTGTATTATAGTTTTTCGTAAGCACAATATTTTAAGAAAAAAAAATTAAACTTGTAGTCAGGACTACGTTTTTATCTGTTGTTATTTTATTAATGTTATTATTAATTTTACTTTAATATCATTATTACTATTTGTAGTAGCAGTAGTATTGTAATTGTCACCCGGCGCCCGCACCTCCATAGTCATTAGTCAGATACGCCCCCATATATACAAACGTTGGCCAGCACTGTTGTAGATAAAACCAAAATAGTATCCACAAACCAGATATTTTCACATATTTAGTTGACGGAAAGTATATGTTCTTAACATATGAATTGTAAATGTACATTTAACAAGTATTTATAGGACGTTGTATTTGTATACAATTTTTCAATATCGTTTTTCCGTTGACTGCTGATGTCTATTGCTAATACTGTTTCTATGTAGATTTCTAATATATCAATACTTGTAATCTTTCTTTGTAGCTTTTTTAAACATACGTATATATATATATATGTACACGTTTGTTGTCTGCGAATAATTCAAGGAAGAACGAGTTTTTATTCGTTTCTAAATGCAGTGTTGCATTTCTTTCTACAGCTTTTATTAATGTCCAAGAGATTTCAAAACTCTTGACGTGGTGTGCAATCAATTGTGATGTTTCCTTCTCATATTGAGTCTGTGGGTGTTTGCATCAAAGTCCTGAGCCGTTATCTCTGTGTCTGTGTTCCAGCCTAGTGAAAAACCACCATAGCCGATCAGTATTAACGTTTATCAAATCAACGGACAGATCTACTTTTTGAGAGACAAAATCTGGTGGTCATCTTTATAAGATTTCCGTATCGATCCTCGAGTACTGAACTGTTTTTCTGAGACTTGTCTTGTCTTATCCACATGTACTGTGAAGCTGCGTAGGGAGTTTCAGTTTTATATCCAGTGTCAGGTGTGTTGGATCTGTTGTTGTTAGTCTTTGATGTCGCATGATATCTGTGATATTATCTATCCATTGGGCTCTGTTTCATAGACTGGTCCATGCAAATAGAACAACACTAAAAAATTTAGGATATTATGTCGCTTGCATCATATAAGTACATATATACATAACTGACGCATTTACGCACACGTACGCATTTATATATATGTATAATGTATGCGTACGCACAGATGCAATTTACATACATTCTAAATCGATCTGGTAGAATTCAAAGATCACATCAACTTAAGCTTATATGGATGAATCAATAAAAATAAATCTGTATTGATTTGAGTGCACGAAACGGATGAGGTAACTAACAGTACAAATCTGATGTAAGATTTGAGCAATATTTAAAACTACTTACCGACTTTGATAACACCTCACCATTACTGTGTTGTTTAGACAGGAAGAAACAACTTCTATCTGATTCAGGAAATGTTTTAATTTATAGGAACACAATAAACAAGAATACAGTGGTTGTAATTTAACGTGTGTTAAAAGTATCCCTGAATAGTCTCCTATGTTACTATGCTATATCTTCTTCTTTTTTTCCCTTTGGTTTCGTAATGCTCGTCTAAACCATGAGATGGGTTGCCTCTATGAAGCTGCATGTCAGTTGTTCCTAGAGAGTTCCCCATATCTTGCTGTGTAAGCTTTGTCCATGTAGCCATGTTTCGTTTCGTTGGTGTATGTATGATGGACATGATTGCAGAATGTGCTATGGAGTCTGTGTTTCTGCCTGGCATGCACACTGTGCAATCTGAGCAGGCATTATTCTGTGCATGTGATGGTTGAGCCTGCAGTAACCTGTTTTTAGGCGAAAGATTGTTGTGTGCTGTTTTCTGTTTACTATGTTATATGACGCTATAACTTTCAGCTAATTTCATAGGATTGAACACTAGCTGGACTTTGAGTACATAGACGACGGTTCTGGTTTTTTTTTTTAAATATGTTTAAAATGTATAGTGTGTTATCTTTTGTTCGGAAACATGGACATATTCTTCCATTTATTTTTGTGACTCTCAGATGTCATATCGCCATAGCGAAGTGCATCGTATTTTCAAGTCTGAGGCGGCTCCTCCCCCAACTTCTAAAGCTCAGTATCTAGCTTCTGTCTCAACTCTGCAAGATCTAGTGTCATTGATCATTGTAAACTTGGTAGTTCTAGAGTATCTATTCAGTGATTGAAATTTCAGTTCAACATGAACATTCGTTTGTACACGAAACGCTGCGTCAGAAAAGACGACACAGCAGTCTGCAGTTGTCAGTTTGCAATCAATTTCTGCTGGTGCACTGAAGGTAGTGAATTGATTCAGATTTGTCACCCACGTTCATGTTTCACTTTGATCTTTGTTGGATTCGTTTTGTTGGTTTGATTGCAGAGTTGTTCAGTTCTACTATCATTTCTTTACAGGGTATTAGTTGTTTCATTTCCTTTCTTCAGCAGCGGTAGGGTGTTCATTGAAAGGCATCATCTGATAATTTGTACTAGATATTGTTACGGCTCAGTCTAATTTCATACAGTTAGTATCATGCACTGATAAAACTAATGATCTGCAGTTAGTGAATGTGGCTATCTTGAGTGTTTACTGGTTTGTAGGTCTCTGATTCTGTGAAGATTTACATTGCCTGGAGAAGAACCATATCCTTTGTTCTAGTTCAAGACCTTCCTTATTGATAAATCCCTACATAAAGTCATCCTGTTGATACATTGTTATAAAGATGCTATCATCACCTTTATTTACTAATCCATCTGCGCATGTGTTAATTTCTTTGAGTTGTATTTTTCTCTAATCAACTCCATTACTTTTAATGGAAACGGGATTGGAGGGGCCTGGCGATATTTTTTTTTTTTAAATTTCATGAACTTGTAAAATAATGATGACATCTTCAAGACAGTAATTCAGTTCTTTAAAATCAGTTCACTATTTCATTATTTGTGGGGCGATTAGCGATCAGATGTTGATGTGTTACTCCCTTTCTGATGGTCTTCATGGTATCTTCCACCGGTGTGCGGAAACCTACAAATCTGATATTGTCAGAACCGATCAGATCAGATCTGGAGAAAACGAGGAGGCTGCGGTGATACGTAATAAATGGTCGTTTCAGGACAAAGACACGTGTGTATGGTATCACATAAGCATGCAAAAAATGAATCAGACGCGACTTATTTTTGTTAATTGCTTGTCCCTTGTTTGCGCTGCTCATCCTTTGTTTGGGTTTCGCGCCCCAGTTGCAGCATGAGTTATACTGTGGAATGGTATCAGATTTAATTTATCATAGGGTGGCAATCAAAGCTGACTCATGTCATGAGCTGATATTTGATTGCAAACCTTATATCCTTGAGACATATTTGTCAACATTAAATAGCCATTTCATGTGTTGACAGTAATATCAGATCACGTGGTTTTAAACATTTTAAATTTGATCTGTAGAACATTAAAAAATATTACGTATATAGAATTGTTTTTTTATGTTTGCATATCTGATCTGAAGTGACTTACAAGATTCGGTTTTTCTTCTTCTTCATTATTAGAAATAAACTTTAGCCATGAACAGGTGTCAAAAACCATTGCAGCAGGTAGCTAACTGTCTTGCACATTCGCTAAAACAGCATTCTACCAAAGCAGCTCCCGCCGTTGGTCCAGCCAAAATTGGACGTCCATCTGAAGATATCTTTGCCAGAGAGGATAAATATGGAGCTCACAACTATCATCCACTGCCGGTAGCAATTCACAAAGGAAAAGGTAACTGCATAATATATAAGCTGTTTCTTGGCTTATTAAGTTGATGATAATTATGTATTTAAAATAATTAGTAAAATACACTGTCACTTAGTGCAGGACAAGTAAGAATGATGCTAATGAAATTTGGAATAATGTTTATAGTTGTTTGGTAGCTTACGCTCTATAATAACCATGTATAAACTACTCTTTGCGATTTATGACAAAGAGACCCTTACACTGTATTGTGGTTTACAGCAGCTAAACTACGATATGTTATACATTTCCGCATAGAACATTTCATGTCATTGTGCATGTGTTGGAGTTTGTCTCCCTGTACCATGACAGTTTCTGAACTATCTATAGATCGTTACCTGTAATTCTTTTGTGTAGAGATAGTCTATAGCGCAGTCCGGCACTGAGCCGTATTCTCCTGGAATGCATTCGATCTTGAAAAGTAATATACCTCCGCAATCGTCGAGACACATGTTGCCTGTATCTGGTTAGCAACAACTGAGGTCAACTTTCGCAGATCTTCGATAAACAAGTCATTTAGTATTTCTACAACGACAGTCTTCGAGAACTGTTCTGTATTTTCTGCTGGGTATGTGCTCCGGGGCAATAGATCGCTAAAACATGTGATAGAACATATACTGCTTGTGTTTGACTAACAATGAACCAGACCTGCTTTTGTAGAACCTAGGACCAAACAATATGATGACATCGACAGTCCCGGATACTAAGCAAATATTTCTGCGAAAGTGATTCTGGTACGGAATTACCGCCATGGTCATTTTTGGACAAATATCGCAGTTAGAGTTCATTTCCATCACGTATTTTTGTTGATACACTGAGATTCGGCAACCACTGATAGGATTTGGCAGTATCAACCGCACTGGCAGCGTCAACCAAAGCCTCATGTAACGTAGGACCATTCAGCTCGGTCGAGAGATTGAAAATTCCCTTTGAAGTGTGCTGACTTTTACATATGTTTGATCGTGTCCGCCGGTAGTAATAATTCAAAGAAAAACTGATCAAGAAAATTCAGTGTCCTACTTCATTCAATGACTATAATGATTACATTAAAAATAATATATATATATATATATAACAACAGAACCAACCTTATGTTTCTTGACAAGTTTCATATTGACAACTTAGAAGCACGGTTTGTGGATTATAACCAATTATCACAAACTATCTGGTGTTTTCACAGCAAGTTTTTATAAATGGAACTGAAAGTTTATTAACTGCTGAGAATGAATTTATGATCAGCATCTAGTATTTACCTTGTTATCAGGATTCCAACTTATTTAAATTGATGGATTTGTCTTAGATTAGTCCATTAATTTGATGGTACATTTTGATGGAATATGCTTTTTTGTTTTAGATTATAACTTTGGATTTAAATCTGATTTGGTCTAATCTACCAGACTTGTCAAGTTTCTTTGTGTAATTTGATATAAACAGTGGCGGCTCGTGACCATTTTCGCTGGTGGGGCCAGACAAATATTTTTAGAAAAATCATGGATTTGGGTTGTTATTTTTTAATTTATAAAATAATAAACACACGTTACTCATTATTTTTGGTGGGGCCAGGCCCCACTGGCCCTTAATGACGAACCACCTCTGGATATAAATATAATTTGGTATAATCTACCAAACATATCAAGTTTCTTTGTGTAATTGGATATAAATCTATAATAATGTAGTCTAATCTACCAGCCATGTCAAGTTTCCTTGTATATTTGTTCAGGTGTCTATGTTTGGGATGCTGAAGGAAACAAATACTACGATTTCCTAAGTGCTTACAGTGCACTTAATCAGGGACACTGTCATCCAAGAATTGTCAGTGCCTTGAAGAAGCAAGCGGACATTGTGACACTGACTTCACGAGCTTTCTACAATACTTGCCTTGGAGAGTATGAAGAATACATTACTAAACTCTTTGGCTATGATAAAGTGTTGCCAATGAATACAGGTGGGTCGGAGTTTTTGTTAGAATTTTTTTAAACCAGTATATGTTTCACGAGTCTTGCATGCAGTTTCTCCATACCGCATCTCGCTCAATCTCATCCAAGGAACAAAGTTCGATATTTATCGCCATCCTCAGACCATTAGCAAACAAAGGATACAAGACACTGTGTGAAAGAAATGAAATAATTAGTTATTAATTAGCTGAGGCTTAATGAGTTAGCGGGGTAGGGTGTTCCTATCAAGAAGTAAAACGATTCAGTACTCCCGATAATCTACGAGACAATGCAAGGCGGAATGTCCGTTTACCCCCTTCCTACCCCTTTTACTTTGTTAACGTGACAAGAAGTCATGGAAGCGGTGGATGAATGGATTGAGAAAGCAGCTGACATATTGCTATTGATGATCTTCGTTCTATGATGGTAGTCAGATCATGGAAACATATTTAAATGTCTTAAGGCATGGAGTTTGTGTGGCCTTTCTAACGTAATTTGATGGTTCACAAAACGACCTAATAAATGCAATGATAGTACTGACTTTTTGTTATGGTGAATCCGATTTCTTCATTTCATTCAGTGTCTCGTTCCACTTATTGTCGCTCTCTAGAAGTCCCTATGCCAAGCAAGCTGTATACTATATGTCGTGTTCCATTCAATTGACAGTTCGGAGATCATTGAAGCAAGTTGGGTTTCAAACTTTGTGTTACAATAATTTTAAGTAGTAGCTGTCGAAGTTTGTAATGTAGATTGTATAAACACGGACAAGAGCAGCACTAGACTGAAGGCTGATGTGTGATTTTAGAAATGCACATTTTTTGGCGTCGACTGAAGACTTTATTTGACATGTCCCTTATGTAATGCTTCGGAACTTCACAATAGGGCAGTGGTTTTGCAAAATAGCCTGTTTTGCGTAGCTTGAAGAATTCTGTCAATGTTGTGTTAGGGGGAATGGCCAGAAGATCTTGCAAATTATCTTGTTTAAAATAGTTCTGCTGATCGTTTTCGAGAAACTCGTCTTGAGTGATGATCCCACCTCAAAGAAGCTTGTTGAAATAAATTCTCGTCATTACAGTTGATGATTCTCAGCATTCCTGCTCAATATACATTTGTGCTGGATTCGCTTTGTTTCGGTTTGGACTAAAATAGAGATGCTACTTCCTGTTATCGTAGTCTTGAGATATAAACATTGAGCGTTGAATCCTAATTCAAAACGATAAGATAATACTATCGTAGATTTTACGCAAGGATTTAATACTTATTTTTTCACGTTTGTTGGCCTACACGTTCTGCCTTAGAAAAACAAAGTTGCAACCATTTCTTGTGACTGTCCTCCCTAGAAGATGTGTAGTATGCTAAAAAAAATAATAGGTGCCAGCATAGTTTTACGATACTAATCAAACTAATGTGTAAGTGATTATTAAGCGTCGTTTAAAAATATGAAAAAGAAAATATGACTCCACCATTACCTTGCCAGACATCATTTTTAAGTTGTTCCCTGAATTATGCAATCATTAATTATGAATACCATTTTTGTTGCAGGTGTCGAAGGAGGTGAAACAGCCTTAAAGTTGACCAGAAAATGGGGCTACAAAGTAAAAAAAATTCCCCAGAACCAAGCTCGAATTATCTTTGCAGAAGGAAACTTCTGGGGCCGTACACTTGCAGCTGTTTCATCATCTACTGATCCTTCAAGTTATGCAGATTATGGCCCTTTCATGCCTGGGTTTTCAATTGTCCCATATAATGACATCAGTGCTCTAGAGGTACGTGAGATTAGAACTTTGGTTAATGAAAATTAGTTTAAGCAGTAAGAAAGTCATAACAAATTGTTAATTTTTTGTATCAAATTGCGAAAAAGCAAAGAAGATAACTATTGCAATGGGTTGAAGACAAAAATAAGCCAAAGCAATGTTAATGTAAAAAATGGGATGAGGGAGTGCAGGCAGGGAACTAAACTTAAAGTATTAAACTTTGTTTCATTGCTGTATTCAGGATTTGAACTTCAGAACAAAAGGCAAGGACTTAGCCCCAGAGACCCCCTTCGTTAAGGACAAATTGTCCTAGAACTAATAATAACTAAATAAGTCTACTGCTGATGTCACTACCACAACCAACAGAAGGAATAGGGAAAGCATTGTGTAATAAACATCTACAATAGAACATGCATAATTCTAATATTAATATTAGCATACTGTAAACTTATACTTCAGTAGTAATACTTTCATAAGCCATCATTGGCAAAACACGTAATAAGTGACGAATGTCACAGAACACTACATATAGACTTTGACAAAGATATTACAACGGTTAAAAATGAATGCAAATATGTGACTAAAAACAATATTGACATTAATAAGCCATCATTCAAAACTTAACATGGGAAGTATTTTTTTTTTCATCAACAGAAAGAATTCCAGGATCCAAATGTATGCGGTTTTATGTTTGAACCCATTCAGGGTGAGGCAGGTGTGTTTGTACCAGATGAGGGTTACTTAAAGAAAATTCGTGAACTTTGTACCAAGTACAATGTACTCATGATTGCTGATGAAGTGCAAACTGGACTGTGCAGAACTGGACGGTATGCATACTTAATATGTTATAATATGAGATACTGTTACTAATTTGATTCCATAAGGAGAACAAGTTTGCACTTATGTTCCCTGTGCCATGCAACGGAGTTTGTACTTTCAGTTTCAGGTTGATGGCTCTCCCAGCAACTGTATTTGATAGTGTAGGTATCCAGAACTTTCTTTCAATCCCAGAAGAATTTATTTCAATCCTAGAGTCTGGATGTGATAACGGGTGCAATACCACAAGCTGAAAAAAAATCTTATATTCTGGAAGAGACTTTGCTGTGACTCTTTTACAACTTTGAATGTTTGCTGAAAATTATTCCCATGCAGCAGATGAACATAGGTCTTCAGTTGACTTCACTAGAGTGAAGATTATGGTGATCTTTGCTTTGTTAATCAGACATGTCTACTTATAGAACTCATGGAAAGATAAAGCAATGTCCTGGCCAGTGTGTTTCTGTGTATACAAAGCATCCCTGTGCACCTAAAATTTTAGATACAGCAAACTGTACATATTAATATTTGTTTAACCAATTTTTATCCTCTGTACTGTACTCCTAGCAGAACATAAGTGAGCTATCTCTTCCAGCAGATAATGAGGCGTATGGATTCTGATAGTTGCTGTATCTCTCTAGTTGCACACATTTCTATCGACAGCCTTCCTATTTTTGCTGTATATAATTCGAAATCCCTACAGTTTCAACATTTCATTGAATGCTGCTTTATCACTGAAAAGTTAGTCATTGAACAACTTATCATCAAATAGCTTTGTTCCTGAGCAGAACTTTACCACCCTAACAGTCTTTCACAATTTCTCTCTCTCATAGGCCAGAAGTCCCGCTTCTGTAGCTGTCATGCTCAAATCATCAGTTAAATGCTGAATCTATCTTCTCTGTGGTCTTCCTCTTCTCTTTGCCAGGATACCTCCTTCCATAATGCTTGTCTCTAACTCTTTGCATCTCTTTTTATGTGCATTGGACAACTAGAACAGTTAAATGACAAGTACAAAATGGTACAGAACAAAAGAAAAACCAATAGAGAGTGATAAGTTAAGTTGCAGGAGAAGAATAAGGAATTATATACAATCATTTGTCTTCTTCCTTCATAGTTTAAGGGATGCTTGTTACGTTGTGTTGCAGACACATTTTTTAGACCTGATTTGTCTTCGTTCCTTACTTTATTATTCAGGTTGAAGTGATGCAGCTTGTTTCAGGACCACCACTTGGATACAGTATATGGTCTTGGTCAGCTCTGGTTCGTTGACCCTGACACTTCTCAACTCTTTCACTCACTTTGTTTTTTATCTCATTATGTAACAACACTTGTATGTATATAGTACTTATGTTTCCCCCAAACCATTGACACTTTCTAATGATGTGACAATTTGTTCTGTACACTTTAAGATCTATCAGTTATTTTTTTCTGCATCACCATTCACTTTCAAACTTTATGATTACAAATTAGACAGCTTGCTTTAGGTCCCTGACATTACTGTACAATATTTCATGAAATGAAACATGGTCAGGTCATAGGTCACTTGATACTTCTTTCTTGATCTTGTACTTGACAGACATGTATCAGGCATTCATTCACAGTTATACAAACACATGTGAATACAATCAAACATGTACACAAATTTAAGAGTATATGCATCAAAATCTCTTTACAGACGTCTGGCTTGTGACCATGAGAATGTGCGTCCTGACCTTGTTATTCTTGGAAAAGCTTTATCAGGAGGCTTATTGCCAGTACGTTAACCTCTTTATTTTATTTTAATTAGTTCTGTCATTGGTAACATTTAGAAATAATACTAACTACCTTGTAGTTGTTTGAAATATAACTGCCTTCTTGAAAAGTAGTCAGTAGTGCAAAACTGATATTTAAATGCATTTGTTTAGTACAAGAATAATGTCGAGATAATGAACTGAGATACTATAACAAGCAATAGCTGATACAGAAGTAATCTAATTCTTAAACACTTCAAAGATTGAAGGAAAACTGAATTAAAGAGTATAAATACATACTGAATTACAGAGAATAAATACTGAATTACAGAGAATAAATACTGAATTACAGAGAATAAATACTGAATTACAGAGAATAAATACTGAATTACAGAGAATAAATACTGAATTACAGAGAATAAATACTGAATTACAGAGAATAAATACTGAATTACAGAGAATAAATACTGAATTACAGAGAATAAATACTGAATGAAATATAACAGGTAATTTTACTGAAGCAATAAATTAGAAAATTAACAATGATCTTAATTCTTCTTCAATGATCAAACCACTTGTGCTCCTTGCTCTTTGACCCGCTCTCTCTCTCTCTCTCTTTTAACCCAGATTGGGGCATAGGCCCTCAACCAACTCATGCTAAGTCTTCATATCTCTAGCTATCTCTTACAGCTCCCTCCAACTCTTCTTTATATTGTTGATCTCTGCCTCCAAATCTCATCTCCATGTATTTCTCGGCCTTTCCTTCTTTCGCTGTCCCTACGGGTTCCAGGCAAGTACCCTTCTTGTTATATTCCCCTCGGTTTTCAAAGTGTGTCTTTGACCCACTGCTATGTAGTATTTATGTTGTTAAATTGAAGAGATGTTTGTGAATTTTATACCCATCCCAAAAGGAGCCAGAATTGGACTGGTTTATCAGTCACTTGAGGGCTATCTGTGACACCTACTTGTTTTACCAGAATGCACTGATAATTCTGTTACCATTGACCTCTTGTAGGCGGAATATGATCTTGTTCAGCTCTGGTTCCCTGATGTTGACTTCTACCATTTCATTCACTGTATCTTATATCTCTGGAGAGTATTTGTTGTAGAAAATTAAGAGAACCTTCTTTCCTACAATGAAGTATATTGGGAAATGTGTTTGGTTGCACACAGTGGCTGATGTGGTCAACATCATATAAGTTGTATTTACTTCTCAGTATTTTTTTGATACCTAATTAAGTCTGGATTGACCTGAGAGCCACTACAGTCTGAAAAAAATTTCACCCAAACTAGGAAATTTGGTTCTGAGACCTCACACCTACAAAGCAATGACACTAACTACTATGCTATTGCAGCTCTATGAAGAATATTTGAGTTTAAACAAAACTTCCTAAGATATCAGCTCACTTATTGAAAGTCCCTCCTTTCTTCCTTTTATTCGCCTGAAATATTGTCTATATATTCAACGTTGTCTCTTGTATAAACTTCACTGTCTTTTGTAGCTCACATGGAGGTCCAGGTAGTATTCTGTCTAGTGTTGTTTCATTAGGCCAGTGAGTTTGCCTCAGTATATCATATTCAGGGCAATCTTGAAGTATGTGCTCTGCAGTCTGATGTGTCTGTACCCATGGCTGAAATGCCAATCTTGAATTTTGCATACATGTGGCTGCGGTGTCCTGTTCTGAGTCGCAGAATGACAATCTGCTCATATTATAGTAGTCGTCCTGTGTTATTGAAAGTAACTGAAGACATTCAAGAACAGAAGGGAAAGTGTGATTATTTTTATTTGCACTGCATCAACTCATTGACCAAGGATTGAAGAAAGTTAAGAATGATTTGAGAAGAAATGAACACAAGAACATAATTCACAGTTATGTAAATATTAATATTAAATGATTCAAACATTGTGTGGAGATATTATACTTTCTAACATTCACTTGATTCCACAATAACAGGTCTCTGCTGTGTTGGCTGATGATGACATCATGCTTACCATACGTCCTGGAGAACATGGATCAACTTTTGGTGGCAATCCATTAGCTTGTAAAGTGGCCATTGAAGCTTTGAGGGTAACTATAGATTTGATCAGTGATAATTATTTTAAAAAATAGTATCTACAAAAATGCAGTGTTATTCATTAGAAAAATTGAAAAGTAAAATTGCTACTAAATATTTTTCACCATCATCTAAATTACATCGGGGACCCAAGCCTGTGCTATGAAGCTCATGCACTGCAACGGAGATCTTTCTGTGTAAGAAAGAGATTGGAGCACACATTGTTACTCATTGAAGTGCAATGGTGGTGGTCTAATCAATTAATACAGTGCTAAAAATTTGTTGTACAAGCTTTTGGCTGAATTTAAGTTGCAAAAGTCAGAAAATAATGTATTTTTAATGAAATAATTTATTGATTCTTGTAACTGTTTGGTGCTAAGTTTTAAGTTTACATAATACAACTAAAATAATTAATTACAATGCATTTTTTCATCTTCTCTATGTATGTTGTTTCCATAATTTACTAATTTGTCTATTCATTAGGTCTTAGAAGAAGAAAAGTTGGCAGAGAATGCAGAAAAAATGGGCATTATTTTACGTAGAGAACTAAACAGACTTCCTAAAGATATTGTTAAAATTGTCCGTGGTAAAGGTCTTCTGGATGCCATTGTAATTAACACAGGTGAGTAACGTGATACTTTCATCTATTAATTGATTAAGGAAATTTGTACTACTTGTATGTCTTTACCTTTTTCTTATTCACAATCTGATTTAGGATGTTGTGGTTTATTTTTCATGTGCGTATGTACTCTGATATGGGGAACTCAAATTTTCTGTATATATAATATCTTGCTAAGTACAATGATGTGTGAAGCATTTTTTTCTAATTTAGTAACACTTTGATACTGTGTTATTTTGTTGATTGCAAAACTTTTCTTTCAGAATCTTGGTGTCTATATCAGCTCTTTTTCAGTTTGGCTTTTAGTTTATTGTGTATTTATATCAGTTCTTTTCCAGGCTATAGTGTATCACTCTTTATAACTATAAATAAATAATTGTCCCAGTGAGTGACTAATTATGTACATAATTTATTTAATAATTATCTTGAGAAAAGACTATAAATTAAGCTCATAAGTAACTTTATAATTTTAACAGTGATGTATAATTTTCTCCATCTAATCTTACAGTTGTGCACATAAGTAACTTTATAATTTTCACCATACGTGATTTGATGGGAACAAAATCTCTGTTTACATTTGTAAATTAATTATTATTTTGTTATTTAGCTACTGTCTCTGAATTATTCTTATTTGTTATGTCTGTGAAAAATTTATAGAAAAAGTGACAGTGCTGTTTTCTACTGTACTTAACAAACTGTCCTGTATTTATTTATGTTTATTTCATTACACATTTATCATGCCTCTAGACAGCAAAGTTTTATTGGTCACTTCTTGCATATATAAATGAAGAAGTGCATATCCTTATTTATTTTAAAAGAGAAATAGTTTATTTTGCTTGCCCTATTAATACCCCAAAAAAACCATATTTCTTAGTTTATCATAGCAGAATAACAAAGTCTTCTTCACCTCTAGGGAGGCATAGGTCTGCAACTACGTTTTTCTAAGACCTCCTATCCAAGACCATCTTTTCCAGATCTCTCCACTCTCTCCCCACTTTCTTGCATTCTGTTTTTAACTCCCGCCTCCAGGTGTTCCTGTATCTTCCCTTACCTCTATAACCCTGGGGAGTCCATCGGAGTGCCTGTCTCATGATGCTGTCAGAAGGTCTCCTCAGTGTGTGTCCTGTCCATTGCCACCTTCTGCCCCTTATCTCTTGTTCCACCTGTCGTTGTTCCACTCTATCCCACATTTCCATGTCTGTGGTCCTGTCATACCATCATGGTTGAAGTATCCTGTGCAGAGAATAACAGTCTTCTGATGAATTAACTCTGTAAAGAAACAAAATTGTACAAGTCACGTTATTCAATATATAATTTTGCATCAGTTGACTTGCCAAGATTTGAGTGTACACTTTTATACCAACTCATTTCAAGAGTTGTCCTCTCCTACACATCAACATGTTTTTTTAGATGTTATTTTATTATAATGAAATTGTTTATAATTTATTCCTAATGATTTCAGGACATGATGCCTGGGATATTTGCATGAAAATGCGAGACAACGGTCTGCTTGCTAAGCCTACCCATGGAGACACAATCCGCTTTGCTCCACCACTTGTGATCAACGAAGAGCAAACCTATGAGTGTATTGAAATCATCTCAAAAGTTATCCTCTCCCTGAAATGAGCATGCTTTTGGGGGAAGTTTTTGTTTGTTTATTTAGAAACAAGGTTCAGAGGTATTATTTCATTATGAACTATTCTTTGTAACTTGATTGTATATCAACAACTTTCTCAAGAAGTTAGTGAAAAACAATTGATATTGTAAAAATTAGTAAAATATGACAGTAGAATTGTCTATGTAAAATAATGAAGCTGCAGTTCTATAAACATACTACAAAGTGTTTAAAGTTGTTCTTCAAATGAAGAACCACAAATTAATATTTTATTCTTTAGGCAACAATATAGGTATGCCATATAGGATTATAAGTTCTAAAGTAGATCATTTAGAAATATTTATTCTATCATAAAACTATCATAAAACTGTAATTTTGCTCACATTGTAGCATGTATTAGCTGGTTGCTTACAGTAATAGATATAGTTGTATGAAATACTTTTGTTGGTTTTTGTGCATTTTTTCTCATGCTTCTGGTTTAATTGTTTCATTTTGTTGGCTAAATAGATTTTAAAAGTCAGCATAGCTCAATGGTAGAAAACCGAATACTGTTAATTCTACAGTCACTGAGTTGAAGATGAATAACCAGGGTGTGATATTTATGACACTGTAGATTCCACAGACACCTAACATAAAATGAGTATGAGACTTTCACATCTGAAAATTGTTGCTGGAGTTACTGTGTTAGTGCTCCGTCTCTGACATTGCGTGATGCAGATTCTCTTCAATTTTAATATTTCAATGATAAATAATACAAATGCATATTGAAAGATCAACAATATTGGAATCTAAATGTGAATCACATGTACATTGTATTGCAACAAAATGTATTCAGTGTTAGTAGATTTGTAAGTACCTGGAAATAATAAAATACTTAGACATAATATTTTAAAATTCCAAAATATCTGAAATTTTGCTTTCAGGTTTCTTTGTTTTCTCTTCAACAAAATATTTTTTTTCAAGTCACATAATGTAATAATTTTATTTATTGTGTGCAACATTATCTCAGATGCACAGTTTATTGTTTAAATAATGTAACATCAAGTTCAGTCTGCATAGTGTTTCAAAACTGAGAGATATTTTTTCATCATTTTCCAACTTAACCCATTCGCGCCTTTGAGCTGATATATTCAATTCGGTTCATTTAATCAATCAGAGATTACAATGTGGAAATCACAGCTGCTTAATTAGCATGGGTTCACAATATGAACAAAATATATACAATTATGATTCTTTACTATTTTGTTAACATGCAAGAATTCACTGACTTACACTCTTAAGTCAATTTATATTATTCCTTGATTGGAATATCTTAGTTACTTACAGAGACTTTCTACCATCCAAAGTGTGATTGTATATATACATTTTTTAAGCAAAATGCAACTACAATATATTTTTGATGAACTTTTGTTTGATACCAGCATATCATTTACTGTATCTGATGTTATTGATATGCATCAAATATATTTCTATCCCTCATAGGGACAAGTTCATGCCTTTTACCTCTTGATATAGTTTCTGCTTATATTTATATTCTGTAAATGCTTCTTAATCCTTCTGTTAATCTCTTATCTATTAATTATTAACAGTTTTTGTGCAGTTTTATTCAATGCCAGAAACTGTCTTCCTGTTAATTTTATTTTGTCTGGTAGTGTCTTCCCACAATTTCTTGTCTTGTCTAACTTAACGTAAACTTACCATCTTCTTCTTCTTCTTTGTGTTCGTTCTTTACGACCAATTTTAATCAATCTTTGTGATTTGTTTGATCTTTGCCAAGAACGTGTATACGTTGCACATTGGTTTGGTAGGCCCCTAAACGCATAGACTTCTACACGCTTAGGACACATGCATCCGATTTCAGCCAAACCTCCTTAGTCGCCTCTTACGACATGCATGGCAGGTAACAGTGGTTCTATTCTTTACACCCCAAATTTGGGCCCGGTAACCACTCGGGCGAACTTAACATAAACTTTCTGTTCTTAACGTAAACTGTTTCCCTTTTATTTCTTGTGTTGCCTGTAACGTTCTTCCTTTATATTTATGTCATTTCCTAAAACTGTTTCTCTGCTATACCTATGTTTTTAACTCATTCTGTATTAACTGCCTCAGGACCCACCAATATTGTCTATTAAAATAACCCAACTGCCACACAGTGCAACCAAGCATTGTTTCTTTTAAAATTATTGCTAAATTTACAGCAATACATTCCAATCCAAGTTTCAGTTTTTATCTACAGTAAAGCTATCTTTTTATACATTCTAGTCTAATCGGAAATCTGGGAAAATTTGTTAATAGGATAAAATTGTTATATTTTTCAAGCTTTGAAATGTGAACAAATATTAATTCAGCCACGTCATGTTTTTAAATTCGGTAGTGAATGTGTTAAGTCCAAACCCATCTCATTTATTCTACATAATAATACTTGTACCAAGTAAATGTACACCATTTTTGAAGTCAGCATTCAAGAAATAAGTTAACAAAAAATACTCAACACCTTTGTAAATATCTGCTCACCTTCACTATACAAGTGCTCATGTGTTAAGGTGAGCATGGATTATACAATGAAGTATGTGTTATGACACATTCATATATGCCGTGCAATTCTAAAGTTTATTTGTTCTCTTGTTAATTTGTTAACAGTAATTTATTGTATTCATTAAATTCATTACAGTTTTACATTCAGATTTGCAGAGAAAGACTGGTATTTGTACGGTCATAAATAAAATGTGCTGCAACAATACACAGAATAGTGATGTCATTATTTATTATATAACTTTCAATATTTGCCAGTCCTATATGTATTGTCTTCTAACTTCAACATGTGACATGCCAACTGGTGTAGATGATCGGTAATAGATAATCATTAGTTTCAACAGCTTCATCTTCCAAATATTCTTTATCAATTCTATTGTGTATTTTCTTCTGTACCATGATGCTTGTCCAATATTCTTTGTCTCTTTTCTAATCAAGATTATCTGTTTTCAATGTTTCCAATTGTTGTCCCTTTGTACTTAAATTATCCTCTCTCACAACGTGTGCAAGATGTGTAATAAATTGTTTGTGACAACAGACAAAGAAGAAAAGCCAACAAAGATCTTCTTCAGTGATTTCTGGTCATGCGCTTCGTTTACAGTGGACCACAAACTGGGCATCCAAATCGGAGATCAAGCCCTAAATCAAGTTGTTTAACTTCAAGTACCTAGGAAGTGTAATATTGTCAGCTGGCAAAACGAAAGTTGTAATTGAAAATTAATGTAACAAAGCAAATGAACTTTTTTCAGCAGATGGTCACAATACTGTACAACAAATACGCGCTAATAGACATAACAAGAGCACTAAATAACACAATATTTCTCCCAGCTCTGTTGCTAACATTGTCAGACATGGACAATGACAGCTAAAGACAAAGGAGAAACTGCAACAACAAAAATTAGATTCTTGAGGATCGGCTGAGTGGTTATCTGTGCCCAAATTTGGGGTGTAAAGAATAGAACCACTGTTACCTACCAGCATGTCGTAGAGAGGAGACTTGGCTGAAATCGGATGCACGTGTCCGCTAGGGAATGCTAACCCGAAACAAATGCTTGCAGAAAACGGATACACCAGGCTGTACGGCGCATAACATGGTGCAATGACCCCTCACAATGAATGGGATAATGGATTCTATGGTCGCCAATCTGCCTCGGGGATTTAGCCACGCAGTAAGAATGTTAGAGCTACCGTCACGAGGGTTTACAAAATTTACTGCGGGAAGAGGTCGGCACAAACGGGAAGCAGAAATCATAGGAATTATATCCTACAGAACTTCCCCAGTATGCAGACTTGAGAAGAAAGAGGTGGCCCACTTACACTAGCGTCCAAGACAAACTGTATGTCGTGGCTGATAATCTGAGAAAGACGGCTGCCTTTATTAGAGAATCCGAAATCCCAATCTAGTGAGAACGCAGAAGAAGATTCTTGAGAATAATAATGTATTGAGAAATCAGAAATGATACAGTTAGGTTCTAAGTGGGTGTTAAAGCAACAACAGAATTCCTTTGGAGGCAACAGCTTCTAATGGTTCGGTCATATAGTATTTTTTTTCAACCCGCTATGAATTTAGACACAGGGCGCTTAATATTGTACCTCTTACTGATTCTCTACGTGAAAGACTTGTTGTCCTTATACCAGTCTCCCTAACCATTCAGGCGAGGCTTACTTCGACTTCAGAGGTACTTGAGTTGTAAATTAGATCACCAAGTAAAGGATCAGAGAACCTGTAGTCCAACTGCATGACGTGTGAACAATAAACATGTTCGGCTCAAGTTGGCCTTGAACCTAGAAATACTATCTAATTCAGCATACATTACAATATAAGTGTGTTCGGAGCTAAAAGAATTTATGGAGGGAAAGCGTTGATGTCAATGCTTTGATAACTGGTGGTACTTGTTAACCAATCTGTAGGATTTGTATGTGATCTGAGCCTAAAAGCGATTTTACTTGTGTCAGTTAATGCGCATACAAGTAGGCCAGCACCTCCGATTTCTGCGACGTTTTTATGTATTAGGTAGCTTACCTATGCTTCTACAACAGTCTCCTCTTACAACATGTCTTATAGGTCGCAGTGTTACTTCTTCTCATGTTCGTTCTTCACTGTCAATTTTATCATTCTTTTTATGATATATAATTGATCTTTGACAAGAACGGCTTTTTACGTTGTACGAGCAGTGGTACTATTCTTTGCGGCTCCCAGCACCATACAAGCAGTTACACCACTAATGAAACTAATTTACAGCAGAATATAGAGAGATACCCGCTCAGTCTGTATTAAAATGTATACTTTTTGTGACATTAGTATTTGGTAATATGAAATCAGAGACATGTCTGGTCAACCACTAGTAACAACTGTTATAAGAAAGAGAAGATGGAGATATGTCGGGCACACCTTGATGAGAGATGATCAACGAATATCAAAGCATGCATTGAAGTGGGATGCAAAGGGTTCAAGAAAGAGAGGTTGACCTAAGGAGACCCTGAAACGAACTTTGCTGAGAGAGGCAGGAAATATCGGTCTCAGTTCCATGGAGGAGATTGAGCGAGTTGCCCAGGATAGAGCGGTATGGAGAAATTACTTGCAGGCCCTATGTAACGTATAACGGTACGAGAGGAATTATTATTATTAATATCAGTTCTTCTCAGAGACAGAATACAAGATCAAAGGTTATTAAACAAACGTTTTTCAGTTTATATTGTTATCTCAAACGTTATCTTATCTGCTCAAACTTGAATGGGGAATGTGAAAGTTATCTGCTGTTTGTTCAAGTTTACCACTTAGCAACCTGCAGGGACATTAATCAATTATTGTACAAACACGATCTGAGATCATTGTTCTACCTGAGTGTAAATATCTACATTGTAGGCGCGGCGCGCGTGTGGGTACATGCATATATGTGTCTCACTGTTTGATCTCTTCTTTCCCAAATCCTGTTTTGTCTAACAGCTTCAGGGTATCAAGAGATTTCTAGGACGGGCTCTTCTGTGTGCTACGTTTATGTGTCTTTTACTGCCTCTGTTATTTATTTGATTCACCTTTCGCCTTGTATCAACTCTATCTGAGAAACATTGTCCATTGTATCGGGAGAAATACAATGTTGTACAAGCTACTTTTAGTGTTCGTGATGAGATGTTTGCATCCAAAATTGGTGCCATTTATCCTATGATTTCTCCTGGAAAATGACTAAAGATATAGAAAGCAAGTTGAATGCATTTGAAAATAGATGTCTGCGAAAAATAATGAATATAAAATGGAACGAATTCAGGAGAAGTGATGAAATCAGAGAAATGTCTGGTCAACCACTAGTGACAACTGTTATAAGAAGAGAAGATGGAGATATGTTTGGCACACCTTGAGAGAAATGATCAACGAATATCAAAGCAGGCATTGAAGTGGGATACAAGTGGTTCAAGAAAGAGAGGACCCACCTAAGGAGACTCTGAAACGAACTTTACTGAGAGAGGCAGAAATATCGGTCTCAGTTCCATGGAGGAGATTGAGCGAGTTGCCCAGGATAGAGCGATATGGAGAAATTACTTCCAGGCCCTGTGTAACGGTACGAGAGTAATTATTATTACCCTATGATTTGATTTATTCCATAAGCGTTGGATTTATGTTAGCCGGTTCGTGAAATCTCATCATGATTCTATGATGATTAAATGAAACCACTGTCAATATGCTAGACATGTCACAGTGTCTTTAGAATTTCATAGATAGATCAAACGGTGCAATAGTCAACTACTGTTTGATTTACTTGCATTACTTATTTCTTTCTTTCTTTTCTCCAATCATGTTTTGCCTCACAGCGTCAGGATAAGAAGAGATTTCTAGAACAGACTTTTGTGTGCGCTTCATAAACATTCTTTCTTCGCTTCTCTTATCTCGGAGATCCACCTTTTTGCGTGGCCGGCCTTTTGCTTTGTATTAAATGTATCGGAGTAGCATTGCTCTTTGAGGTGCACTGTCTGTTGACAATCTGCTTATGTGGCTGCACTATTTAATTGTTGTTGTTACTTTAGGAAGTTCAGTACTGATGTAGTACCCATTTCCCCTTTGATGTCTTTGTTTCTAAACCGGTCTCTTCTTGTTACTCCCAGCATTCTGCGTAGACAGTGACTACTTCATATGATAACAAATAGCAGTTTGTACAAGTGTTAACAGTTCCAAAGGATGAACGATATTAAATGTATAAGTCATCATTCCTAGTTAGTATTCAGTTTTACTGCAGTTACAGGCACACTCAACATCTCACTGAGGTGTACATATAAGAGAATATAAATTCAAAAGGTTTTGAAGTACACCATGTACGAAACGCACACAAGAGCCCGTTCTTTAAATCTCTTCTTATCTTGACGCTATGAGGAAAAACAGGATTAGAGATAGTAGAACACAGATACATAATAAGTTCATTCTGATTTGCTATTTTTGTTTGTTTTGACCTATGTACAATACACGCTCTAATATAACAAATAAAAAAGACTAGTTTTATGTTGAAAAGCAAGTCCTTGGTCTAAAGAGGTTTTAATCCCATTTGCCCGCCTTCCCTAGCGTGTTCGAAACGCGTTGAACGACGGATGACAAGCCCCCTGTGAGTGCGGTTCAATTCCGCGGGCTGGGAGAAAAGCTACGTTCTCCAGATTTACGGTGTTCGTGGCACCGAACCGAAGGATTACGATGTTCATGGCACCGAGCCGAAGAGCTGAAAGCTCAAGTGCTTCTGGATCGGGGAAT